>CM062818.1:1448912338-1449324034 GCA_031772625.1 Pinus tabuliformis | reverse complement strand
GGGCTGTTAATGCATAATGCATATTTTACAAGAAAAGTTGTGCCGCTAGATCCATCTTGATTCTTTACCCCACCGACATATACCAGACGCCTCCCACCAACATATACCAGACGCCTCTCAATGTCATTTTTATTTTAAAAATCAAAATAGGAACATCAACCCTCCATAATAGAGAACACGAACAAATTTAAACATATAGAAATCCTGAATAGCTTTAAAACCGTCGGAAGCAAACAAATTCCAAGTTTAAACCTATCATTCCAGGTTAATATAAAAGTATCCTCGGCCATTATAATATTAAAATCAAGTAACTTAGAAAACATCCATAAGCTCTTCATTTGTACTCCTAATTACACAACCTAAAAAGCATGATGATGTAATATAATTATGATATTAATGGTTTCTTTGGAGATTGAAATTAGCAAAACAACATCGCCTCAAAGCTACCCTATATTGCCTCGATAAACTGCAAATCAAACCAAGCCAACTCGGAACAATTTAATATGAAACAATTTCTTTAGTATTAATACTGTTTAAACCCTTGAAAGTTGAGAGAAGGGAATAATGCGTATCTGTTTTCCCATAGCCACTGGTTGTGGAAAGGAACTCAGTTTGACTTTATTCAGTACTAAGCTGACCGACTCAACTCACTCTTGGAGTGGCTAATGTTCAATTTGGAGCGTGCAATATTGGAAGCATGATCATACTCGCATTCTGGCAAACAAATTCCAAGTTCAAACCTATAAGTTAATGTAAAAGCATCCTCGGCCATTGTAATATTAAAATTAGGTACTCCTAAGTTGTACTATCATGCTGTAATATCATTATGATATTAATGGTTGTCAGCTGGGTTTCTTGGTTTATATTAAAGCAGAATGAAATAAACAAACATCACCTCAAATCTACTCTATATTGTTTCAATAAACTGCAAACCAAACCATGCCAATACTTCCTCAGAAAGATTTATTATAAAACAATTTCTATAGTATTAATACTGTTTAAACCCTTAAAATGAGAGAAGGGAATGATGCATATCCATTTGCCCAGAGCCAATGGCTGAGGAAAGGAACTCAGTTAATTTGTCTTTATTCAACACTAATGTTGCTTTTAACTCTTAAAAGCTGAGAAAATGGAATGTGTACCTGTTTGCCTAGAGCTGATGGCTTGAGGACAGGAACTCTGCTCTGTCTTGCACGTCTCTTGTCTCAGCTCGTCCTCCACACACGAGCTGACGAGCTCAGCTCGCTCTTGGATTCTGGAATGGATCTTTTCCTCTTTAATGCACAAAGAGCATTTAATTTACAAGATATTCTGGAATGGATATTTTTCTCTTTAATGCACAAAGAGGATTTAATTTACAAAATATATAAAGAAAAGATATAATGATAAATTAATTCAAACTGCTATAAAAAATAATAATAATAAATTTACAAAAATAAAGACATTCAGTGGAAAATGAACAATAAATTTAGATACCTCAATGGAATACACTGGGAATTGGCTTTCAGCCTGGTGGCATGATTTAACTCCCCATTCTCAGCTCAGTTTCTTCAATTATAATTTAAGCTCCGGAAGATTCAAATTCGATTCAGCCTCCAACCTGGAGAACTTTACAATTTCACATATACAATACACACAAGACATACGACATGAAACAAACACAAGAAAGCAACTACAAATAATTCAGAGGGATCACATGGAAGACATATGACATGAAACAAACACAAGAAAGCAACTACGAATAATACACTGACATAAACAAACGAGACAAAGACCAAAACATAACATAGATAAAGGAGGAGGTGAATGCGAATAATCAGAGCTGAATGTAACGTCTGAATAATAAGTTTCTTTGACTTGCATTTCTATGAAAAAATCGTTCTATCTCGAACCTACTTCTCTCTTTCTCTCTGCACTGATATTTGAAATTTAGTTGAGAACATTTAATAATCCTCCTTCTTAAGTTCAGGTAGATTCACTGCATTCCAATGTCGCTCTATCCTCCATTTTGCTTGGACAGACCACCTAGTAAAAAAATAACAATTCATATCAGACCATTGATAAAATTAAATGAAAAGCACATTTGCTATGAACGACAGATATTAAAGGAAGGAATCTGAAAATGTGAAAAGTATCATACACTTCACCGAACTAATTATCCGCCAGGATACCATACCTCCGATAACCCTAAGAGAATCGCCTCATTTTTCCAATATCACAAACACTGTGAAGGCGAATATGCTCGTGATGCGCTTCGGCTGTAAACCCACACGCCACCAGAAGCGGAATTGGGGAGGCACCTAGCCGGACGACGCAGCACTTGGATTTGAGTGTCCTCGTGAGAACAGAAACAGAGCTCCACAAGAAAACCTGCCACAAAAACTGAAATGAAGCTGCGGCCAATAAGCGGAATCCAGAGGATTCGGGAGAAACCATTATCAATACTGAGCCTAGAACGACCTAATAAGGCACCAAGACTCGCCCGTTGATCACAACACTGCACAATTATTCTTCATCTTTATCACTGGAGACTAGGCACCTCGCAGGACGACGCAGCACCCGGATTTGAGCGTCCTCGTGAGGACAGAAACAGCGGTCCACAAACCACAAAAATCGAAATGAAGTCGCGGCCAAGTGTACAACTCACAGGTTATATCAGACGAGCGATGATGCTTTTAACACGCCACGCCCCACGCCTCTATGGAAAATGCATCGACCACTGCTCCGTCGCACGCATGAAGATACGAAATCATTAAATGCTCCGTCCGTTCTTTAAAAGGAAAGCTCTACGCTAGCTTTCCTTTTTGCCTCACCGACATATATCAACGGCTCGGGCGTCTCCCTTTGATTTTTAATAAAATCCAACGAGAGTACTCACACCGACACTACACCTGCGCGGCAAGATAGAAAAAACAGCTGATGAATGAATGACCATTGAAAAAACATATAAAGGCACATACGGAATCAATGTGTTGTTAATGTAAAGTACATCCATGAGATGTTAAGATGTGCTCTTGATTCCACGTTGATGAAAAAATACAACGTTCAATTAACACAAAATCATTATCATTTTTATATTAGCATGTAAGGTTAGTTCCTTTGATTTATGTATTTATATCATGGTAAGGCAAATTAGGTTTTTTATGTAGTTTAAAATTTTAATTCTATACTCTTTTATAATTTTTGTAAAATATAAATATTAGGCTTAAAAAAAAAACTTTTAAACCTTATAAAAATATTTATATATTTTATATTCTATTATATAAATATATTTATATATTTATATAAATATATTTATATATTTTATTTGATTGAATATTATATAAATATTTAATAAGTTAGGTTAAATTGTTTAGTTCACTTATTATGTTTTAAGTTAAGTTTTAAATAAATGGCATGTAAATTATAAATAAAGTAATTTAAAAAATACAAATTTATAATTTGATTATTTGTTTTTAAATATTAATATCCACTAAAAGAAATTTACAAATTACAAACTTATTCTTTTACAAATTACAAACTTATAATTTATATTGGTTTGTTTTTGTGTTTTACTTCTTGCAAAGTTTATATTCCACTTTTTATATAATTTTACTAGGATGTTCATAGGGCCTAATGCATTCTTGCACATGAGCTCTCATGCACTCTTCTCTCATGAGTTAGTGTTACAAAAACCTCAACATACAAAATATCCATGTCAGTTTCTCTTACACGTGCCTTTATATAAGACCCTGGAAAAAAAAATTCATAACGCCTCTTGTAATATTTTGTGAGAGTTATAAACTTTGAGTAGGTGTATGATGGTTATGGATGGTGTTGCCAATATTGATGGATGAACATGTTCATTTCCAATTTGTATCGAAGTTTATTATACTCGCATATATTAGAATATTAATCTTTTCCATGGATAGTGGAAGGTGAAGAAACTAAGACTTTTGGTAGCTCCTTGGATTCAAGATGAGCCCATTGGCCACCTAGGTTTTAATGTTGGACTTAGTTCTCCTACTAGATATTAACATCCAAACTAATTTCTTCCTCTTCCTTTGTCACATAATGCATTCTTCTTTCCCCTACGATTAACCCTTTCGTCAAAATTTCATTGGGCACATCATTAACGACACACAACAATGTTAGCTTCCAAAGGGGATCTTAATAGTTTATATCAACTCCCTAGTACAACTTTTTACTCATATCTTAGTGTAGGTCTCACTTGTAACCTCTTTTCTGTAACACCCTCCTCCGACATCTACCCAAGTAACCGGCCAACCGGGATAAACATGTGACGAGAGGCTACTATGATTAGATTCAACCTCTTATGTAATATTAAGGAAGTGGAATCGACAGAAACGCAACATACATACCTTCCACATCAGCTACATGACTTTTGGGAACCATCCCAACCACTCAGGTAGCTAGCCCATGGGTCCCACTAAGGTTTTAAACGACTTGACCCCTAGACACTCCCATGATATGGACCTGACAGCATCCAAGAGGCTCTAGATGCTCTCATGCCAAGGCATCCCAACATCCAGGGACTATTTTCACTTTTAGAACAGAAAGATAATAAGGAAACGATGATGCAAATGAAAATACTTGAACAAGCCCTTAACTAGACCCCTACTAGCCATGATAGGCATTCGTCAAACATATCACAAATATGTAACCTATAGGTGTAAACAACATATTTAAGCATACGAGTCTCATACTTATCTAAGAATCGCTATGAAGCATTGTTCCCTTATATCATTTGTTGCATTATCATCTATTAGGTCATAGATACATTGTTCATTCATTTCGAAGTAAAAACATGATGAGAGCCATACATAACCACTATCATAAAACGCATACATAACCAGCATAATACCAACAAAAATACCAAGGAAATCACAACCATATGATCCACATATAAACATGTATAATACTCATAGAAATACAAGGAGAAATAACCTCATATTGATGATGCAAAATCCAAACCCGGGATGGGACTACCACGTTCCACCCGACCATAGAATGGTTGAGCCAAATCTCTCTTCATCCATTCACCCTCGTGCCATATTCCAAGCATGAATGTGGGACTCAAACCAAAAGAACCCACCAAGGAATCCCGAGGCTAAACCACCTCACCCCCATTAATAGAAACCAGGCTCTACCGTAATCGATCCTGGATCACTAGGCCAACACGATAAACATGTAATAGCAGGCTTTACCATGATCTCCACCAGATCACTAGGCCAAAACAAGCATGGATGCTGCCGGATTTCTCCACCTACATTGTGAGGAATTTTCATGTCTCCTAATCTCTCAAGCTTTACTGCAATCCACACCAGATCACTAGGCCCTAAACCGAGACCCACTCTCTAGGCTTTACCGCATATCCAAACCCGGAATTACTAGGCCCAATGGAAAGCAATCCACATCTTGGCTTTACCGTATATCCTATCATTCACCGACACCGATTCTTAGGCCCATCGAGGCAACACAAACCTAGATTTACCGCAACCGATAGCCTAACTCAAGGGTTACTAGGCTAGTGGCTTTACCGTGATCCACAGTCTCGTTCAGGGACCACTATGCCATGTGTTATATCATTCAGAGATCCACCTCACTCAACTTTGAATCCATCTGGCAATCCAGCTCAACCAAAACATGAGAACCCCATCACACCATGACTATCTAGAAATGGCAAGGCTAGGCTGAAAACACTGTCACACCTGGAAAAACCCATGCCATAACAACAAAAGAACCACATGCAATGTCATGCATGCCAAATCTAGCAAGGAAAATACACATGTAGATAGATACCTACAAGAAATTTCGTTGTAATTGCTTGATCATGCTCTTCCTTGCTTGCTCTTTCTTTCCTCTTCCCTTCTTTGCCTTTCTTGATCCAATGTTAAAGTGCTCCAAGAAAACTCTAAGTGTCCAAGAGTGAGAGAGAGAGAGAGAGAGTAATGAGAGAGCTCCAAAAATGAACTAACAAAATGTTACAAACTGATCATTAGAAGCCTTTTTATCAATTAGGCCTCTATTTTCTTCATTTTCCATTAGTTTCCTTAATTTTCCTCCTCACAAGCAACCTGTGACCTTTCACCTTCCTTTTCTCCTATTTTCCATTATTTTCATAAATAAATGTGCCAAAAATGCCATTTTTCCTTTCCAAAGCCTTAGTCATTGCCTTTGTTAATTTCCTTAGCCATAATAAACCAAATGAACACCCACTAGGATGTTTTTCCGAACATTCAGCTTGGAATAAGTGTCCCATCAACTGTGGTTATTATTTTTGCCTTTATTAACTTTTATTACATGGAATTTTCACCAGGGTTGTTACAGAACCCTCCCCATTGCACCATTCTCGGTGTTCAACCACACCTATACCTCAACAAAACAGCTGAAAAGAAAACATATTTCCCATGGAGCTTTTTAATATAGCTCAATGCAGTATTTAGAATGATCACCCCGCTGAAAATCAAACCAACATGACAACTATAATGACATGACACCCATACCGCTTATTGGAGCTTTATAACACATCTCATGGCAGTATTTACATCCATATACATATGTACATATATCAGAGCATCACCAAACATGTACCAAAACATATACCAAAGACATATATCAAAACACCATACCAAAATTGCTTTCCCTCAACTGACAAACAATGAAGGATACATAGTCCGCATCTAATCTTCCATATCCCATGTAGCTTTGTCGGGCACAAAGTGCTTCCACTGCGCTTTAATATGCTCGATTGCTCGGTTCCAGAGCATTAGCACCTTTTTCGGCAATATGCACTGAGGCTCCAATTGGAATTCTCCATTTGGTTCAACCTGCAATACAGACCAGTTAATCACACGATCAACATCTTTAACATACTTTTTAAGTAATGACACATGGAAAACATCATGGACTTTCACTGTCGGAGGCAGTGCAATTCGATAGGCTACTAGTCTGATCCTTTCAATAATACTGAAGGGTCCACAAAACCGTGGTGCCAGCTTGACACATGATCCAAAGGAGCTCTTCTTTGGTTTGATGTGCAAGTACACTTGTTCCCTAACCTAGAACTCCTTGAACAACCTATTCCGATCTTCATAGCTCTTCTACCTATCATGTGTTGCCTTTAGATTCTTCTTTATAACCTGCATCTCATGTTCCATGTTCGGTCCAATCAACACCTTGTTAATTGGATACAATGCCTCAAACAAACTCATCTTCAAATATTCCTGATACCCATTATTGTAAGCGAACTCTATTAGTGGAAGATACTCTTCCCACTTTCGTTGTTGATGCATCACGCACATCCTCAACATGTCCTCCAATATCTTGTTGACCCTCTCAATTTTTCCATTTGTCTGCAGATGATAAGTTGCACTGAAGGCCAACTTTATGCCCAAACGTGCAAACAACTCCTTCCAAAGCTTGGAAGTGAACTTTGCATCCCTGTCTGAGACAATCTTCTTTGGAACTCCATGCAATCTTACCACATCTATGATTAATACCTGTGCTACATTGCTAGCTGAGAATGTAGATTTTACTGGAATGAAGTGTGCTACCTTTGTCAACTTGTCCACAACAACCATTGTCTCACTGTCCTCGGAATCCCTATGATAAAATCCATGGAAATTACCTCCCATTTCCACTCTGAAATCGCAATTGGCTGTAGAAATCTACCTGGATGCTTACACTATACTTTCACATGCTAACAATCGAAACAGCTAGCCACAAACTTCGCTACATCCTTCTTCATATTCGGCTAATAATTAAATTTATTAAATGCGATCAATATCTTCTGATAGGCTGGGTGACTTGAATATGGTTTCGCATGAAACTCCCTCGAGATCACCTTCTTGAGCTCACTATGGTATGGCACATATATCCTGTCCCTAAATCTAAGCAATCCATCTGTTGTAAGACAATATTCCACATCCTATGCACCAACACTTGCACTTGTACATGTACATGTACCTGTACCTGTACCTATTCCTGTACTCTGCTACAACCTGTGCACAATCTCCATATGCTTGACATCCTACTAACCTACCTACATATCCTATCATGTAATTTTATCCCATTGGAGCTCATAGTTTTGAAGTGATTTACTTGTACCTTCTTTCTAAGAGCATCTTCCACCTTGTTCTCCTTTCCTTTGATGTACCTGATCTTGAAGTCAAACTCACTGATCATGTCCAACCATCTAGCTTGTCAGGCATTCAGATTCGGTTGGCTAAACAAATACTTCAACCCAATGTGATCACTCATCAGCACAAACCTCTTGCCAAGAAGATAGTGCCTCCACATCTTCAATGCATGTATGATTGTTGCTAACTCAAGATCATGTGTAGGGTAGTTTTGATCGTGCTCGTTTAGTTTTCATGACTTATAGCATACCACATGTTCATCCTACATAAGGACTCCACCAAGTCCTCTATTGCGAGCATATGTACAAACTACAAACTCCTTGTCTGGATCTTCAATATTTAACACTAGAGCATGTGTCAACAACTGCTTAAGCTACTCAAAACTAGCCTCACACTCCTATGTCCAGTCAAACTTTTTACCTTTCCTTTGCAATGATGTAATAGGATAAGAAATTTGTGAGAAGTTCCTGATGAACCTCCTGTAATAGCCTGCTAACCCCATGAAAGAGCTCACATTATCCACATTTATAGGAGCTACCCACTCCATGATGGCCCTTATCTTTTCTCGATCTACTGATATACCCTCCTTGGAGACAAAATGTCCCAAGTAATGTACCTCAATCTGAAAGAAACTGCACTTGCTGAGCTTAGCATACAACTGATGTTCTCTCAACAACCTCAACATTGTTTCTAAATGCTCGATATGCTCTTCCTGATTTTTAGAATATACTAATATGTCATCAATGAACACAATAACAAACATATCCAAATATGGACACAACACACTATTGATCAAGCACATAAATGTAGTTGGAGCATTAGTCAAACCGAATGAAACTACAACAAACTCATAATGCCCATACCTAGTCTAGAAAGTTGTCTTGTAAATGTCCTCCTCTTTGATGCGTACCTTGTGGTATCCAGACCTTAGATCAATCTTCGAGAACACTACTGCTCCCTTCAACTGATCGAACAAGTCATCAATCCTCAACAACGGATGCCTATTATTGATGGTCACTTTGTTCAACTGCATGCATGATCTAATTTAGAATATTGGATTGTTGTGCTAAGATCCTCCTGAGATTATAAACAAAATATTTTCATTATGCTTAAAGATTCATGATTTTTTGCAAGTGAAATGATGAGTTTTTATGTTAATTTTATGAGCAATTTAACATACATAAGAGACTGAACAGTAGCATAATCATGTACAGAACATCATCAAAAACACATTACATCAAGAAAATGATAAGGGAGTTCACCCCTCTTGGGCTACGTCTCCTTAGTCCAGCTTCCAATGGCTTGGGCCTCTCGATTATGCTCAAAAGTGTAAAAAGATGTGTTTAGAATGCTCAAATGCTTTTGAAACCTGCTCCAATCAATCCATCATGTCCAAAAATGGCTATCTAGCCTCCTTTTGCATCCAATTTGGTGAAAAACTGAAGAAGTTATGATCTCTCCTAGTTTTCCCACTATTCGCTCCACAAATTGCTCCAAATCTGGCATGATCCTACATATTATACCCAATAAGTGCTAACTGAGTGAAAATTTCACTGCAGGGCGGTCCATAATCTGTCGGTGCTGACTGTCCCATCGAAAATCGCAATCGGCAAGAATCGGCGGGCTTATGGTTTGTGAACGCGGCGGGGCGATGTGCGATTGTGATATGGTGGACCCAATGAAACTATTAACCAGAACTCATAAACTTATCGCATTTTGGATCCTTTCGCAATTCGCAATCGACAGAGTACCGATGGTCTTATATATGCGGGACTCTATTTTTTGCCGTGCGCAATTGCGATTATCGCATCGCAACCCTTCCCTGCTCGGTGGCCGATCATCACATCACAACTGTCAAGGTCAATTATTTAATGCCTTTCCTCCTGCTCTGTTGCAATGTGTGATTGCAAATATCGCATCACACCCTGGCTTGTTCGAGTGCCAATTTTTAACACCGACCCACCTACGACATGCGATTTGTGAAATGTTGGGGCCAATGGCGGCCTACCACTTGGCGCTTCCCCATTCGCTGAAGAGCCCTGCCACATCATCTTTTCCTGTCATCTATCCAAGTCAAACTTGAACTTTTACTTGCTCTAAATTCTTCATACGAGCTTGGATTCGAGTGTCGTTTGCACTGTTGGAATTAGGATGACGAGCTCTTCGATCTGAAGCTAAGTTTATAGATATTTTGACACTTTGAGTTTTGAGCCTAATTTTGAGCACTTGATCACTCCTCCCCACTTGAAGCCTTTTGGACCTCGAAAGGATCACTTTCAATTGTCCAGCAGGTGAGGGTATAGTTCCCTCACCTTTCCAGCCTCTATCCATTTGGCTTTTAAAGGCTTTGTACCCTTGAACCCCACTCGAAGATAATCAATACTTCCACTTTTTGATGTCCTTGTTCTTATATCAAGTATAGTGTCTTGCTGAAGCTCATCAAGGAATTTTGGAGAAAAAGCTTCAATAGAAGGAATTTGAATATTCTCTCCTTGATCTTGAATCAAAGGAGGCTCATACAACCTTAAATTCTCAACATTAACAACAACATAAATTTGCATATATGAAGGCAAATCCAACCTGAAGGCATTGTTACCAATTTTTTCCAAAATTCTGAATAGACCATATCTAATTGGTTTTAGTTTGTTACCTTCCCCTTGGAGCCTTTCTTTGCTAATGTGAAGCCAAACTTCATCACCAACTTGGAACTTGTGATCTTGACGATGCTTGTCATGCCTTGCTTTGTACTTGCCTTGCCTTTTCTCAAGTTGTTCTTGAACCTTTTGGTGTACTAATTGGATTTGTTAAATGAAATTTCTTGCTTTGTCTATGTTGTTATGACCTTCAATAGTAACATCTTTACCAAAAATAAAATCCAAAGGATATTTAGGCAAGTATCCCAAACATGCCTCAAATGGTGAAGTTTGAGTTGAAGAGTGTTTGGCTCAATTGTAAGCATGTTGAATATAGTGCAAATGTTCATCCCACAACTTAGGATGCTTGCTGCAATACCCACGAAGAAGATGTATCACTATTTTGTTCACCACTTTTGTTTGACCATCTGTTTGTGGATGAAAAGTTATACTCTTTTTCAATTTGGTGTCCATGAATCCCCATAATCTTGACCAAAAATTCTCAACAAAGCGAGAATCTCGATCACTAACAATGGATGTGGGAAATCCAAAATGCACCCAAACATTCTGAAAGAATAACTGAGCAGTTTGTTCAGTTGTAACTTGCTTTTTACATGGCATCGAAATACACATTTTTTTGAACCTATCCACAACTACATACAAATAATCATGACCCATTTTTGACAATTGAAGACCTCCTACGAAATCCATAGAAACACTTTCCCATAGTCGTGAAGGAATCGGAAGTGATGTGTAAAATCCTAAATTCCTATTTCTAGGCTTAGTGATTTCACATAATGAACATCCTTCAATAAAATGAGACACACTTTCAAGCATACGAGGCCAATAACAATACCTCTGTAGATGTGCCATCGACTTACTTACACCGAAATGACTAACATTAAGAGAATTATGTGCCTCTCTTATGATTTTAACTCTTTCTTCCTGTGGAATACAAAGTTTGCCAAGATGTACAACAAGTTATCATGCAAATGATAATCCAATTCCTGTACTTGGTTACCTTGACTTAGGCTTGCATAAACATCTTGAAAGTCATTATCTAATGCATATTGCTCAATATAACTTTCATGTAAAACATAATTATGCTTGAGTAAATTAGCTGCACTAAAAATAGGCCTAGAAAGCATATCGGTAACTTTACTGTAGATACCTTTCTTATACCTGATTACTAAGTGGAATTGTTGAAGAAAACCCATCCATCGGAATTGCCTTGATTGTTGCAACTTTGATTGAGATTGCAAGTATTGCAATGGTTGATGATCAATGTGAATGACTATTACCCATCAAATATTGTTTCCATTTTTTCACACTTTGCACCAATGCATACAATTCCTTGTCATATGTAGGATAGTTAATCACATCACCATTAAACGTTTTCGAATGAAAACATATAGGCTTACCATGTTGCATGAGGATTGCACCCATAACGTAGTCACTAGCATCAGTCTGAATCTCAAACAAATTTCTCAAGTCTGGAAGTGCAAAAACTGGAGTTGTATTGATATTTTCCTTCAATGCATCAAAGGCCTTTTGTTGTTTGCCTCCCCACTAAAAAACCTTTTTCACACTTGTCAACGCATGCAAAGGAGCTGCTATAAGAGAAACATTAGCAATGAATTTCCTCCAATATTGGGTTGCTCCCAAAAAAATTCTTACCTCCGTAACTGTCTTGGGCCTTGGCCAATTCATAATGACATCAACCTTGGAGGGATCTATTTTCAACTCACCTCCTCCAACAATATGACCCAAGTAAAATAAAGAAAATTTTCCAAACTCGCACTTTGACATCTTAAGATACAATTGTTCTTTTCTCAAGAGTACATCAAGTATTTTTCTTACATGCATGACATGTTCATCACAAGATTTACTGAAAATTAAGATTTCATCTAAGTATACTATGACGAACTCATCAAGAAGTGGCCTCAATACATCATTCATCACACGGATGAATGTAGCAGGAGCATTACATAAACCAAACGACATAACTAGCCATTCAAACAAACCTTATTTTGTTTTGAATGTTGTCTTCCAAATGTCTCCTTCGGATATTCTAATTTGATGGCAGCCACTTCTTAAGTCCAACTTAGTAAAATACTTTGCATCTTTTAATTGATCAAGTAAATCATCTATTCTGGGCGGTGGGTAGTTCTTTACCATAATTTTCTTCAATGCACGAAAGTCCACACACATGTGCTATGTTCCATCCTTCTTTGGCACCAAGACAATAGGTGAACCACATGACGAGGAAGATGGTATGATGATCCCTTTATTCAAAAACTCTTGAATTTACTTCTTAATCTATGTGCTTTCCATCACTGACATCATGTACATGCCAATGTTAGGAAGAGGAAAATATTGTTGCAACTGTATCTCATGTTGGATTCCTCTCTTGGGAGGTAATCCCTTTAGTTCCTAAAACATCTCGTCATATTGGTTAACTATGTCAACCAATTCAGATTTCAAATTTGAATCAAAACCTTTAAAAGCTTCATTATAAACATCATTCTTGGGTTTGATCATGAGAAGCACAAAATTCTTGCTCGAATTCACTAGTCTTTTCATCCGCCCTACATTTACAAGAGAAAGATTTATTTTCTTACTATGAGCTCTCACAATATATTCTACTCCACCTTTAAATAAATGATATTTGTTTTCATGTCTATGGAAGATATCTTTTATGTCATAAAGGTATGGGTTGCCCTGAACTATGCCATAGATATCTAAAGACACAATGTCAAGCTCCACTTCATCTATGAAATTTGCAGTAATGGCGAATTTCAGTTTACATTTTCTAGTAACCTACAATTGCACATTGTCACACACCCATCAAGTGGATATGGTTTATGATATGGAACGATTTCCAAGTTTAAACTTTTGACAATGTTTTCAGAGATAAGATTGGCTTGAGAGCCACTATCGAAAAGCGTATCAATCTTGTTGTGTTTTGATATCACCCTTATGTGAAAATGTTATATTCTACTATTTTTGTTTGGAGTTTCATTTTGTGAGTTTGAAGAACTAGTGCTAGCAATGGATTATTTTCCTTTTAACCCCATAGATGTGATTTTAGTTTCATCACCCGAACCGGATCCCAAATCCTATTGAGTGGTTGAGATTGTTTCTTGTTTTCCCTTGTTGTTGTTTTTCTTTGGTCTCATTTCAGGATGAAGCTTCCAACAATGAGCTTCATCGTGACCCTCTCTAGAACAATGTTTGCATGTAATTTTCTCTCCTTCTTTTTTGATAGACACATTTTTCTTCACCTTCCCTTTGAAAGCCTTTTCCTTTCCTTTACTTTTAAATGGCTTTTTACTACCTTCTTCTGGAGTGTTTTTCCCTCTTGCCTCAAGATGGGTGGCTTGCACACACACATCATCTAGATTATTGGGATTAAAAATTAAGATAGTACACCTAAGGTAACTGTGTAAACCCCCCATGTACTTCAGCAATGTGTTGTGTGATTGCAAATCTACACCTAACATCAAAGACCTTTTTTTGAATTATTTAGTGTAATCTTGCACATTTTGACCTTTAAGTTGTTTAAAGTTCTGCCGATTCATGATGGCTTTCTGCAAATAAGCTAGAGGGTAGAATTGTCTTTTGATTGCAGCAATGAAATCATTCCAATAAATTGAGATCTTACCATGTTTTTTAATCTCCTCTTGGGTCTTTGATTCCCACCATTCTAGTGTTGCACCCTCCATTCTCAAGGAAGCTAACTGAATCTTTATGTCATCCTCTTGAAGGTTTTGAATCCTGCAATAGACCTCCAACTAACAAATCCAGTTATCAAGCTTCTTTGCATTCACTTCACTATTATACATGGGTAGCTCAAATTTAACACCAGTTTTTAAAGAAAGTGTTTTACCAATTCCTTTTGAAGCATGATGATGAGTATGAGTAAGGGTTGTGTTAGTGGAAGAGGGTGAAGATGCTTGTGGGGAAGAAGATGAAGAATATGTTGGAGAGGGTGGAGGTTTGTCTCCATTTCCATTACCTCCTCCTGAAGAGCCTTCCACTTTGGGAGGTTTGGAACTTTCCCCTTGCAACCTAGTATTCCTCTCTTCATAGAGGACCTTCACCATCTCTGTCATATCAAAGAAATCCTTTGAAGGTTTTCTCATCTTCTATCATGTTTGTAAGTTCTCCTTCATGAGACATGATCTCTGGAGTCTCAACTACAACTCGAGGCTGAACTGGTGTTGGAGATTGTGGCAACCTTACTCTCCTTCCCCTTGACCCAACTGCAGGGCTTCCAACCAACTTCCCTTCTCCTCTTTTATGTTTTAACCTTGTAAGCATGACATAAACTTGCAAACTCTTAAATCCTTATTTCACAAAGAAAATCAAGTGCTCTTATACCAAAATTGATCTGATTTAGAATATTAGATTGTTGTGCTAAGATCCTCCTCAAATTATAAACAAAATGCTTTCATTGTGCTTAAGGATTCATGATTTTTTGCAAGTGAAATAATGAGTTTTTATGTTAATTTTATGATCAATTTAACATAAATAAGATACTGAACAACATCATAAACATGTACAGAACATCATCAAAAGCATATTACAACAGGAACATGATAAAGGAGTTCACCCCTCCTGGGCTAGATCTCCTTGGTCTAACTTCCAATGGCTTGGGCCTCCCTATTATGCTCAAAATTGTAAAAATATGTGTTTACAATGCTCAAATGCTTCTGAAACCTGCTCCAATCAATCCAACATGTCGAAAGATGGCTATCTAGCCTACTTTTGCATCAAATTTTGTCAAAAAATTAAGAAGTTATGATCTCTCCTCGTTTCCCACTATTCGCTCCACAAATTGCTCCAAATCCGGTATGATCCTACAAATTAGCTCCAATAAGCGCTAACTGAACAAAAATTTCGCCGCACGACGGTCCACAATCTGTTGGGATTGACTATCCCATCGCAAATCGCAATCGATGAGAACTGGTTGGCTTATGGTTTGTGAACGCGGCGGGGTGATGTGCGATTGTGATATGGTTGACCCGACTGAACTATTAACTGAAACTCATAAACTTATCACATTTAGGATCCTTTCGCAATTTGCAATCGGCAGATACCAACAATCTTATACATGCGGGACTCTTTTTTCTACCGTGTGTGGTGTGGGATTGCAATTATCGCATCGCAACCCTTCCCTGCTCGGGGGTCGATCGTCGCATCGCAACTGCCGAGGCCAATTCTTTAATGCCTTTCCTCCTGCCCTGTTGCGATGTGCAATTGCGATTATCACATCGCACCCTGGCTTGTTCCAGGGTCGATTTTTAATGCTGACCCACCTGCGACATGCGATTTGTGAAATGTGGGGGCCAATGGCGGCCTACCACTTGGCGCTTCCCCATTCGCTGAAGAGCCCTACCACATCATATTTTCATGCCATCTATCCAAGTCAAACCTGAACTTTGACTTGCTCTAACTTCTTCATATGGGCTCGAATTTGAGTGGCGTTTGCATCGTTGGAATCATGATGGAAAGCTCTTTAATTTGAAGCTAAGTTTATAGAGATTCTAACACTTTGAGTTTTGAGCCTAATTTTGAGCACCTGATCACTGTATTCAATGCATAATATGCGAGTACCATCTTTCTTCTTCACAAATAATACAGGCACGTCCCATGGTGATACACATGGCCTAATGTATCCCTTGTCCAAAATTTCCTTCAACTGCAACTTCAACTCTACCAACTCAAGTGTGCTCATCCTGTAAGGTGCTTTTGGTGTTGGAGCTACCCCTGGCACTAACTCAATAGAAAATTTTACTTCCCTGTGAGGTGGAAACTCTGAAATCTCCTCAGGAAATATATCCTGAAATTGTTGTAGAACTGGGTACCTTCTCAAAACATTTTCATCCTCAACTTCCTTACCTTTGTCGCTAGAAATATGTACAGCAAATAACACACACCCTTTCTTGCGACTGCACTTTACCTGTATAGTTGTCACCATCCTAACTGATGTGGCTTTCTTCTTCCCTGTAAGACTCTTGGTTCCCCATTGTCATCCACACACTCAATTTCTTTGTCATAACAATCCACATTGTTCCTATAAAAGTACAACCAAATCATGCCCAACAACATATTGTATGATTCCAACGGAATACATTCAAATGTGTTGTAGTAGGCATACCATTCAAATAAAATGCACAAGATCTTACCCAATGATGAACTCGCTTCTTTGTACCTGTAGCCAACTACACTAACCAATATTATGCATGCAATTCCTTAATCAAACCACACTTATCCACCAATTCAAGACTAACATAACTATAATTAGATCCAGGGTCAATCAAAATAGAAATAACTTGATCACAAAGCTTACTGTCAATCTCAATGATAGATGCATGATGGTTTGCATGTGTGTTATCCAATGTTGCATAGATACGAGTAACGCTCTGAGTAATATCCCCAACAGTCTATGCCTCTTGTGCACTATATATTTGAGGCCTACCACTCTGATTCAGTGGACAATCTCTCTTAAGGTGATCCTTACCGCATGTCTAACACTCCAACTGACCAGTACCCTCACCTCTATGTTGTTGTTGTGGCCCATGTCCTTGTCTGGTTGTATTGAACCTCTTTTGTGGTGCCACATTTTCTTTCTCATCTTCATTCTAAGGCTTTTCTCTTTTCGGCTGTCAGTTACCTTTACCTTTGTCTTTCCCTTTCCATCCTTGCTGATATTCATTTTTATGCTTTGATTGTTCATAGAAATGCTTCAATTTCCCAATAACTTCCTTAAGTGAGTGAGGCTCATAATTCTCAATCAAATCTCTAAATGCTAATGGAAATCCACTGACAAACCACTGAACTTTAATCTTCTCATCTATAAGATACAGAACATACCTCAATAGCTTTAGAAAATTAGTCATGTACTCTTCATCTATCATTGATCCCATCTTTAGCTCATAGAATTCTTTGGCCTTACTGTCCTAGTACCTTTCAGACAAATAATTCTTCCTGAAAAGCCTTTGGAACTCATGCCAAGTCAAGTCATATGTCATGATATCTCTAACCCGCTTCACATCTTTGCACCAGACGTCTGTTTTACCTCTCGGGATGAAGATAACTATTATGACCTTCATATTATCTGTGTACTCATGCAACTGAAAGAACTTCTTCATCCTAAGTATCCAAGCCTTTGGATCTTCCGGCTTCTTCACATCTCCATCAAAAGTAGGTGGCTTTGATTTATTAAATTGATATGGAAATTATCCCTTATCACTCCCCTGTAAGGATGATAATGATGACGATCATGATGCTTGTCAGAACCAGAACTAGTATAGTACCTGTATCCATCACCTATCCTATCTGGAGTATCCAACAATCTTCCATCTCTAACCATCTCATCTTTGTCTGAATTGTGACCACCATGAGACCTACTGCCATATGCCCCATTAGTTTTGTCCTCTTGTCCATGGCTGATCTGAAGTGGCCCTTGTCGCTACAATTTTGAAAAACTCTGAATAAGTATAGCATTAACCTCTGCTTGCTTCTCTTGTTCCTGCATGTTTTTGTCATTGTCTACCTTACGACTCCTTATTTCTTCCTTCAAGCTTCTAAATGTGTCTACCAAATGAGAAGAGTGCCCAAAACCACGTTGCTCATCTGATTCATAGGGAGAGTCTTTGTAGTCTACCATCTTGCTAGTCATCTTGATCTCTTTCCTGCAAGGCATACTATGTTAGATAAACTAAATCACAAAAAACCAACGTACCTTAGCGTAATTCGGGGAGGATATCTCATCTACAAGATCATCAAATTAGTGTGATACATGTACAACATAATCATAACAACATATATAGACATATAATACATGAGCACATAACCATGTAACCATCAGTCTAACTAGAGTCTAGTCATCAATGTATGACCATGTCAACTACACATACCATGACATCATGCATGATAGCAACAACCACACCAATGTACATTGACTGTACATAAGCGTAAACAACATGTAACCAATCATACACTCATGACGACATAATTGTTATGGGCAAATTTAGTGTCTTTTTGAATGGCTAACCCCTAGACCTAGTAGCATGTCTAGAACAACAGTTAAAGTAATTCCATTGCTTTTCCTATAGCTAACAGATAGAAGAAAGAGGAGCAAAAGTACCAAACTGTATCTCTCGCTCGATCCATCTTCCATTTGATCGCTTTTTCCACTCCCTTCCGTACTTAACTCGCTTGAAAGGTACCTGCACACAAGCCGAGACAGAAAAACGTCAAAGCATACATATCGATCTGTTAACTAAACCCATTATAGAATAAAAAATACAATGTACATTTCATGACACATGAATGGGAAAAAGCGTAGAACTCTTTATTCATAGAAAGGAAGATTACAACCCATGTAGATGCATGTTAGATTCAGCGTCATCCTCCCAGCTTCAAACCCTTCTCTCCTCATGGAAACAACAATTTGACATGATAACGTTACTCTCTCCACTAATCTCATCCAAGCAACATTTCCTTAGCTTTAGAAGTTTCAACCTAGACCAGCCATTGAGAGCCCGGTCCTTTTATAGTTGAACAGAGGAGGTTAGGCCATTAATGGCCCTCATGAATGCATTGCCTTATTTTGGAAGTGGTTCCATGGAGGAAGGGATAGTGGATTAAGGTTCATTCATCTCCTTCCTCATCAAAAGCGAGCCCAATCCTTCTAAAAACCTCCAGAAGCATCCGTTGGATGAGGAATCCAATGGATTCATTTGAAAAATTCGATGGATCTCGCTCATCGCAGGTGATACAAAGGCCAAGTGCTATGCATAGCACCCAGACAATGTAGTGCCTGCCATTCATTACAGCCAGATAGAAGGCCACCTGCGATGATCTACTTAGGGACATTTTTTAGATGAATGGTGTCATGAAACTCTTGGGAAGCAAGCATGATGTAGGTTAACTTCATTAGGGAATGAAAACAACTGAATTAGGGGTTGATGGACCCTAATAATACAGATCTAGAAGTTGGGGTTGATGTGCCCAAATTTTCCTGTAACAGATGCCCCCTAAAGCATGAAGTCGAAAATAACCATGTCGGGTGAGATGCTTTACCACTTGGAGAGAAGGTTTCGAAGTGGAAGGTGACATGCATTAGTTACAATACAAATATCATGATACTTTGATTTTTTTCTCACAATTTAGCTGAGGGAAGGCATACCCATGCTCATCTTTATAAACTTTGATTACATGTACAAATATAGACGTCTACAGATGTAGACCCATGAGTGGATGACCATGAATGTAAGGCCATTGTACATTTGATATAGTACTCCTGAAAATATATCGCAACTCGGATGGATGAAACTAGATCTGGGGTCTTCAATCTTGTCCAATCTTTCACTCAAGTACAAGTCTAACCATGTGAATAGATTATCTGAAGTTGAACATGGAGAGGCATCGTTTGATTACCAGCCAATGATGTAAGCCATTAACAGATGCGAGAGGAATCACCAATAACGATAATGAACCTCAAGGTATTGCAGTACATTTCACAAGGTGTGAATAAATGATTTGATGTCGAAAACCAAACGAAGTCTTTCGGTTGAAGGCCATTGATGTCAACCTATTGCCGGAAGTGAGAAACCTACCATTGATGTATGTAAGCCTCAAAGTACTAAAGGGGTGTTTCTAAGTCAACTTCTTAGATGATGTGCTGATGTCGACAAGAAGCGACTCATCGTAGGAGGGCCTTGATGTATCCCACATCAACGACGCGAAACGAGGTAAATGATTTTGGAGATGAAACATCGAATGACACAAGGTTCAGGAATGACGAGCATGTAAATGAAGGTTTACTGTATTGCAAAGGATGAAGTTTTGAAATGAATGACTTCTCTTGAATATATCGGCAACACTGAGGTGAATTGGTAGCATTGACCCAAAACAAAGTGATGGATGGTATGATAGACCAACGGTGTGATAACCATCAAGCTGAATGACCCAACCCACATAGTCATGGTGATGAGGTGAAAGTGTCATGTTCAAGAGCGACCTGCTACCATAAAGTGTTCCCAGATTTTTCCCATTTTCCCAATCATTTCTGACCAGTACCTCTTTATTTTTTATCAAGCTTGAGGAGGATAACATATGCTTGTTGTATAATTCCACCCTTCGGGTGAATCCATCGCTATTTGATGTTTTAACGAGTCTAGTGAAGGTGAAACTCGGTCTTGTCTAGATGGACAAGTTTGTCACTATTTAATGCTTTTAACGAGTTTAACGACAAAGATAACTCAGTCCTTTTCATGTTTAGAGAGTCTGAAAAGGGACTAAAAGAGAACTCCAAAAGTTCCTTTTCGTACATTTGTCTCTCAAGCCCGAAAAAGCATAAAATAAATACAAGGGAGAACCTATTGATCATGTTTGACCAACGAGTACCTTTTTTGTAGTTAATCTATCTCAGCCCAAAAAAGGGGTAAAACTATACTGAGTAGATATCGATTCTAATCTATTAACGAGCTAGAAATGACAAGGGCTCGAAAATATTTTCATGTTTAGAGAGTCTGAAAAGAGCTTAAAGAGGACTCCAAGAGGGTTCCTTTTTCGTTTTTAACAAAGCTCAAAAAAGCGATAAAAGTTTGCTTTGTGGTCAAAGATGTTCAATTTACATGTAAGCACATCATAACTGCTTGCCAGATGTTAATCCTGCTCAAGATACCACCAAAACATTAAACAATACATGTTCATGGATTAAATAAATTAAAAAACAATGTTTACTCTATTAAAGTGCGAGAAATAAACATAAATACTAGTTCTTACCATTCATTTTGACCATCTCATTTTACCTTATGATTTCTAGAGCAGTTTTTTTCCCGAAGCTCACCAGTTGATTGTGGAGGATTGAAGGGATCATTCCTTGTGTAGTTTGGACCAGGTAGGATCTAATTCCGTTCTCTTTTATTTCATTTATCTCCTGTTTTAGTCAATAACATTCTAAGGTTCTGAGGACCCTAGGGTTTCTCTTTCCAAATCAGAAATTTAAAATGGTACTCATATGGAGAGAACGAGAGCATGATCTAGGAACAGTTGAGGCCCTAAGAAACTGCGGTTTACTCAGGTATTTTAAGCTATCCAATTTGTGGCAGCAGATGGATCTTCTACGATTTCTTGTTCAATCATGGGATCCAACCGATCAAACTTTTCACATTTGGGACAAAGAAATCCCTTTTACCATCGATGATATATACTTCCTAACTGGATTGTCGAGGCGAGGTGCCCCCATTTCACTAACAGGTCTTGCCCACAGAGGTAGACCAGTGAAATATTATGTGCGACAGTTCTATAGGCAAGGTGCCTAGCCTAGCAAAGATGGGAAGATACTTATCAAGGATGTTAGTGATTTATTGCTAAGGACGATCCTTTTTACCATTGCCAAATTGGCTGGCAGTTCTTGCTTCATTTTGCCACCAAGTCATACATGCAGTATGCTTTAGAATGTTTAGAGCCAAAAATATTTGATTGGTGTGGGGCTGTCCTTTCATCTGTGAAAGAACAACTGACCAAGGTGAAAGAAGGAACGAAACTTTTGACCAATTTCAAACAAATGACTTCAACTCATATATCCGATCATATTCATTAGTGGCGTCGTCGTCGTCGCATGGTTAAAACCTATGTTCCCGATCAACTTTTAGCTGAGTGGTTCATTAAGTCCTTATTGCCATCTGTCACTGATGATGTGGCTAAAGGTGGAGTTGTTACAGAAGAGAAAGTGATTGCTCGTGCCCAATATTTGGATTTAATTTACATGCAATCTGACATGCTCTATGAAAAAATTCCACATACACCGCGCCTAAATCAGTCCATTCCACCTCCACCATCGAATAGGGACTCTCATTCCAGAGACAGTGTAATTGGTTCCTTGAGCACGCAAACAACGAATAGATCATCTGGTCAATCACTTGCCACAAATCAAACTGTAAATGCACCTGAGGTTCCTGCTTCCGAGATTAATGCCGTGTCATCTGACAAAGGTAAAAATCAAAAGCAACCAGGAAGCAAGAAGAAAGGGAAAAATAAAAAGAAAACTGAAAACCCTCCTCAAGAGAAATCATCTAATTCCTCTACTTCAGGAAAGAAACCTCGTTATCCATGTCTGATATGTGATAACGAGCATTTTACAAGGGATTGTCCTCAACGCTCGGAAGTTTCTAAATTGTTAAAAGCTTCTACCGCATCTGCAGTGTTGACAAATTCGTTTCCGAACCCGGATACCAATATGGTTGCAACTGAAAATGCTTCCACATCCCAGGTATTAATGTTATCCATTGCAAAACCTAAAGATGAAGTTTTGGTTCAGACACGTAATAGAGATTATTGTAATCTGCCATCATCGTCAAATAATCAGGCCACTTATCAATCTGATTCTTTGACTTCGACCACATCGGAAAACATTCCACTACCCATTGCACCAGAGTTAACAATAAAGCCACCAAAGGGAGTTGTGAATAAATCAACGTTTAACCCTCGAGCTCGAGCTGCTCAAAATTATAACATAGTTGAAGATCTTGCTCAGTCTCTTTCTGTTATGTCGACGCTTGAGGTATTACAAAACTGCCCCTCCTAGAACCAGGCTTTACTGTTGGCAATAGGTGGAATAGATCCAACGGATTCTAATCTTGTGGTTTATAACCACTCAGGATATACACCACAGTTACTAGCTCAATTAGCTTTTCTAATTCAGGTTAAAGCTCTCAACAAAAATATTCATTGAACCATCATAGATGAGGGAGCTTTTACCTGTATTATGTCAATGAGCTGTTGGAAAACACTAGGGTCACCTACGTTGTCAAGATCACCAACCACATTGAAAGCATTTGATGGAAGGACTTATACTTCATGTGGGATTTTGAATAATTTGCAAGTAGAACTAGGGGGCAAAACGGTAACTGTTGAGATTGAGGTGGTTGACAGACCTCTTGATTACAAAATTTTACTTGGACGACCATGGGGTTTATGCTATGGCTACTATTGCTTCCACATACTTTCGTACAATTACATTTCCTCATAAAGGTGGAATAATAGTTATCGACCAAACCTCATTTTTTGCCTCCAGTTCTCAAGTTAAATAGAAATTACCAAGGATTTACCGTACGGCAGTTAGTCTTCCCGAATGCTGTGTTTGGTGCATTGTGATTGGTAAGGCGGTAGACTCAGCTTCCTAGGTGTTATCACTCAGGTTGTCCTTAAGTTCCTAAAGGATACGGCCGAGGCAACCACAAACCAATCTTTGGACTGCAGGTGCTAGCCCACTTGCAATCAGAGAGGGCTCTCTCTTTATGATTTATCTTTGTTGATGATGATTTTAGGCTAGTTATTGAGTTCAAGGGGTTTTGTTTGAGTTTTGGTGGGAAGGATGATGCTTTCAAGTAAAGAGGCAGGGATAGCATGAAAGTTTTAGAACCATTGGGCGTGGAGTCAAGGAGTAGGACTGCTGGTGCATTTTCTTGGTCACAAGAAGGAATATGGAGCAAGCTAGCTGCACATGAAACAATGATTCAAGCTTACAAGAATGGAATGAGGGCTAAGGAATGAGAGGCAATTAAAAATCTCTCGTTCAGCTTAACAGAGGGAAGGTGAATGAGCTCTATCTAGGAGCAGTGAAGAATCCCTAGATAACTGTCAAACATGAGTGAATTAGGGGAAATATGAGCGATAGGGAATTCATATTCATTACTAATCCAGACGAAAACATAAAGAAACAACAGAAATTGAGCATAGAAGGCAATTAAACCAGTTCTAAGCTAATCTTTCTTTCTGCTATTTAGACGGTGATACAGGTATGATAAAAACATATATGAAATTGAAATAGAGGTAAGAAACACTTATTGCATCCTGTTGCAGCACAAGAATTCCACATTCAATTCTTCAGACCATTAATACACAACACACAGTCATTCCTCCAAGCTTTTTAGCAGTCTTTGATTAAGTAAAACATCAAGTATACAGAGCGAGTCTCTCTTGGAGCTATACAACCAACCAACCCTTTTAACAATGCAGAGGGTGGTATATATACAAAAAACAAGATACAAAATATCTAGATGATGAATTAATAGCTCATAACTTCTTTGCCAACTTTTAAGGAGTAGTAGCTGAAAGAAAAAGTGCCGCAGTAAATATGAATGTAACAGTTGTTCATTCTGTCAGAAAAATTTGACTTTTGAGTCCAATTGAGTCGGCTGGGCTGCGCTTTCAAAAATCCGCGCTTTTAGGCTTGCCATCCCAGCTCTTTGCTTTTCCACTGCTCCAACCTGCTCTGTGCATTCCTTGACCACTTTGTCCGGTGCTTTCGTGCCTCCTTTTGCTGACTCATAGCTGACTGAGATTTTAAATAAACCAAAAGGGGCAAAAACTGGAATTACCTGGGCAAAATGGCCAACATTTCCTGCCACCATTCCTCGGGAGGCAACTGATGCTTTTGTATCTTGACGAGGGTCTCATCAACCTTTGTGTACCTGTAATAGTTGGGTGGCATCTCAAACAGATGGTTAACTTCATGTTCTATGTAAAATAAGTTCTCCAGCTTGTCATAGAGAGTCTGTCCTGAAGGTGGCCCTGGATCTGCTGTAGAGCCTGAGGATGCAGTAAGCTGATTTGTGACATAATTATTGAGCCTGGTTGCATACTGGTCACGTGTCAATAACCTTCCAGCGCTGGTCAGAAGGCTGGGCAATCCTTTAGTCTGTAGTGCTGCAAGCTTTATTTCAAAATTGTCCACATCCCTTTGTATTTCCCAACATCTTGCTTCTAGGGTTTGCACAAAGCCTCTTAATACTAGCACCCTCTTTGTTGTCAATATGGCATCTGTTCTGTTCATGATATGCAGTGCTGCCAGCTCTTCCTTAGTCTGATGATTTAAAAAGTTGATCATTTTGTTCGCCTGCTCAGGCATGTTTCACAATGCTGCTTTGGCTCTCTGAGTTTCAAACTGAGCTAGGCCAATTAGTTCTACCTGTTCATACATGGCCTGAATTGACCTCCATTGGCTTGTGATTGACTGACTAATCTTGGCCCATAGAATCTTTTTTATTTCAGCTAGGGCTTTGTCCAAAGACAGCTCTTTCTCCAAGGCCTTTATCTTGTCCTTCAAGGCTTTAATCTCCCTTGTCTGCTCAACCACTGTCATTTTGGAATTATCATATTTCCCTTCCAGATTGGCCAACTTTTCTTTGGTCTCTTTTATTTCTGTTGCTTGAAGCTCTAGCTCCTTGATAGCTTTTGTCAATTTATCCATGCTCAAGCTAGAGTCAGGAGCTGTTGTTGTTGCAGTTGTACCTTCTGTAGCTGTTGTAGTAGCTGGAATAATTGGAGTGGTCGCTGCTGCTTGCATAGGACGAATAGTAGCAACAGTTGGAACTGTTTGAGGTGGTTGGGAGGCCGACTCTCCCTGCTTGCCTTGTAGTGCTTTCTCCAACTCTCCTTCCATCTCAATTATTTTCTGGTTCATTTGCATTAGCAGGTCCAATGAATCCTCAACTTCTTTCTCTTTCACCATTTCTCTTGTTTGAGGGTGCTCAGTAGGAAGCAACCTTAATCACTTTTTTAATGCAGCAATATCATCATCCTTCTTTTTCATAAGTGCCCTCACACCTTTAGGATCCTTAGGATCATGTCCTAAGTCAATAATGATCTCCTCCAATGTTTTAATTTTGTTGTCTTTAGCTGTGGAGGACGTTCTTTCTAAATCCAGCTGAGTGTTTGTATTCTTCAGAGATTCCTTCAACTCATGGGCCAATGTGGCATTTTCTACCAGGGTGGCATAAACCATCTCTCCTGTTTGCTTATGTAACTCTATTTGATCCATGGGCTGAATGTCCTTGGCTAGGACCTCTAATCTTGTCCTGACATAATCTGCAACTGACTGTGGCTGCTGAACCTTGGGCTTGAAGTGGGTGAGAATCATCCTTTCTTCTTTAATGTCATATGCTGCCATCAACCTTTCCTGCCTGGCAGGTGTTGCTTTTAGGAATTGGTCATACAATTGCACTCTTAGTAGCTCATTTTGAGCCTTGATTTCTTTAAAGTTGGCTTTGATGCTAGTTGGTCTCTTGCCTTGTTGTGTGGAGGAAGACACCTCCATGGCATGTTGTTTGTCCTACTCTTGCTGAAAAGAGCTTGTAGCTGTTTGTTGGCTCCCTTCTCTGTCTCTTCTTGGACTTCCAAGGATTTCCTCACTGACTTCCTCCTCAATTGGAGAGTCAACCTTTTGCCTCTTGGCTTCGGGTTGCTGTGTAGACCCACTAGCAGGTGAGGAGTCTTCTCGGTCTCGCTTTCTGCCTCTTTCCTCGTGGGCAGGAGTTTGTAAAACTGGCATTTGGGGTGCCTCTGTTTGCTGTGGAGGGGCCTGCCCTTGAGTTTGTTCTATTGAAGTGGCAGGCTGATTTGTGACCATTACTTGTTCTGTCTCCATTGGCTCTTTTCCTTTAGCTGCACCTGTTGCTGATGTAGATGCTCCTTGGGCAGCTTGTGAAGCTGCAACTGTAGATGTGCCCTCTTCAACTTGGTATGGCAGCTTGAAAGTTACCTAGTTAGCAGAATCCAAGTCAAGAGTTTTTTCAAGATCTTTAGCAATTTGCTCCAAAATTTCCTCTTGAGTGAATTCTTCAACTAAAGTGCCTTGTGCCCATGCATCTTGATTAGCATATTTTTCAATGTGTGGGGTTTTGCAGTGATCATAGGGTGTCAATCTATATTTGACTGTTCTGGCATTAATAAAGCCAAGTGGGTCATAAGGGACCCACCAGAAACTTCTTTTCAGCTTAAGTTGATCCTTGAGTATCAGGTCAGCATCTTGCCAACCTTCCTTCTTGTTCATGATAAAGGGGCCTAGGTGGTCTTTAAATTTTAGTCGAGCCTTATTCTTGGTGCTGTGAAAATGAGTCAGATCTGAATTAATAAGCTGCCTGTAATATTCCAAGGCAAACAGCCTCATTGGTACATATCTTGGGAGCCTGTAGGGACAAAGTTCACAGCCATAGATTCTGATGACAATGTGATCCTGGTATAGGTACCAATCACCTACTTTGTAGCTCTTAGATAGCTGGAGTATCTTTTGCATCTCATAAGTTATTCTGGGAGGAGGAGCCTTCATTAAGAGGCAGGAGATTGGATAAACAAACTGGTCAATGAACTCACAGTAAGAGTAAGGAGAATGTTGGAATTGATGGAATACTGATGACCAAAAGACAACAGATCTTCTTTCTCCCTTTGAATTCAATTTCTTGATAGGGCACTGGAAGCATTCTGACTGGTAATACATGAACAAATGATAGATGTATGAGGAATATTTGAAAACTCCCTGCCTATCTAGCTTTATGAGCTGGTCATGAATTTTGTTTGCTATGAACTTGGCATAATTATATTTGATAACAGGAGGCTGTCCTTGGCTGAATGATGACAAAATAACCAGCACTGTCTCATCCACATGTTCACTTGTTGTGAAGCCCAACACATAGGATATCATGTCTACAAGTAGCTTGCCTACCTCATTGAAATGGTCATAAAGGAATGGAGGTGGCTCCTTAGGTTGGAAATCTGTCCTCATAAATGTCTTAGCAATTCTTTCAATCTTGAGCCCAGTGAGCTAGGAGGCCTCATCCAGCAAGTGCTTCATGGAGAAGGGCAATAACAACGCAGTCTGTTTGAAATTTAACATCTGGTTGATGGAGTCAGGAGTGATGTAAAAAAGTATGCTCCCAGATGGAGACTTAACAGCCCTCTGACTTGGCTCATAGTTTGCAGCACACAAGTGAATAATCTCAGGAAAAATATTGACAGAGGGGAGGAAATAATGTGGCAAATTGGACTTCCATATGCCATACCTGTCAGAGTTGTTTATAAAGTTGTTTCTTAGCTAGCAGTAGGTATGCAAATGATTCCTGTTCCCAACTAGGTCTTGAATAAGATAATCTGTGTCAGCCAAGGCCATTGACTCAAGCTCTTTGCTTGGTGGATTCACGGGAGTGATGCTCAGATCTGATGGAGTGGCCATTATGGAAATTTTCACTGTTTGAGCTTGGAAGGAAGATCAATGCAACAACTGGCTAACAAATTCGTTTGTAAGGAGTAGCAGAGGAACCTAGGACTGAACTCAAATGTAACAATTAGCTTGACTGCTTGGCACTTATGCTATGAGAGACAAACTTTGCAAAGTTTATGGGTGAACTTCCCTTCTCTTAGTGAACTCTCTGGAGTTAAAGACTGCGAGGAGAAATGCAGAAGGGGAAATAGTTACTATGACTTCAATGGACTGATTTATACTGTGGAATGAGGTGAAATTGGGCAATGCCGAGCTCCTACAAGGTTTTGTCTGGGGGCCAAGCTTTAAATGGAGTTTTTGACAGTGAAACTGTAAACGGGTGCGGGTTTGCCAGGTTGCTTTTGAAATAAGGGCTTACCAGTGGGTTTTAGTGAAATCTCAGGCATAGTGGAGTTGCCAATTGAGGAATTTTACTGGTTTGTAGCATGTACAACGGAGAAACATGGAAGAATAGGAGCAAAAAAGGGAGAAATTGGCAAATACCTGGTTAAAACGACGCTGAGGGAGGACAATCTGGTGCAATGGAAGCTATGTAGTCATATTACAGGCCGCAATAGCTTGGTTGGTCGATTAGAAGCTTTGGAAATGAAAAAATGGTAAAAATAGTGAACCAGAGTTTTGAAAATGAACCAATAGAAGCGAAATAAAACGGTCGTTTGCGCGCTTTTTATGCAGAAAATGACATTTTGGCGCTTTTTCGAGATGATGTCAGCGTGACGTCATTGGCGGGTCCTGGGTACGGATAGGTGACGTGGTAGCTGATGTGGCGGTGACGCGGCAATGACACGGTGGCAGGGCGCGGGCATGAAAGGGATGAGGTGGCGGCAATCGTGACACAACAGCGGAGGTGACGTCATGGGGAGATGTGGCGCCGATGTCACACGGAGGAGGGCGGTAACTGGTTTCAGGCGCACTACTTTTGTGCGCAGGCGGTTTCAAAGGGAGGGGCTCCGCCACAGCCGGGAGGGCGACGCGTGGCGGGAGTACGATGGGAAAACTGCCCATCTCCCAGACGCTAACCCTCAGCATGTCGGGGCATGAAAAGACCCGCCCACCGTAGATCTCGGGCGCGCCAAATCTGACGGCAGACAGGACAGATAACACGGCGGATGGTTAAGGACAGGGCCCGCAGCATAATTTTTTGTTTATTCATACAACTGGGGGCTTAAACGTTAGATATGTGGGTTTATGGGTTATGCGCCAACGGGGTTAAATGTTTTATATACATATCTTTAGGATAAGAGCAGAAAATGGGTTTTATAGGGTTAGGCTTAAAGGGGAATAGTTGTTAGTCTAACCAGCTGTCAAACTAACTCCGGGTTAGGACATGGAAGGGTTAATAGGAGCCCCAAATGGACTACTATTTCTCGGACTTAGGAAATATGACTATAGTGCCAAAGGGAGGGGCTATTGAATATTTTTGGGAGTTTTATATACTTTTTGTAGTAATGGGGATGGGAAAATTTAGTTAGGGAGCTATAAAATAGGATTAGAAGTTAATATGAGTTTTGTGAAATGGAAATGTAAGGGGAATGATGCCAAGTTTATGATCTGAAGCTTAGACATGAGATTTAAATGGGATATGGAGAAATGGTTTTACACAAAAAATGTGGCTTCTTTTCTTTTGAGAAAGCCAAAAATTGACTTGATATTTTACAAGAATGAAGTGATGACAGGATTTGTTGGGCAGATCCCAAGGTCCTTTAGGGGGATGTTAATAAGAGACTTTTTAGGGGGAGTAAAGGGAAGTTAGACATGCTTCAAGAATTATGCCATCAAAACACTGCTTTGGTACCTCTGCCACTGATGGGATGAGCTTTCTTTGTCTAGGCCAAAACTGAACATGATCTTGCTTCTGCAACCCCAGGCTACCTACCTAGCCTAATACACCTAACATTTTTTATTACTTCAGGAAGGGTGCACTTAGACTTGCAAACCCTGATTGCTCTTTTTCTTTTTAACTACCCTTCTATCTTAATGTACCCTTATCTCTTCCAAGGGCCCAGATTAAATAGTTGGGCACCTTTATTCTCTACCTAGCTAATAATCTGCCAAGTTTAAACTATTTGGACAGATATTTATTCTCTATCTCTTAAAACAAGAAATTTAAACCTAAGGAAGCCAAGATTAAGTTGTTCGGCCTTCCTTTAATCGAGGAATCTTTCAAAAATGGAACTTTTGCAGTATGGAAAAGATGAACATTTTTGGCACTTCCACTATCAATCATGAAATATGAAACCTGTTGCAACAAGAGGCTAACACTAGGGATAAAGGATTTAATACTATTGGGGTCTCCCACTATATGCATGATGGTATAGGGAGCACAAGTCCGTACTAGTACTTATCGGTTTAGAGAGGAGGAATCACCCAACCTCAATGAAACAACAACCACTAGGTTTTAAGACGCCGGAACATGTCTCTAGCCTAGACACCTCTAGGTCTTTGCGTTAAATTCCAATGCCTGTATAGGTTAATTGAGGGTTAATTTTAGGTTGATCTTGCTTAAAATTTGCCTTTGGGTTTCACCATGAGATGTTTTCCAAGATTCCTAAGAATGCAACTAAAATGAGAAGCACTCTTTCCATTTTGCTTTCAACAATGAAAATCCTAACTAATAAGGGATAGAGAAAACAAGTACTTTTTGGATCAAACAACAAAGAGCACTCACTAATGCATTTCCCTAACCATTCCATTTAAGCACACACAATCAAACTCTAAGATGCAATTACATGTATTTCTTTTTCTTTTCCGTTCTCCTTAATGTGAATTATGCACTAAGAAAAACAAATGAACAAATGATTCAAAAGCTCTTTTCACACAAATGTCGATTTATGACAATTTCACTTAAAGATAAAGGAAGACTAAACGACACTTTCAACTTTAAGGAAACAAAGATTTTCGACACTTAAATGAAAATATGAATCAGATGCACAAAATAGACCAATCAATTATTCTAAGAAGGAAGATTTTACGACACTTCGTATTTGACAAAACAATCGACTGAAACTACTTTTCGACTAAGGACTGCAAATGATAAACAAATACATAAACAAACATTTAACAATCCAGTCTGAAATGGGTCGAAACAAGGAAACAAAGACTGCTTTCAAAGACAAGAACTCATCTAAATCCAACAAACAATTCAAACAACTAAAAATTGACTTAAGGCTTCAGCTCCTAGATGGGAAAACTGATCCAAAAGGAATCATCACAGGTCAGAGTGAGGGACAGTGCGATGCATAGCACTGTCTCTGTGCAGAGGGTGCCATTCAGTGCATTGTCTCAGTTACAGAGTTGCGATGATTGCAGAATGACAATTTTATGCTCAAAATTGACTCAATTTCAGTGAATTGGACTTAAATTCGATGAAAAACAGAGGGTAAAGTATGTCAAAATGTTCTAAGAGATTGATTAGCTACTATAAGGGATAGGATCGATCCCCAGCGGAGTTGCCATTTTGTTATGGGCAAATTTAGTGTCTTTTCGAACGACTAACCCTTAGACCTAGTAGCAAGTCTAGAACAACAATTAAAGTAATTCCATTGCTTTTCCTATAGCTAACAGATAAAAGAAAGAGGAGCAAAAGTACCAACCTGTATCTCTTGCTCGATCCCTCTTCCCTTTGATCGCTTTTGCCACTCCCTTCCATACTTAACTCGCTTGAAAGGTACCTGCACGCAAGCTGAGACAGAAAACCATCAAAGCATACATATCGATCTTTTAACTAAACACATTATAGAATCAAAAATACAATATACATTTCATAACACATGAATGGGAAAAAGCATACAACTCTTTATTCATAGAAAGGAAGATTACAACCCATGTAGATGCATGTTCGATTCAACGTCATCCTCCCAGCTTCAAACCCTTCTCTCCTCATGGAAACAACAATTTGACATGATAACATTACTCTCTCCACTAATCTCATCCAAGCAACATTTCCTTAGCTTCAAAAGTTTCAACCTAGACCAGCCATTAAGAGTGTGGTCCTTTTATAGCTGAATAGAGGAGGTTAGGCCATTAATGGCCCTCGTGAATCCTTTTCCATATTTGGGAAGTGGTTCCATGGAGGAAGGGATAATGGATTAAGTCTCATTCATCTCCTTCCTCATCCAAAAGTGAGCCCAATCCTTCTAGAAACCTCTAGAAGCATCCTTTGGATGAGGAATCCAATGGATTCATTTGAAAAAATCAATGGATCTCGCTCATCATAGGTTATACAAAGGCCAGGTGCTATGCATAACACCCAGACGGTGTAGTGCCTGCCATTCATTACAACCAGATAGAAGGTCACCTGTGATGATCTCCTTAGGGACATTTTTTGGATGAATGGTGTCATGAAACTCTTGGGAAGCAAGCATGATGTAGGTTAACTTCATTAGGGAATGAAAACAACTTAATTAGGGTTTGATGGAGCCTAATAATGCAGATATGGAAGTTGGGGTTGATGTGCCCAAATTTTCCTGTAACAATACTTCATAACAACAACATCCTCTTTCACATGGCGACATCACTACAACCATGACGGACACCATGCATGTGAAACAAGCACATATACCACAAGGATGATCAACACACATGCAAAGGACATGAATGCATGATCAACACACTGCCCATACAGTCTAAGGGGTGAACCATGCTCTGATACCACTCTGTAACACCCTCCTCCCACATCTACCTACGTAATAGGCCAACCAAGGTAAACATGTGACGAGAGACTACTATGATTAGATTCAACCTCATATGCGACCTTAAGGAAGTGGAATCGACATAAACACAACATATAGACCTTCCACATCAGCTACAAGACTCCCAGGAACTATCCCAACCACTCAGGTAGTTAGCCCCTGGGTCCCATTGAGGCTTTAGAAAACTTGACCCTAGGGCGCTCCCATAATATGGACCTGAAAACATCCAAGAGGATCTGGACGCTCTCATGCAAAGGCATGCTAACGTCCAAGAACTATTTTTCCCAGTGTTGTGCCAGCGTTCCCAGGATTTGAGCCACTTTTTCAGGCCCAGAACCCGAGTCACTAACAAAAGGTTACACACTGATCCTCATAAGCCTTTTTATCAATTAGGCCTCTATTTTCTTCATTTTCCATTATTTTCCTTCATTTTCCTCCTCACATGCAACCTATGACCTTTCACCTTCCTTTTCTTCTAATTTCCATTATTTTCATAAATAAGTGTGCCAAAAATGTCATTTTGTCTTTCCAAAGCCTTAGCCAATTCCCTTAACCATAATAAACCAAATGAACATCGACTAGGATGTTTTGCCCAACATTCAACTTGGAATATGTGTCCCATAAACCATGGTTATTATTTTTTCCTTTATTAACTTTTATTACACAGAATTTTCACCAGGGTTGTTACATTTTCCTCTTTTATTTAAGTTGTGTTGTTTGATTTCTTTATTTCCATCTGTAATTAATTCAACATTTCCTACATGCCAACGTGATTACCATTTTAGGTTTATGTGTATGCCCTTTTGTATTTCCGTTAAGGATTTCATTATTAGCAGTCATATTACTTTTGAGTATTTTCTATGTTGCTCTTTCATTTCTTCGGCATAGATTCATTGTCATTTGCTCTAATATTTTATCTATCTGAACTTAACATGTATGCATCCATGATTTTCTTTGTTGCATGAAACTCCTAAATTGCCCACGTACTGGTATTGGAAACTTCCAAAAACTATAAAATGCCTTAGAAACTTCTCGAAAACACAAAAGTGCCCATGAGGCATGTGAGACCCATAGGAGGTCTAAAGAACCCTCATATATGGAAAACAAATATAAAATAACCTCATTTGTGTCTAAACCTACCTACAAATTAGCGCACACACACACACACTGTAGTAGCGCTAGTGAAAATTTCATGTAATAAAAGTTAATAAATGAAAAATAATAACCACGGTTGATGGGACACTTATTCCAAGTTGAATGTTGGGAAAAACATTCTAGTGTGGGTGTTCATTTGGTTTATTATGGCTAAGGAAATTGACAAAGGCAATGACTAAGGCATTCAGAAAGTCAAAGTGGCATTAATTGGCATTTTATTTATGAAAGTAATGGAAATTAGGAGATAAGGAAGGTGAAAGGTCATAGGTTTCATGTGAGGAGGAAAATGAAGGAAAAATAATGGAAAATGAAGAAAATAGAGGCCTCATTAAAAAAAGGCTTATAAGGATCAATTGGTACCTTTTTTGAGTGCTACATTTTTTTAGTTTAGTTTTGTGAGCTCTCTCTATTCTCTCTCTCTCGCACTCTTAGACACATAGTTTTCTTGGAGCGTTTCAACATTGGATCAAGAAAGGAAAAGGAGGCAAAGACGAAGAAGAAATCAAGCAAGGAAAAGTAGGATCAAGCAGTTATAAGAAGATTATTTGTGAGTATCGATTTGCATGTGTGGTTTCCTTGCTATATTTGGCATGCATGGTGTTGCATGTGTGTTCTTGGTTCTCTTTGTGACATTGGCATGGGTTTTTCCAGGTGTGACAATGTTTTTCAGCCCAGCCTTGCCATTTCTGGATAGCCATGGTGTGATGGGTGTAGTGCCCCGCTCTAGTTGACTGACAATGATATGACATTAACATTTATTTAGCCCTAAGGTTGCACTTTATTCTTTGAAGACCTCAGGTTGAGAATCCGGACACATAACTCTATTATTAGTGGTTTTGATGTTTATGTATGTTCTCCATTGATATTATTATGATGATAACATTAATGGTTATGTATGTTCTCTAGTGATATTATGATGATTGTAGAATTAATGGTTATGCATGTTCTCTATTGATACTATGATGATTGTAGCATTAATGGTTATGTATGTTCTCTATTGATATTATGATGATGATAGCAGTAAAGGATATGTATGCTCTCTATTCATATAATGATGATGATAACTTTGATGGATATGTATGTTTTATATTGATTAGCTTTGATGGATATATATGTTTCCCATTTATGTTATGATGATGATAACCATGATGGATGTGCCCCCTGTGTTAGCTACTTACACTAGTTCTCGTTCACAATGAACAATGATGTGAATGGCTAGGTGAACTTGATGATACTATTATGACAATGACTAACACTGAGAAACTTTGTGACTGATGATTATTGAGTATAATAGGAAACCATCACAGGCACTCACATATGATGAGTTGACGACACCTGGTTTGATGGAAATTAATATTGTCTTTGAAATTCTAAGTCAATTTTGAAACCTGCTATATATGTATATATATACATATTCTGATAATATATTAGTGGTTGCAGACATAGATTAGTTTCTTGGTCGAATGACTCACATGGGGTGATGGGGTTGTACAGTTGGATGGAACTGTAGGGGAAGGGTGGGACAATGTCCCTGATCTCACCCGCTAGCACTCCTGCCGTAACTTGGAATGGAAAGGTTGAAACACCTTCGCCTTGAAGATCACACGCTCATGAGGATTTTACTAGGGGGTGCACATCAAGGTGGATTCCTTGATCCCCATCACCATCATTCTCACTATAGCAAGCAACATGAGAGATGATAGCGGTCTTTGTCGTCACACCTATACTTTCCCCTTGTAGCCACTAGATGCTTGAAGGGCAAGTGGTGTGGCACCCTTGGAACTTCAAGGGAAGTTCTTGAAGGGCATGACCAACTTGGCACCCTTGGAATCACAAATAAATTGTTAGGCGTGACGCCCTTGGGACTTCAAGGGAAGTTCTTGAAGGGCACGACCAACTTGGCACCCTTCGAATCATTATAAATAAATAAATTAATAAATATAATCAAGACATGAAAACCTTGTAAATTCACATCAAGTGGTAAATGACATTAGAACCGAGGTAATTAAATCAAGAATAAAACTTGGGGTGAGGGGAGAATAGGAAGAAATACAATATTTTACCTTGAGAACTCTACCCTTCCCATGTTGGAAATTATTAGGTAGATAATGTAAATAAGTAACTTAATTAGGTAAAATGGGGAAAGAGGGACATAGATGTAAGTATAAAGATTAATCATAAAATAGTTAAACTTCATTAAGAGAAGAGGATAGTGAATTAAAATAAGATTAATAAATTAAATTTTAGAGAAATTTAAAGAACCTCCATGTGGTAACAACCAACATAAGAATATCCATATAAGAGGCGAATTGAGCTAAATTATGAAGTAGTTAGGGGACAAAATATGAGACTTATCAATTGACTTCAGTAATGAACACAAATTAAGGAGTAGAAAAGGGGGATCAAGAGACAAGTAGGAGAAGAAATAGGAAGCCTTGTTGGGGTAATGAAAAATATTATTTTTAAATTAAAATTTAAGTAAATAATTTTGGAGATCCTTGGCGAGAGAGTGACACATGCGTGGGTGAATAATCAAACTATTAGATTAACAAAAATAATTAATTATGCTTGAAATGCCAAGTGTCACCTATGTAGCCTCCTCTAAAAGAAGGGTCAAGCCATGGGAGAAGGCATTTTCTTTTACCCTATTGTTGGATGGATGAGACTATGTCAGAGTAGTGACTACAAGCTATAGTTGAGTTTGGTGAGGTAGAGGACTTTAGAGAGGGGACTCTTGAGCCAAGGAGTGCTCTCCTCTACCAGCTAGCACATTTCCTCCATTGTACAACCCCATTGCAGCTCGGGGGTCTACGGGGAAGGAGAGTACCCAAGGAGTAGGCTGGGAGGTCAACTGGTGGGTCAATACATTCAGATTAAGCACGTCAAAATTCACACTTGGAGGCGAACGACAATAAGGGAGTGAAAGTAGCGGCAAGTCAAGATTGAATTTCGTCTCCTGGTGAACGGTACCTATGTTATTATAATGTTCTTTTATATAACTTCATTGTGACTATAATTAACTACATGTAAAATAGATGATATGTGTAATGCAGTGAATTTCATGGATGTTTTATATAAGTGCTTAATATTTATGAGTTCTCAATGCTATATTTTTATGGTTGTATTCTTAGTTTAATGTGTTATTCTTATATGATATATATATATATATATATATATATATATATATATATATATATATATATATCATAGGGTGGGTCCCTACAATGGGGTTCTCATGTTTTAGTTGAGTTGGATTGTCGGATGGATTTGAAGCTGAGTGAGGTGGATCTATGAATAAAAAGAATGCATGGCCTAGTAACCCCTAAACCGGATTGTGGGTTGTGGTAAAGCTGGATATTGTGTTGCCTCGGTGGGACTAGGAATCCTCGACCAGTTAATGGTGGGATATAAGGTAAATCCTAGAGGTGGGTGCTCTCCATCAAGGCCTAGTAATCTCGGGATGAGATATATGGTAAATCCTGGAGAGTGGAGTCTCGGTTAGGGCCTAGTGATTTGGATTGCAACAAAGCCTAGAGACTAGGAGAGGAAAATTCCTCACGACATAGGTGGAGAAATATGGTGGCATCCATACTTGCTTTGGCCTAGTGATCTGGTGGAGATCATGGTAAAGCATGTTATTACATGTTTTTTGTTTTGGCCTAGTGATCTAGAGTGGATTGCTGTAAAGCCTAGTTTTTATTTATGAGGGTGAGATGGTTTTTCCTTGGGATGCCCTGGTTGGTTCTTTTGGTTTGAGTCCCACATTCATCCTTGGAATATGGCACGAGGCTGATTGGATGAAGAGAAATTTGGCTTAGCCAATCTATGGTCAGATGGAACGTGGTAGTCCTATACCGAGTTGGCTTTTGCGTTCATTAATATGAGGTTCTTTCCTTGTTATCTTATGTGTAAATGTAATGGTCTATATGTGGATTCTATGGTTGATGTATTATTGATGTTTCTATTGTTATTATGTTGGTTATAAGCATGTATTATGACAGTGATGATGTATGGCTCTCCTCATGTTTCGATTTGTAAATGAATGAACAATGTATCTATGACTTAATAGATGATAATGCAACTAGTGATATAAGGGAACAATGCTTCTTAGCGATTCTCAGATAAGTATGAGACCCATATGCTCATATTTTTGTTTAAACTTGTAGATTACATATTTGTGACATGTTTGAAGTAATGCCTGTCATGGCTAGTATGGGTCCAGTCTAGTCCTTGTTGATGTTTTTGTAAATGTATCTTTGTTCCGCTATGAAATTTCATTTCTGAACCTTTCATTGAGTTTTGGGCAGTGACTTGGGTTCTGGGCTTGAAAAGGTGGCACAAATCCTGGAGTCGTAGGCACAATATTGAGGAGAAAAGTCCCTATATGCACCCATGCCTTAATATGGGAGCGACTATAGCCTCCCATACGCACCCTTTTCCATATAAAGGGAGATTCTAGGGTTTTAATGGTCTAAGAACTTAGTGGGACCCAGGGACTGGTCATGGGGATGACTAGGAAGGCTTTTGGGAGTCCTGTAGTAGGTATAGAAGGCCTATGTTGTGGGTTTCCATCGATTCCACTTCCTTAAGGTCACTTAGAAGGTTGAATCCCATTCTAGTGGCCTCTCGTCGCATATTTACCCCGGTTTGCCAGTTACTTGGGCAGATGTTGGATGAGGGTTATAAAGTGGTATTAGAGCATGGTTCACCCCTTGGACTGGATGGGCGACGTGTGTTGGTCATTCATTCATGTCGGTTGCACATGTGTTAATCATCCTTGTGGTCTATATGTTTGTTGCATATTCATGATGTCGATTATGGTTGTAGTGATGTTTCCATGTGAAAGTGAGGACGTTGTCGTGGAATGTGTCGTCATGAGTGTATGATTGATTACACGTTGTTTATCCTTTCATATTGTTAGTGTATATTGGTATGGTCGTTGTTTTCATGTATGAGGTCATGGTGTGTGGTTAATATGGTTATGCATTGATGACTGGACTCTAGCTAGAATGATGTTTATGTTTTGATACACCTATTTGTTATATGTCTATATGCTGTTATGATTATGTTTGTACATGTATTACACTTATTTGGTTTATCTTGAAGATGAGATATCCTCCCCGAATTATGCTAAGGCACGTTGGTTTATTATGATTTGGTTTAGATGACATAATATGCCTTGTAGGAAAAGATAAAAAATGACTAGCAAGATGCTAGACTACAAAGATTCTCCCTATGAATCAGATGAACAACTTGGTGTTGGGCACTCTTCTAATTTATCAAACACATTGAGAAGCTTTAAGGAAGAAATAAGGAGTTGTAAGGTGGACAATGACAAAATCATGCAGGCACAATAGAAACAAGCAGAGGTTAATGCAATACTCCTTTAGAGTTTTTCATAATTGTAGCAACAGGGGCCACTTCAGATCAGCCATGGGCAGGAGGACAGAACTAATGGGGCATATGGCAGTAGGTCTCATGGTGGTCACACATCAGATAGAGATGAAATGGTTAGAGATGGCAGATTGTTGGATACTTTGGATAGGAGAGGCGATGGACACGTGCACTACTCTAGTTCTGGTTTTGATAGGCATTATGATCATCATCGTTATCATCCTTACAGGAGAAGTGATAGGGGATACTTTCCAGATGAATTTAAGAAAGCAAAGTTACCTATTTTTTATGGAGATTTGAAGAAGACGAAATATGCAGAGGCTTGGATACTTGGGATGAAAAATTTCTTTGAATTGCATGATTACACATATAATATGAAGTACAGAGTACTATCTTCAGCCTGAGAGGTCAAGCAAATATTTGGTGGGAAGATGTGAAGCGGGTCAGAGACATCAAGACAGAGGACTTGAGTTGGCATGAGTTCAAGAGGATTTTCAGGAAGAAGTACTTGTCAGAAAGGTACTACAACGATAAGGCCACAGAATTCTTTGAGCTAAAGATGGGATCAATGATAGATGAAGACTACATGACTAATTTCCTGGAGCTATTGAGGTATGCATCGTATCTTAAAGATGAGAAGGCTAAAATTTAGTGATTTGTCAGTGGTTTTCCATTAGAATTTAGTGATTGGATTGAGTATGATGAGCCTCAATCACTTGAGGAAGTTATTGGGAAATTGAAGCATTGTTACGAGAATTCAAAGCGTAAGAATGAATCTCAATGAGGATGGAAAGGGAAAGATAAAGATAAAGGTATATGACAGCCAAAAGGAATAAGGCCCAGAATGTAGAAGAGAAAGAAAATGTGGCACCACAAAATAAGTTCAATGCAAATAGACAGGGACATGGATCACAGTAGCAACATAAAGGTGATGGTATTGGACAATTGAAGTGTTGGACATGTGGTAAGGAACACCTTAAGAGATATTGTCCACAAACTTAGGGTGGTAGGCCTCAGATCTATAGTGCACATGAGGTGCATATTGTTGGGGACGTTGGACAGAGCATTCCTCGTATCTATGAAATGATGGACAACAGACAGGCAGACCATTAGACATCTATCATTGAGATGGACAGTAAGCTTTGTGATCAAGTTGTTTCAATTTTGATTGACCCTGGATCTAATTATAGTTATGTTAGTACTGACTTGAGGGATAAGTGTGGTTTGAATAAAGAAGTGCATGCAGAATCTTGGTTAGTGTAGTTGGCTATAGGAACAAAGAAAAGAGTTCATCATTGGGTAAGTTCTTGCGCATTTGAGTTGAATGGAATGTCCACATCAGTGCACTTGAATGTATTTTCATTGGGATCATACAATATCCTATTGGGTATGGACTGGTTATACCTTCACAGGACCAAGGTAGATTGTTATGACAAAGCCATTGAGTGCTTGAATGACAATGGGGAACCAAGAGTCTTACAATGAAAGAAGAAAGACACATCAGTTAGGATGGTGACAACTATCTAGGCCAAGCATAATCACAGGAAAGGGTGTGTGTTATTTGCAGTACATATCTCTAGTGACAAAGGTAAGGAAGTTGAGGATGTACATGTTTTGAGCAGGTACCCAATTTTACAACAGTTTCAGGATGTATTTCCTGCATATCTTTTAGAGTTGCCACTTCATACGGAAGTATACATTTCTATTGAGTTAGTTCTAGGGGCAGCCCCAACATCAACAACACCTTATAGGATGAGCACACCTGAGTTGGTAGAGTTAAAGTTGCAGTTGAAAGAGATGTTTGACAAAGGATACATTAGGCCAAGTGTATCGCCATGGGGCTCACCGATATTGTTTGTGAAGAAGAAGGATGGTACTCTCAGGCTATGCATTAACTACAGACAGTTGAACAAAGTGACCATAAAGAACATGTATATGTTGCAAAGGATTGATGACTTGTTTGATTAGTTGAAGGGAGCAACAATGTTCTCGAAGATTGATATGAGATCTGAATATCATCAGGTACGCATTAAAGAAGAGGATATTTACAAGACGACTTTCCGGACTAGATATGGGCATTATGAGATTTTTATAGTTTCGTTTGGTTTGAAAAATACTCCAACTACCTTTAAGTGTTTGATTAATAGTGTGTTGCGTCCCTATTTGGACAAGTTTGTTATTGTGTTCATTGATGACATATTGGTACACTTTCAAAATGAAGAAGAGCGTGATGAACATTTAGTAGCAACCTTGAGATTGTTGAGAGAGCATTAGTTGTATGCTAAGCTCAGCAAGTGCAGTTTCTTTCATACTGGGGTACACTACTTGGGACATGTTGTCTCCAAGGAGGGCATAGTAGTGGATCTAAAAAAGGTAAGAGCTATCATGGAGTGGGTAGCTCCTAGAAATCTAGATGATGTGAGATCATTCATGGGATTGGCAAGTTATTACAGGAGGTTCCTCAGGAACTTCTCACAAATTTCTTATCATATTACACCATTGCAGAGGAAAGGTAAGAAGTTTGAATGGAAAAAGGAGTGTGAGGCCAATTTTGAGCAGCTTAAGCAGTTGTTGACACATGCTCCAGTGTTAAAGATCGAAGATCCGGAAACATTTTTTATAGTATGTACATATGTTTGCAAGAGAGGACTTGGTGGAGTCCTTGTGTAGGAAGAACATATAGTGTGCTACGAGTCATCAAAACTGAATGAGAATGAGCAAAAATATCTAATGCATGATCTTGAGCTAGCAACGATCATACATGCATTGAAGATGTGGAGGCACTATCTTCTTGGCAGGAGGTTTGTATTAATGAGTGATCACAGTGGATTGAGGTATCTATTTGACCAGCCGAATCTGAATGTGAGGAAAGCTAGATGGTTCCATGATCAGTGAGTTTGATTTTGATATCAGATACATCAAATGAAAGGAGAACAAGGTCGCAGATGCTCTTAGAAGGTGGATACAAGTAAATCATATAGCATCTATGAGTTCCTATGGGACAGATCTACAAGATAGGATCTTGTAGGCAGGTCAACAAGATGCCAGGTACATGGAGCTTAGGCACATGTTACAACAAAGTACATGTACGGGTATATGTACAGGTGCAGGTGTACAGGATGTGGACTATTTTCTCACGGCAGATGGATTGATCAAATTTAGAGACAGGATATATGTGCAAGACAACAGTAAGCTCAAGAAGGTGGTCTTGAGGGAGTTCCATGTGAAAACATATTCAGGCCATCTAATCTATCACAAGACATTGACCGTAGTGAAGAAGTTTTATTATTTCTGGAATCTGAAGAAGGATGTAGCAGAGTTTGTAGCTAGGTGTTTGGATTGTCAACAGATGAAGGCAGAGTGTAAGCATCTAGGTGGAAAGCTACATCCGATTGCGATTCCAAAATGGAAATGTGAGGTAATTTCCTTAGACTTTATCATAAGTTTTCTGAGGACAGTGAGACAGCATGATTCCACCATGGTTGTGGTGGATAGGTTGACGAAGGTTGTGCACTTCATTCCAGTGAAGTCAACATTCTATGCTAGCGATGTAGCACATGTATTAATTAGAGATGTGGTTAGGTTGCATGATGTTTAGAAGAAGATTGTATCAGACAGGGATGGTAAGTTCACTTCAAAGTTTTGGAAGGAGATGTTTACAGGATAAGGGACAGAGTTGGCCTTCAGTACAACTTATCATTCACAGACTAACGAACAAACGTAAAGGGTCAACAAAATATTGGAGGACATATTGAGGATGTGTGTGATGCATCAACAACGGAAGTGGGAAAATAATCTTCCACTGGTAGAGTTTGGTTACAACATTGAGTATCAGGAATCATTGAGGATGAGTCCACTTGAGGCATTGTATGGGTGGAGTTGCAATACTCCCATCTGTTATAGTGACTCAGTGAACAGGGTGTTGATTGGACTGGACATGTTTGAAGACATGGAGCAGGAAATGCAGGTAATAGAGAAAATCTAAAGGTAGCACAGGATAGCAAGAAGAGCTATGAAGATCAGAACAGGGTGTCCAAGGAGTTTCAGGTTGGCGACCAGGTGTACTTACGCATCAAACAAAAGAAGATCTCCTTGCAGATTGGATCATGCGAAAAGTTGGCACCTCAGTTTTGTGGACCTTTCAAGATTCTTGAGAGGATTGGGCCAGTAGCCTATCGACTTGCACTACCTCTGACAATAAAAGTACATGGTGTTTTCCATGTGTCATTGCTTAAGAACTATGTTAAAGATGTTGATCATGTGATTGACTGATCTATATTACTTGTGGAGCTAGATGAAGAATCCTAGCGGGAACCGCAATGTATATTACAGAGAAATATGATCGTGCTCTGGAATTGAGCAATTGAGTAGGTTAAAGTGTAGTGGAATCACTTTGGGCCCAATGAAGCTACATGGGAGATGGCAGATCAGATGCGAGCTATGTATCCTTCATTGTTTGCCGGTTGAGGCAAAATAGTTTTGGTATGATGTTTGGTATATGTTTTGGAATATGTTTGGGTGATGTTTTGATATATGTACATATGTATATGGATGTAAATACTACCATGAGCTATGTTATAAAGCTCCAATAATTGGTATGAATGTTATGTTATTATGATGTTATGTTGTCATGTTGGTTTCCTTCTCAGCAGGGTGATCGTTGTAAATATCGCATCGATCTATGTTATAAAGCTCCATGCAAAGTATGATTTATTTTCAACGGTTTTGCTGAGGTATAGGTGTGGTTGAACATTGAGGACAGTGTCCCCCAAGGGGGAGGGTTCTGTAACAACCCTAGTGAAAATTCCATGTAATAAAAGTTAATAAAGGAAAAATAATAACCACCTTTGATGGGACACTTATTCCAAGTTGAATTTTGGGCAAAACATCCTAGTGTGGGTGTTCATTTGGTTTATTATGGCTAAGGAAATTGGAAAAGGAAATGGCTAAGGCATTTGGAAAGGAAAAGTGGCATTAATTGGCATTTTATTTATGAAAATAATGGAAATTAGGAGATAAGGAAGGTGAAAGGTCACATGTTGCATGTGAGGAGGAAAATGAAGGAAAAATAATGGAAAATGAAGAAAATAGAGGCCTCATAATAAAAAGGCTTATGAGGATCAATTGGTACCTATTGTTAGTGTTACCTTTTTTCAGTTCATTTTTGGGAGCTCTCTCTCTATTCTCTCTCTCTTTCACTCTTGGAGCATTTCAACAACAAAGGAGGCAAAGAGGAAGCATATATCAAGCAAGGCATAGCAGGATCAAGCAACTACAACAAGATTCTTTGCAGGTATCAATTTTCATGTGTGGTTTCCTTACTATATTTGGCATGCATGGTGTTGCATGTGTGTTATTGGTTCTCTTTCTATCATTGGCATGGGTTTTGCCAAGTGTGATAGTGTTTTTTAGCATAGCCTTGCCATTTACGGATAACCATGGTGTGATGGGGTTCTCATGTGTTGGTTGAGTTGTATTGTTGGATGGATTCGAAGCTGAGTGAGGTGAATATTTGAATAAAAAGAACACATGGCCTAGTAACCCCTAAACTGGACTATGGGTTGTGGTAAAGCCAGATTTTGTGTTGCCTTGGTGGGCCTAGGAATCCTCGACTGGTGAATGGCAGGATATATGATAAAGCCTAGAGGTGGGTGCTCTCCATCAGGCCTAGTAATCCCAGGATGGGATATACATTAAAGCCTGGAGAGTGGAGTCTCGAATATGGCCTAGTGATCCAGTGTGGATTTGGTAAAGTCTAGAGACTAGGAGAGAAGAAAATTCCTCATAGTGTAGGTGGAGAAATCTGGTGACATCCATTCTTGTTTTGGCTTAGTGATTTGGTGGAGATCATGGTAAAGCTTGTTATTACGTGTTTATTATTTTGGCCTAGTGATCTAGTGTGGATTGCGGTAAAGCCCGATTTCTATTAATGAGGGTGAGGTTCTTTAGCCTCGGGATGCCCGGGTTGGTTCTTTTGGTTTGAGTCCCACATTCATGCTCAGAATATAGCACGGGGGTGATTGGCAAAAGAGAAATTTGGCTAATACAATCTATTGTCGGGTGGAACGTGGTAGTCCCATATCGGGTTGGCTTTTGCATTCATTAATAATAGGTTATTTCCTTGGTATCTTATGTGTAAATGTAATGGTTTATATGTGGATTCTATGGCTGATGTATCCTTGATATTTCCGTTGTTATTATTTCTGGTTATAAGCATGTACTATGACAATGATGATGTATGGCTCTCCTCATGTTTCGATTTGTAAATTAATGAACAATGTCTTTATGACCTAATAGATGATAATGCAGCTAATGATATAAGGGGAAAATGCTCCTTAGTGATTCTCATATAAGTATGAGACCCCTATGCTTAGATTTGTTTTTTAAACCTGTAGATTACATATTTGTGACATGTTTGACGAAATGTCTGTCATGGCTACTAGGGGTCCAGTCTAGTCCTTGTTGATGTTTTTGAAAATGTATCTTTGTTCCGCTGTGAAATTTCATTTCTGAACCTGTCATTGAGTTTTGGGCAGTGACCTAGGCTATAGGTCTTAAAAAGTGGCACAAATATTGGAATTGTAGGCACAAGACTAAAGAGAACAGTCCCTAGACACATCCATTCCTTGCTGTGGGAGTGACTAGAGCCTCCCAAATGCACCCTTGTCCATATCGAGAGAGAATCCAGGGGTTTAATGGTATAAAATCTCAGTGGGACCCATGGACTGGTCATGGGGATGACTAGGAAGGCTTATGGGAGTGCTATAGCAATTATAGAAGGTTTGTGTTGCGGGTTTCCGTCAATTCCACTTCCTTAAGGTCACTTAGGAGGTTGAATCCCATTATAGTGGCCTCTCGTCGCATATTTACCCCGTTTGGCCGGTTAGTTGGGTAGATGTGGGATGAGGGTGTTACACACACACACACCTAAAAAAGTGAAGACAATAACCTCATTCATATCTAAACCTACCTACAAATTAACCTATACATGCATGCATACATATATACTTGCAAACTTATATGCATACATAACATGCATGCATACATTCACCCATGTATGCATATATATGTCCATCCATGCATATACATATACATATATAAGACTTGCATACATATATACATGCATACCATATATGCATACACATACATGCATCCATACAACCATCAATGCATACATACATGCATGCCATTTGTGCATACTAACGGGATTTTCAATTACTTCTAATTATATTAATGAGAAATTTATTAGTTGTACTTTTAAATTGTCAATGCAAGGTTCATTTGGAACTTGCAAAATATCATGAATAATATATGCTAGTGCAATCTGTTGTGTCCTAAAGTTATAGTAATATTATGGTTGTCATAGTTAAAGATAAATAAGCATTCATAAGTGACTTATTTGACTAAAAACACCACACTTTAGAGGAAATAAAACCCTCTTATAGGAAAGTAAATTGCAGGGAAAGTAAATCACAATTCATGAAAGTAAACACACTTATAGAAAAGTAAACACACCAAGAGCTATAAGTGGCCTACTCAAGTATAATTATATTCTTAGTTTGTTGTAACAAATATGTGATGGCACATGCCTACGATGCAATGAATCACAAGCAAACAACCCAGAAAAATATGCAAACATCACACAACTCTCAATCATAAACTGTTATCAAAAACAAAGTAAAAGTAAGTGAAAAAAGTATAAGAATATGTGTAAAAGTAGCAAAAAAAAAAATATTCATACTTACACCGAAAATAAGGTGGTAGTGGATGAGAAATGCATAAGGAATGGAAAGTGAGAGAATAACATCAAAACAGTTATGGGCGGGTGTGGAAAATGTGCCAATTTGAACACTCATTACATACATCCATCCATCCATGCATGCATGCACACATGCATCCACCATGCATGCATGCATACATGTATGTATGTATGGATGTATGAATGGATGTATGCATGCATGCATGAATACATGCATACTTGCGTACTTGCGTACATACATATATACATGCATACCAAACATATGCATACATACATGCGTCCATACATACATACATGTTGTAACACACCCTATACCACCAATAGACCTTGATAAGGATGTAAGGAGGCAATTATTATATTGAACCAAACTCCAATGTTCCATTATGGAGATGGGATCTAAAATTTCATTCTTTTTCAAACTTCTCAAAACCCAAAATAAATAATACCATTGTGTTCGCCTCGTTGAAAACTTTATTACGATATAAGTTTTACCGTAATCCGATACATGGATCAAAAGACATGATCATTTAAATTCTGACAAATAAAATCCTACCACATTAACATTGGTCTCATGTGGCACCCATGTCTCATCTTATGCGGAAACTATGTGGTTATTTTCCATTGAGGACAAGTCCACGTGGAGCAAGTGTGTTCCTCCTTTGTAGTCGGTGGTTGGCCTTCTTGCATGAAATACACATTACAACTCCCACTGGAGCCCCAACCCCAACTTTGAAAACTAACTTGTGACTAACCCAATCTCGTCGACTAACCTGATTCCGACCCAACCAACTAGCCCAACCCTGATCTACTCGACTAGCCCAACCATATCACCGAGACTGACTCATCCGCTAAGCCCCACCCCAATCTGGATAACTGACCCTACCATATTGTTGGGAAGGACTCATCCACCAAACCTGACTAATCACTCTGGCCAACTTTTTGACCCCTGACCTAAAGTCCCACCAACAAAATCAAATTGCCTTACAACACTTATAAATTTTTAACTCTACTATGAGATTTTGCACATACTTCTTCCAGTGCATCCTGGTCATGGAGGTCATAATCAATGTGCCCAAGAAAATAAACTAAACTTGTCAATGCACACAGGTGGGATTTTCTTCTAGATTTAGCTAGGATGATTGAAATATTCGATCATCACGTACCCAATAAAAACATACAGAGAGTGCATTTGAGTGCACTTCTCAACATTACAGGGAAATCAACCCGACCTCTCAATATAGTCACAATATGTGTTCCCTTCAATGGCCCATTACATCCAAACCATCAACGAAGTGTGTTAAACTCACATAGATAAATTTACATATAATTTTTGGAATACGTGATAGGACCAGTTGAGATAATCCTAACTAGTCGATTTAACTCAACTTGACCAAATCATTTGAAAAGACACATCCAATCGAGTTACCTTAACTAAATAAGACTAGTTGAATGACCCCAACCAATCAAATTACCTCAACTAACAAGATCAATTTAAATGACCCAACCAATCGAATCACTCGAATACATAAGGCCAATCGAAGCCTTCATCCAGTCGACTGTGATGAATGTGTTCCATGTTCTTCAGGACCTTTATCCTATGTCGACAATTTTATACATGTAAGTAATGACAAAACCACAACCTCATCAGTCATTGACCTCAAATGACTAATGTACCAACAATCTGAGTCTTCCCATAATGGACCCGACATTGGCTACTGACTCGTTGACATGTAATTTTAGCACCTTTCTAATTATGCACATGACACAACTTGTCATCTCAACTCGAGCCTCAACTGATTCTAGAACTTGAGTACCCTTTGGTCAACCGATAGTAAAGTTACGTCATATTCCTCACCATTGACTCATGCCTTAGTTTCTTTCCACTAAACATTCAATATTAAACCACCTTAGATATCATTTTTTTGGATTCAACTACGTTAAGTAAGTCATTCATGTATGACCACCTTCTTAGAACATCTTCAACCTTACCTTCTCATTGACTATATTAACATCTAGGGGATGCATACACTATAATAACTCAGTCGACCACACTCCACATTCGCATGGAACCATGCAAACAAATATGCACCTCTTAAATATATTAGCATAACACAAAGGTCTCCTAGCCCCTTATAAGCCTGAGAATTACACATATACATAAGGCATCTCATCATAGACAAACATGAATAACATATTCCTACATTAACAATGTTAAAACATGAATGCATCACACAACAATAATGTTCATCTTTTCAATGCATCAAGCATACAAGTAAGCAACTTATCTTATTAACTACAAATGACTGGCAACTGATATTAGAACTTCAACTCTCCCACCCAACCTTAGACAAGTTGTAGCCAAATCCTTATTGTAGTTGTAACCCCCAAGCCAGATTCCAAAGCTTGAGGAGGAGTAATTTTATAGTAGCAAACTGACGATATCAGCTGAAATAGGGTTTTCCAAGATTACACCCCCTTCATCCACCAGATATCAAATTAATCAAATAAATATAGTCAACCAATTCACTCCCATACAACCATCATCTACTCAAGAATTAAACCAATATCATCAGTTGAAACAAGGTGCCTCAAGGTTACATTACTTTTACCCACTCGTTATACAAAAATTTCACATAAGGAAGGGAACACTTCATTTTATATGGAGGGACTTATAATACAACATCCCAACATCTATGGGTATTTTGAAACAAAGGGTCTCAATTCAGATGTGGAGAGAGATATATAGTTAATAATAAGGAGGTTTCATTGGTTGTGTTACCACTGAAAGAATAAGAGTGCACTCTCCAACATATTCTCAATGGAACTTCCATCTATGTTCTCAGCGAAACCCCATGGAACTACCATAAAGTGTTATCAACCCACTAGCCCTAGGTACCTCCACCTCTTAGAAGTTGTCAAAAAACATAGTCTCCAATGGATTTATCAACCCTGGAAGGCACTGTTGGCATTATGATTCAAGTGTTGTCCTTGATGGCAACTCACTCAGAGGTTGGTACAGGTGCTCAGAGGTTGGTACAAGTAATCAGAGGATAGATCTTAGTACAGCATGCCAAGAAAGTCCATATACGCAGGTTCTCTATATATCAAGTCACGTGTACACGCTGGTTGGTTTCAGTAAAAGCGCGTGTATGTGGAAAACTTCTCTTTGGTCCACGGCGGTTATTCCTTGGAAGTTGTGCCTATGATTTTGGACCTTGATGTCTCGACGAACGTGTTGATCCCTAGTTTTGAAGATGATGGTATTGGATTTCTATGGTTTTGGCTCTTGGTATTGAACAAGGCCTAAGGCTATATAAGGAGAAGGAAATCATTATGCAAGTGTATCTGAAAAAGTCTTGAATATCTGATGAAGTATTAGATCCAGTATGCAGGTTATTGGTTGATGAGGTATTGCTTGATCTAAGCTAAGGAGAGATCTCACCGGTTGATGGAGAACTAGATCTAAGGAGAGATCGGGATCAAATGGTTTGAAATGAACTATCTTTATATGGTTGGTTATGCGTATTTCTAGATCTGCATACTGACGCAATGTTATGTTCTGGGTATAACTGAAATCTGGTACAACTGCAAGTTATGAAAAATTATTTTTAGATCTGTACGCAGGTTGTCTTTGGTAAAACCGCGTGTATACGCGGGTTGCCTTCATTATAGTAGCGTATATATTTTGGAGCTTGATTTTTGGGTTGCAGCTGGATCTGACTGTTATTGCAGAGTTCTGTAGTCTGCTCTGTGTTCTGGTGACTGGGTTTGACAGGGTTTCAGTGGTTCAGTAATTCAAAGATTGATGATGCTAGTATTGGTTGTTTCATGATTTGTGAATGAATCATGGTCTTCATATTGTAATGGTGTGCTTCAGGAGTATCCAGTCTGAAAATTGATGAAAAGTGGTACTTGAAGGAAAGAAGATTGTAGGCCAGCACCTACGTACTAGTATCTTAGCTAGTACAAGAGCAAAGGGGGTTGGAGCTCCCTTCCAAGGAAGTTTGGAGAACGAGAGAAGGTTGAAGCCTTCTGTAGGTTGTAGCCTGCGTACTGATATAAGGCTGCACCAGTAAAAAATATTGTAAACTGAAGTTCTTATTAAAGAAAGATAGAAACGACTTGCAGCAGGTGGTTTTCACCCACATTGGGTTTCCACCTTATATCATGGTGTTCATGTGTGTGGCTTTTGTGTGATGATCTGTTCTGCTATACTGCATCTGTTTACTCTTAATATGATGAATAATGTCCTGATGCATTTAACTGGAGATAAACTAACTGAATTATAAGATTTATGGTTATACGCTGGTTTCTTTAGACACAGTAGCGTGTACACGCTGGTTCACTTAACTGAAGTAGCGTATATGTTTCTAAGCATTGAAAAAGTTTTATTGATCTGATAATACTGATTCACCCCCCATCTCAGTATTATTTCCAACAATTGGTATCAGAGCCGGTCCTTCAGAGAAGCGTGATCGCTTGAAGGTAGATCGTTCATCATGAGCAACTACGAGAGAGAAGCATCAATCAGGCCACCGGTTTTTGATGGGACAAACTTCAATTATTGGAAGGTAAGAGTTACTGCTTATCTTCAATCTCTTGGTACAGAAGTCTGGGACATCGTAGAGACAGGCTACACTTTTCCTTCAGCTACTCCTACAGATGCAGCCGAGAAAAAGAAATATGAAACACATAAGAAAGCAATCAATACTCTATTGGGATGTATATCTCAATCAGAATTCATGAAGGTAATGCACTATAAATCTGCAAAAGAAATATGGGACAAAATTGTCACGAGCTATGAAGGAGACGAACAGGTAAAGCGTGCTAAACTTCAAACTCTCAAGATTAAGTATGAGACTCTCATAATGTATAATGATGAAAGTGTGGCTAACTATTTCCTTAGGGTTGATGAGATTGTTAATTGCATGAAAAACTTGGGTGAAGAAATAAAAGAGGCTATTGTGGTTGAAAAGGTTCTAAGATCTTTGTCCCCCAAGTTTGAATCTAAAGTGTCTGCCATAGAAGAAAAGGAAAATATGCAAATTCTTACTATGTCTCAGCTTCACGGGATTCTAACCGCTTATGAAATGAGAAAGGGAGGTCCATCAGACAGAAGAGAAGCTGCCTTCAAGGCTTCAGGCAAAGGAGAGTATTATGAAGCAAGTCACGTACCAGAAGATGAAGAAGAGGAATCAAAATTTTGTCAGAAATCTTCAAAGGGGTTCTGGAAGGTTCAGAGGTAAGTTACCTTTTAAATGCTTTACTTGTGGAAGAGTAGGTCATTATGCTGCCAGATGTCCTCACAAAAACAAGAATGACAAGGGAAAGGAACCTGTTAAATGGAACAAGAAACAAAATGAAAAGAAGAAAAGCTATTACACTCATGAAGATAGTGATGGTCTTTCAAATAGTGATGAAGATGAACAAGGTAATAGATATAAATTGTTAATGGCTTTTGAAGATGATGACTATATGGATGCTATAGATGTAGAAGGCTTTTATGAAGAGATGAAAGATCTCAAAGTTTGCTTAGAAGAGAAGAGTGCTATTATTGATTCTCTACAATGTCAACTAGCTGAAAAGGAAAAACATCTTGAAAAATTGGAATGTGAGATTGTCTGTCTTAGAAAGGAGATTGAGAAAACAAAAGCGATTAATCTTAAATTTGTTAAAGGATCTGAAACCTTGGATGAGATTATCAATGTGCAGCGATCTCCTCTGATCAAGACAGGTCTTGGATATAATGGAGAAACATCTCAAGCCTCTACCTCTAAAAGCTGTCTTGATGCAGCAAGGAAAAGCGAGCAAAGGCCAAATAAAAGTCATCAGGTGAATCAGGGACAGTTTACCTCAAGAACAAATAAAGACCATCAAGAAATTCGGGGACAAACTGCCTTAAGGACAAACAAAAGCTACAATCAGCCCCAGGTAAAATCTTCCCAATTTGCTCCAAGAATGAATGTGAATAGAAGATACAATTAGTTGGATGATAGATCTGATTATCGCAGAAGTTTCTTTAATGGCCAATGCTTTTCTTGCCATAACTTCGGTCACAAAGCAGATCAATGTGTTGCCTACAAGACAATCATGACTAGAGAAGCTCAAAAGCAAGGCAGAATGACTGGAACCATGAAAAGGACTTATAACAACTTTTCGGTTCTTGAAAATGAAGTTAAATGCTCTATTTGTAATAACTTTGGTCATGAAGACTCTGAATGCAGGAGCAGGTTCCGGAAGACAACTCAGAAGGAACAAACCTCAAATGTCAGAACATGGAGAATAAAGGAACCGCAACCAGAAAGATGTGGGATAGCCTTTTATGCAGAAGGTCAAGAAAGTCTATGGTACATTGACAGCGGATGTTCGAAGCATATGACAGGGGACAAAGAAAAACTTGAGTCATATACCGCATTAGAAAAGGGGAAGAAAGTTTCTTTTGGAAACGATATCTCTGCAGCTATAAAAGGAAAAGGTGTTGCTCCATTGAAAGAGAAGGTCAAAGCTGGAAATGTTTTGTATGTTGATGGATTGAAGCATAATCTTCTGAGTGTCAGTCATATGTGCGATCAAGGAACAGAAGTAATATTTAGATCAAACGGATGTTGTGTTCGTGATCTTGATACAGGTAAAATAGTGATCAAAGGAAGAAGGACTCCAAATAATCTATACATATTTGAAGAAGGACCACAACAATGCTATTTGAGCAAGGATGATGAACACTGGCTATGGCATCGAAGGTTGGGGCATCTAAGCTTTTCACAAATAAGGAAAGCATGCAAATATCAGGCTGTTCGTGGTCTTCCAGATATCAAAATTCCAGACAACACTATATGCAAATCTTGTCAGCTTGGAAAGCAAACCAGAACTAACTTTCCAGAGAAGGAAGGATCAGCCAGCATACCTCTTGAGCTAGTCCATACAGATGTATGTGGTCCATTTAGGAAAAGGACACCTCGAGGAGAAGAATATTTGATATTATTCATTGACGATTTCTCCAGGTTTGTCTGGTTAGGGCTTATGAAGCACAAGGATGAAGCATTCGAAAAATTCAAATCCTTCAAAGCCTTGGTTGAAAATGAATCAGGACACAAAATTAAGTGCCTCAGATCTGACAGAGGTGGGGAGTTTACCTCAAACAAATTTTTTGATTTCTGTGAAGAACATGGGATAAGAAGAGAATTCTCTACAGCTAGAACTCCTCAGCAAAATGGGGTTGTGGAAAGAATGAACAGAACAATACAACAAATGGCTCGTGCTATGCTTGATGAATCAGGTACTCCCGCAACCTTCTGGGGTGAGGCTGCACATGCTGCGGTTATTATTCTTAACAAAACAAATGTCCGAGTAAACAACACTCAAACACCTCATGAGCTCTAGAGTGGTGAGACTCCTTCGGTGAAGCATTTCAAAATCTTTGGGAGCAAGTGTTATATTAAGAATACTGATGAGCAACTTGGAAAACTTGAACCAAGAGCAGATGAAGGCATTCTTCTTGGTTATTCTCCACATAGCAAAGCATACAAGTGCTACAACAAAAGACTTGGCAGAATTGTTGACAGCATTGATGTAGTGGTTGATGAGAAGGGATATATTCCTAGGCAAGTTCATCATGAAGACATTGAAGAAGATGAAGGCTACCCTCAAAGGCAGAATGATGAAGAAGAAGAATCTCAAGAAGAATCTCAAGAAGAAGAAGAACTTCAAGAATAACCAGAGGAGCAGACAAGAATAGAAGAGAAGACTCCATCCAGATATGTTCAAAAGAATCATCCAGAATCTCAGATTGTGGGTCAGAAAGAAGCAGGAATACAAACAAGAAGAAGAATTGCAGAAGCTTCAAGCTATTTGGCATTACTCTCTTCTACTGAACCACAAAATGTGAAAGAGGCATGCAAAGATGAATGTTGGGTCAAAGCAATGGATGAAGAACTTGAGCACATCGAAAAGAACAATACTTGGGAATTGGTTCCTAGACCAAAAGATAAAAATGTCATAGGGACTAAATGGGTCTTCAAAAAAAAATTGAATGAAAATGGAGAAGTAATTAGAAACAAGGCCAGACTTGTTTGTAAAGGGTATGCGCAACAAGAAGGAATAGATTTTGAAGAGACCTTTGCTCCTGTTGCAAGACTTGAGGCCATCCGAATGTTCCTTGCTCTCTCAAGCTTTCAAAACTTCAAGGTATTTCAAATGGACGTGAAATCAACCTTTCTGAATGGAGACTTAGAAGAAGAAGTATATATTGAACAACCAGATGGTTTCATTCTTGGGAATGATCCAAACCTGGTATGCAGATTGAAAAAGGCTCTCTATGGTCTCAAACAAGCTCCAAGGGCTTGGTACTATCATTTGGACAAATATCTTCACCGACAAGGTTTTTCAAAAGGATCAGCAGATAGCAACCTCTATATAAAAGTTGAAAATAACAAATTGCTAATACTTGTTGTTTATGTAGATGATATTATCTTTGGCAGCAATGAAGAGACTATGAGTCAAAACTTTGCGTTGGTTATGCAGAAAGAATTCGAAATGTCATTACTTGGAGAATTGACATACTTCCTTGGATTGCAAATCCAACAAAATGAAGGAGGCATCTTCTTGTCTCAAACCAAGTACCTCAAGCAGATCTTGAAGAAGTATGGCATGGAAGAGTCAAAGCCAGTATGTACACCCATGGTTACAGGATGCAGACTCAGTGCAAATGATGAATCAACAGCAGTTCATCAACCAACTTATAGATCCATGATTGGGAGTTTGCTTTATTTGACAGGTACCCGACCAGATATTATGCATGCAGTAGGAATTGTTGAAAGATTTCAAGCCAACCCAAAGGAAACTCATCTTCAGGCAGTCAAAAGAATCTTCAAGTATCTTCAAGGGACCCAAAACTATGGCTTATGGTATCCTAGAGATACAGATCTCACTCTTCATGCTTACACAGATGCAGATTGGGCCGGAAGTGTGGATGATAGGAAAAGCACAAGTGGTGGTGCTTTCTTCATGGGTTCCAGATTAGTATCTTGGTTCAGCAAGAAACAGAGTTCGATTGCCTTATCTATAGCTGAAGCAGAATATGTGGCTGCGGCATCTTGTTGACCAGTTGAGATAATCCTAACTAGTCGATTTAACTCAACTTGACCAAATCATTTGAAAAGACACATCCAATCGAGTTACCTTAACTAAATAAGACTAGTTGAATGACCCCAACCAATCAAATTACCTCAACTAACAAGATCAATTTAAATGACCCAACCAATCGAATCACTCGAATACATAAGGCCAATCGAAGCCTTCATCCAATCGACCGTGATGAATGTGTTCCATGTTCTTCAGGACCTTTATCCTATGTCGACAATTTTATACATGTAAGTAATGACAAAACCACAACCTCATCAGTCATTGACCTCAAATGACTAATGTACCAACAATCTGAGTCTTCCCATAATGGACCTGACATTGGCTACTGACTCGTTGACATGCAATTTTAGCACCTTTCTAATTATGCACATGACACAAATTGTCATCTCAACTCGAGCCTCAACTGATTCTAGAACTTGAGTACCCTTTGGTCAACCGAGAGTAAAGTTACGTCATATTCCTTACCATTGACTCATGCCTTAGTTTCTTTCCACTAAACATTCAATATTAAACCACCTTAGATATCATTTGTTTGGATTCAACTACGTTAAGTAAGTCATTCATGTATGACCACCTTCTTAGAACATCTTCAACCTTACCTTCTCATTGACTATATTAACATCTAGGGGATGCATACACTATAATAACTCAGTCGACCACACTCCACATTCGCATGGAACCATGCAAACAAATATGCACCTCTTAAATATATTAGCATAACACAAAGGTCTCCTAGCCCCTTATAAGCCTGAGAATTACACATATACATAAGGCATCTCATCATAGACAAACATGAATAACATATTCCTACATTAACAATGTTAAAACATGAATGCATCACACAACAATAATGTTCATCTTTTCAATGCATCAAGCATACAAGTAAGCAGCTTATCTTATTAACTACAAATGACTGGCAACTGATATTAGAACTTCAACTCTCCCACCCAACCTTAGACAAGTTGTAGCCAAATCCTTATTGTAGTTGTAACCCCCAAGCCAGATTCCAAAGCTTGAGGAGGAGTACTTTTATAGTAGCAAACTGACGATATCAGATGAAATAGGGTTTTCCAAGATTACACCCCCTTCACCCACCAGAGATCAAATTAATCAAATAAATATAGTCAACCAATTCACTCCCATACAACCATCATCTACTCAAGAATTAAACCAATATCATCAGTTGAAACAAGGTGCCTCAAGGTTACATTACTTTTACCCACTCGTTATACAACAATTTCACATAAGGAAGGGAACACTTCATTTTATATGGAGGGACTTATAATACAACATCCCAACATCTATGGGTATTTTGAAACAAAGAGTCTCAATTCAGATGTGGAGAGAGAGATATAGTTAATAATGAGGAGGTTTCATTGGTTGTGTTACCACTGAAAGAATAAGAGTGCACTCTCCAACATCTTCTCAATGGAACTTCCATCTATGTTCTCAGCGAAACCCCATGGAACTACCATAAAGTGTTATCAACCCACTAGCCCTAGGTACCTCCACCTCTTAGAAGTTGTCAAAAAACATAGTCTCCAATGGATTTATCAACCCTGGAAGGCACTGTTGGCATTATGATTCAAGTGTTGTCCTTGATGGCAACTCACTCAGAGGTTGGTACAGGTGCTCAGAGGTTGGTACAAGTAATCAGAGGACAGATCTTAGTACAACATGCCAAGAAAGTCCATATACGCAGGTTCTCTATATATCAAGTCGCGTGTACACGCTGGTTGGTTTTAGTAAAAGCGCGTGTATGTGGAAAACTTCTCTTTGGTCCACGGCGATTATTCCTTGGAAGTTGTGCCTATGATTTTGGACCTTGATGTCTCGACGAACGTGTTGATCCCTAGTTTTGAAGATGATGGTATTGGATTTCTATGGTTTTGGCTCTTGGTATTGAACAAGGCCTAAGGCTATATAAGGAGAAGGAAATCATTAGGCAAGTGTATCTGAAAAAGTCTTGAATATCTGATGAAGTATTAGATCCAGTATGCAGGTTATTGGTTGATGAGGTATTGCTTGATCTAAGCTAAGGAGAGATCTCATCGGTTGATGGAGAACTAGATCTAAGGAGAGATCAGGATCAAATGGTTTGAAATGAACTATCTTTATATGGTTGGTTATGCGTATTTCTAGATCTGCATACTGACGCAATGTTATGTTCTGGGTATAACTGAAATCTGGTACAACTGCAAGTTATGAAAAATTATTTTTAGATCTGTACGCAGGTTGTCTTTGGTAAAACCGCGTGTATACGCGGGTTGCCTTCATTATAGTAGCGTATATCTTTTGGAGCTTGATTTTTGGGTTGCAGCTGGATCTGACTGTTATTGCATAGTTTTGTAGTCTGCTCTGTGTTCTGGTGACTGGGTTTGACAGGGTTTCAGTGGTTCAGTAATTCAAAGATTGATGATGCTAGTATTGGTTGTTTCATGATTTGTGAATGAATCATGGTCTTCAGATTGTAATGGTGTGCTTCAGGAGTATCCAGTCTGAAAATTGATGAAAAGTGGTACTTGAAGGAAAGAAGATTGTAGGCCAGCACCTACGTACTAGCATCTTAGCTAGTACAAGAGCAAAGGGGGTTGGAGCTCCCTTCCAAGGAAGTTTGGAGAATGAGAGAAGGTTGAAGCCTTCTGCAGGTTGTAGCCTGCGTACTGATATAAGGCTGCACCAGTACAAAATATTGTAAACTGAAGTTCTTATTAAAGAAAGATAGAAACAACTTGCAGCAGGTGGTTTTCACCCACATTGGGTTTCCACCTTATATCATGGTGTTCATGTGTGTGGCTTTTGTGTGATGATCTTTTCTTCTATACTGCATCTGTTTACTCTTAATATGATGAATAATGTCCTGATGCATTTAACAGGAGATAAACTAACTGAATTATAAGATTTATGGTTATACACTGGTTTCTTTAGACACAGTAGCGTGTACACGCTGGTTCACTTAACTGAAGTAACGTATATGTTTCTAAGCATTGAAAAAGTTTTATTGATCTGATAATACTGATTCACCCCCCTCTCAGTATTATTTCCAACAAGCACAACCACTCCTTAATGATTATCATCCAACAAGCCTTCTAGGTTTATCAACTAGACTATAATTTGAGCTTACTCTATGATTATAATCCAGCAAGCCTCATGGGTTTACCTATTATGCTATCATTAGATTTATGCTCTGTGATTATCAACCAACAAGCCTCATGGGTTTCTCAGTTGCATTATCATCAGAGCTATGCTCTATGATTATTAGCCAGTAAACCTCATGTGTTTCTCAGTTTTTCTATTCCTCTCCCTAAATTCTCTAAACCCTCATATCATTATCTTCCCTCTCAATGAATAAGATTGATCACCAAGAGCCTCTTAGTACCCCCTTCTTCCTATTCCCCCTTATGATTTAATAAATCCTCAATCGTGAATGAATGAATAACACACCTCAACTTCCACTATTGTTGTAATCATATGTCGGTTGTGGGATCATGCACTTCCAATCTTTCCCACAGCTTTCAATCTTCAACCGATGGTTATGTTTCATGCATGGTCATGGGGATGATGTTACGCCAGCTCCCTTTGTCACTTCTCAACCTGCCTACCAACATAACCATACTTTTAGTTATTTATTTTCCTCTTTCTTGCATATTTTTCCAAAGAAAAACATGGGCTTCATCCTTGTTTTACCAACCTCGATTAATTGCATGGTCATCCTATTTAAGGTTTAAGGTATGTAGCTCAACCTCAAACTACCTCAAGCAATCTCTCTTCCCCAAACTTTGGAACAATGTCCCAATTCTCATGCCCTTATAATTATAATCAAAATATATGAAAAATTTACAATGAGGGGAGATTAGCATGGGGTTGTTACACATACATACATACATCCATATATATATCTATACATGCATACATACATACATACATACATACATACATACATACATACATACATACATACATATATACATCCATACATGTATACATGCATGCATACATAAATGCATAGACATATAGATGTATGTGTGTGTGTTTGTTTGTATCATTGTTTATATGTGTGTATGATGTATGTATGTATGTGTGATGTGTGTACTCATGCCATCATATCCATTAATTATGTGTTTAATGTAATTTTTAGCTCCCATAATTTGTAGTTAAGTGTTAAACCATATAAATAACTTTAGATACTATATACTTATCACCTATGATGATTGAAGAGGTTTTGAGATATTCATGTTTACATCATAATTAATAGCACATATTACTTATTTTTACTTATTAATGGCATGTGTATGAATGTGTATACCCTTAATTCCTACAAGTTCAAACCCCGTCACTTGTAGAATATCCCATGATATTATCATATTGTTTCCTTGCAAGTATATTCATCCATTAATGATTCCTCTCTTCTATCTATAGTGTCTCCATTAACTGTTAGACCCTATTGTGTTCCATTTAGTCTTATTTCATATTTTCCCTCTTCTCTTAAACACTTATTGTCTCAATAAATATTCATTCCCTCAATTACTTTTTGATGCTTCTAATAGCTACTTATTGTTCCTTAGGGATCAACATTGTCATTTCCTTGTCTTCAACCTAACATTTTTTTTTTTGTAAGTGTAGGTAGTGCCTTTCTTTTCTATTTATGATAAACAAGGAGACTAGATACATTGTTTTGGTGGCCTCAACCTGCCCCGAAGGGAAACCAGGTTTGTTGGCCACCTTAGTTTGCTATAAGCATTCCAAAAACAAAATTTAACGAGTCTTTCCATACTGGCTATATGCACTATACAACTGAAACTACCTATTAAGCTACTAACATGCATAAAACTATGAAAATAAGAAGTTCAAAAACCACATAAGAGCCTCAAGAGGATCATTCCTTTCTGGTGCCTGTATTTTGGTCCATGTCCATGGGAGTATCCATTTGTTCCTCCTGACTTGGGTTAGTATGAACCATCCGGGACAGCAGCTGATGCATCTCCTCCAGTTTGTTGTTTTGTCTGATCATGATGACCTAGAAGTTTTTCATTTCTTTCTGCAAATTTGGCATACCGTTTGCGATTTCCACCATTTCCTTCGCTACCTGTTCTAGTGCCTTTGCCAGGAGGCATTTTAGTACCCAGTAGATATGTAGAGACTACCTATACAGAGTCAGCCTTCCCCGCGTATTCCCAAGATCTCTAATCATTTCCGCCCATTCTTCAGTCTCTGATTTAGACTGTTCCTCCAACACACTGGTTTCCATGTTTTGGATGATTCGGCGGATATCCTCACTCGTGCCTTCTCGGTAAGCTCTTGCTGCTTCCTGGACTGCTATCAGGGTAGACCTTCTTCCTCAGCTCTGGTTACTTGGGACATCTGTTGGCCTACTTCCCTGATTCCCTTGCCTTGGTCGACCTCTGCCTCCACGTCCTCTGCCGCGACCTGGGCGTGCCATCCTGTTTTCTACCCTCTCCTGTTGACAATTATCAATCACAGGTATCAGTTTTTTAAGTTTCTTATCAACGTCTCCCGCTACAATTTTCCCTTTGGGTATTCCTCTGCTCCTACTGCAATCACCGTCATTTTTTTGGGTTTGACGTTGATCACCATTATCCGGATACAAGAGGTGTATAAGGCCCTCTGTCATGCGGATCAATTGGTGGGCTAAGGGCATAATTTTTGAATCCTCTCTTTCAGATTTCCCCTCTACTTTTGCAGTGAATTGCTTACCATAGTTTCCCAGGTTACTTCCCGGACTGTGCTCCCAGCTATAGTTTCCTCGTTCATCAAGGATCCCCTCCCAATTCTGACCCAGAAGCCCCTCACAATGTATTACAGAGGGGCGAGCGAACTTGCTTGAGCCCTTTTCATCTTCAGGGGCTTCACATGAATTAAACTTATCCATTCTACCTACTGTGACAGAGAAAAGGGGTGCAGGGGTCTCAGGTTTCACATACCCGAAATCGCTAACCTCCCTGATGGCTCCTCCTGGCTATGCTGCACTCTGCTCCACTTTCGTCCCGCATAGATTACCCCTTCTCTTACACTCCTCCACCTTCATATAATACCTCTTCGCCGACCTTCTCACTCTTCCATTACTGCCGCCACTACTACTAATCTTCTGCATTCCACCTCCCCCACTCCGATTTCTTGAGACTTGTGCTGACCTGCTATTCATTGTTTTGGCTGGAAGGGCGGCTTCGTACCTGTGGTTGCATCTGGCTGTCCTTCCGTGATCATAATCACTCCTGCCACCTTCACCTACCTTATTCGACATCCCGATCGGGAGATCTTCAACCTAACATTTTTACTCACAATTCCTTTAGTTCTTTCCCAGATTAGGGATAACACCACTTTCCATTCAATGGAGTTGTTTTGTGATTGAATTTCCATACATTTTTTAAGACCCTTGTGATTGGGATAAGTAGCTAGAGTAGGGAAATTGCAACATTCACTGCATGAAATGATGTTTACCTCCATTACCAACTAAAGAACCTACCTTTTACAAATATTTCCTAATTTTCTCCTTTCATTTTTTCCAATAAGAAGTTTAGCGAAACATAAACCGAGCATTAATAATTATAAGTACTGATGAGTAGCTAGCTAAGGTGGAACCTATCGAATCAATATGTAAAACTTATTATATGTTAGAACAAATTTCTAGGATGGGGAATTATATATTACTATTTAGAGAGAGAAATTATATTGAAAATACCTTCCCTCGCACTATGAATCTTAACATAAAGGGAATTCATTCATTTCATAGATTGATTAATTAAATTGTTTAGGAAGGGGAATGCTATGTCACATGGTGGGATTAATTGTGGACAAAAAGGATGTGAAATGAATCATGAGGATTAATTGAACTAAAATAAATTGCATTTTACTTTAAATTGTAACTGAAAAAGCATTCCATAGTTGATAACCTTGAATTTCCAAGGAAAAATAATCCATAGTAGTAACTTTTCATAGAGAGAAGTTAGGGAAAACATTCCATAGGTGAGAACCTTTCATAGAGAGAGTAATTAGATATATAATGCCTTTACTTTTGCTATGAAATTGAGTAAGTTGGTCTTTATCATTCATAAAGAAAATCTATTTCATAAAGGTTCACCTAAAAGAATCTTTGGTGTAGTTTTCACTTTGCTCCAATTAGGCCTATTCGCTTGCTTGTTGGTCATGAAGCATTGTAATAAGTCTTTGGTCTATAATTTTTCTCTCATGACCTTATGTTTAGTCTCTTATTTCTTTGATGGCCTCTACCTTTTGCTTTGGACCTCTTCTTAATGTCCCTTTGTCTACTTGACCCTCCTATTAGGCTTTTCAACCATCTTGTAGAGCTATTAGCATCTCTTTGACTCATGTTATAGCTCAATTCCTACTTTGAATATTGTTATAGCTTGATTCCTACCTTCCTCACCCTTGTTATATAAAGTGGGCAAACTCCTCTTACCTTAGGATTCATTTCCCTTGCCTTGAGCTTCAAAACATTTTGGAGTTATTGCTTGGCCTTGGGGGCACCTTTTCCCTATTTCTCTTGGATTGTGATCCTTGATGATGGATAATTTCGTCCTATTGAGGAGAACCACTCCTTTTTGTTTCTTTTTTTTGCACATTTCTTTTCCATCCATGGCTCTTCCCCTTTTATTTCGTAGCTTTATCACTAACAAAGTGGTTATGTGGCTCCCATCACAACATTTGGAACCCATATTTATGAATATTTTTATAAGTCTAATCCACATACAACTCCATTTTTTAGGGGCCATCCCCATTAATTTTTTGAATAATGGTGGGAAAATTCCATTTTTGGAGATCAAGTTAGGTTCTTCATTCTCATGTCCTTATTCATTTCTTGAAATAAAACATATTTGGAATATGCCAACTTTATAGTTTCACCCCTACTTCCTTCAGCTCTAGCTTGTACCTTTCCTTCCTTCAACTTCTTCTATTCTGACCTGCTCCCCTTCCCCTCATATTTATTCGCTTGGTGCTTGAACTAAGATGGAGCAAGAAGAATAGATATGCACCCAACACTATGGAAAGTAGCACTAGCACATGATTGGTTGGAGTTTCCAAACCTTTGAATTTGACAACATTCGAGGATTCCTATTCTTTTTCTCTCTTTCCATTAAATCAAGGATTTCATTTTCCTTTATTGACATGATCATATCATATTATTCCATTCCATTTGAAATCCTTTGGGAAGTTTAGAAAAATCACCCTTATTTTTTGGTTCTTCATGAAAAACATAAGTGGACATAAGTTTCCCACCCTACTGTTTATTGTAATTTCTATGGTCTTCTTGTTATTTTTTGAAATTTGTTCTAAGTTGGATTTCAATAAATCTCCCATATTTTGTACAATATAGTGATTTATCTCACTAGAAACAATGGGTTAAGGAACCTATTCTATTTGGATTTTGTTATGGGATGTTTCAAATAATGTGAAGAAACTTATTTCCTTTCTCTTTTTTACTTCCATGCACTAGTTTAAATAGGGTAGGTAGGCTTACAAGAACCATTTTAGTTTCTTTGAAAATGGCACATGGAAAACATGTGCAACATAATGTAAAAATCTTTAAAATAAACACAAATCCAACAAATTTTTCTTATGTCACTATTATTCATATAACTTGTGTGGCCTATGATAGTTCTTGTGTCATCCACCTTCCTTCATAATATATTAAGTACCACATCTCCCAAACTATTTTCTACATTTTTGGCAACTCTAGTAGGACCCAAAACACATGTCAATCTTGTTCTTCCTTTTGGTGGTTCTCAATTGGTTGAACCCACCATCTTTGGGTTGCATTCATTCTTCCTTAGGGAAGATTCTTTCATATCCCCTTATAGTATTATTTTTGTGGGTGAATTATACTCCCCACCAAGATCCCCCATTGTCCCTTTTGGGTTCCTTCACCCTTAGTTTTTTCCAATAGGTACTCCTGATTTTGCTAAAGCTTTCCTGTTGGTGAGTTCTCCTAGTTATTTTTGTGCATCTATATCTACTTTAAGTATGTTGTGGATCCTTTTGGGTAATAGGTCCTCTTGATATTCATCTTTTTAAGACCTTATATCTCTTGAATTTACCACTCTAATTGGGTACAACAACACTCTTAGTGCCTCCATATTTCGAGGGAAAGGAATGAAAATCACATGTTAGCAATCCTCAAGTTGATAAAATGAAACTTGGAGAGTAAGCAATACATGACTCCATATTATACCTCAACCATTTTTTTATTTCTTTTCTTGACATTCATTTGCTTGGGGACCTCCTAAAAAGTGTCACACCAAATAATTCCAACACTTCGTTCATTTTTATTTTCTCTCCTAAGACAAAACTCACTAGTTCTTTCTTCTTCCTTATGCACTTCCATTTATTACATGCATTTCTTCCCTTAGTTATCTTAGTAACTATTTAGGTCAACCCTCCTTTGATAGCATTATGCACAAGAACCATAGACTAAGTCAAAATGATATTAGGTATTTCGTTCAATAATACCACACTCACCAACTCTAAAATTAAATATGAACTAATAACAATTACATATCTACAAAAAAAATTCAAAGCCCCACAACCCACAAGGAAAGATTCTACTGTAGGTCTCCTCATCTTGAAAAACCCCACATGAAAACCACAACGAGTAATTATTTACAACCTTAAACAAAGGTTTTACCTAAGGCTCTAGATGAGAAAACAACTAAATTCTTTTGGTTGTAATAAATTGTTGTAACTGATCCATGAGGAGTTAAGTAAAATTCATATGGAAAACCTTGGGTGTGGTCCCTTGTGTGAAGCAAAGGGTCTTTATTCACAAACCCCAAATGCCTACACTCATATCCACCATAGAAATTAGGCTCATATTTTGACAAAGAATAAAGACCTCTAACAGAAAAACCTAAGCCACCATTTGTTGAGATTTTTAGCCACATTTATAAGTACTTCTAATGTCTATTCTTGTAGTGGTATAACCCCCTAAGGTTTAGACATGCATGTCTCAAGACCTAGCTCACTAGAAAATCCCACCACCTTTAGATCAAACCGTATTGAGTGCCCTTCCAAGGGGTCATTTGAGTAATCCAAAAAGTTTTTAGCGAGTTATCCATGCTAAATTAATTGATTTTGTAAGTCAAGTGGGTGATTTTTTCCTCTTAATAACATATGACCATAAACTCCGACTTCCAAAATTTTGTGTAGTTAATATAAGTATTTAATTTAAGAATATGTTTGTAATAAAATGTAATAATTTTTAATACAATCAATTTCAAGACATGTTAATATCAACATTATTGGTTTATATTACTATATACTAAGACGTAATCATTGTATTCAATTAATTAAAATATTGCTAGGTGATTACAATCTTAGATATGAGACATGGAATTTAAAAACTCCAATATTTATGTGATGATTTTGTTCAATGATCCATTAGAATTAAAAGTCATAATTTAACAAGGGAGGCTGCGATGCAGCGAGTCCCTGCACCAAGCCGGTGCTCATTCCTTTCGTAATCGTTCCTTTCGTGATGCGAGTAGCAGTAGTATCGGGCCGGTAGGAAGTAGCAGTAGCAGGATATAGTAATAGCGGTCAGTATACTTAGTAAAGATATAGCAGGTCTCCCGGCGGCTTTCAGGGGAATCAGGGGGGGGGGTGAAAGCGGTAATGGGTGCTTGCAGTTAATGGTCGGTCGAATGCCTAATAATACCCTCCCTCTATTACTTCCTGGCACGTCCTTAATGAGTGAGGTGGGCAGCAGGTCATTCTTTGTATTCTGGGGATTCTACAACTTGCATAGATTCCGGGGACTGCACTTGCAGATTTCATAGCTGTTGGCTCTCTCATTGTTGGTTCAAATAGTGTTTGCTCCTGAGCTCCCTGCAGCGGAATCGAGCTGAAGCTGCGGTTTCAATTCTATCCACATCCCGAAGGTGCAACGATACTACATACCCTGGCAGACAGTGCCACAAGGTTGAAAGCTCTTAATTCAAGCTAAGACAGGAGAAACAATGTCTTAAAGTGAAAGGATTTACAAGTTACTTATGAGGCAGCTAAAGATTTACAAGTTACTTTTGAAACAGCTGAAGATTTACAAGTTACTTTTGAGTCAGCATTTACAAGTTACTTTTGAAACAGCTGAAAATTTACAAGTTACTTTTGAGGCAGCTAGAGCATCCCGACTCAAGTGTAACAGAAGTTGCCCAATAAGAAAATTATCTGTTTTGAAGCTCGGCTGGTGCAAGATTGGAGACCGAGAGCAAAATTGGGTTTACAAAAGAAATTTCGAGGTCTTAAAACAAAGGTATAATTGGGGGAGAGTTATATATGGAGGAAGTGTTATATATGGAGGCCAGAAGAGGGGATGAGTTATATGAAATTAAATGGCACAGTTATGACTATCGGGCATGCATTATACATTAACCAATGTATGGCATGTGCTACATATTAACCAACGTATGGTCTGCTTTATATATTAACCAAAGTATGGGATGTATGTTGACCAACGTTATATGGCCAACGTGGAGGCCAGTGTTATATACTTTATGTTTTGGACCGCGCCAGCATTAAATACTTTGTAACAGAGGGGGCGTTATATATTCAATGTATGGTGAGGTGGAGTGTTATACCAGTCAACACAATAATGAATTGCATTAACAACCACAGAAAACGCATGTATTAAAAACAAAATTAATACACGATGGCAACACAGTAATATGCTAACGCATGTATATATTAAAAATGCAGTTAAAAAGCCACAGTTATTAAACAATGTAATGGGAGCAACCGGTATGGTGGTTTCGGGCCACCAATACAGTATATACAATATCGCAGCAATTCATCATATTATGGACCCACGTGCAACTTGCGGTTTTCAGCCAGGCGTGAATCCACGTGGTCAGTGAAAGCACATGAAACATGGCATTCCCATAGAAAACGAAACCTGTAAACATGAGTAAAGAAAATGAAACATGTCACATGAAAATAAAACTTGTCTTCATGTCTCTGAAGAAGACCAGCACGTGGTAAGAGAAAATTAAAATCCTAAAAACACCAGCTCATGAAAATCGCAACAACAACGCTTGTTTAAGCTTGCCTGCCCTGCGTTTTTGCGTCTCAGGATACTCGTGCATCTCGGGCTCCATATCGAAGGTATCCTACTCCTGCATCTAATATTGTCCTCTCTGTAATTTTTAAAGGAGCTTAAAGGGAATACATTCTTACCATTGTTTCTTGTTTTCCTCCTTCCTGGTAACATGCTGATAGGACTCATGTTCTTTCACGGACTCCTGCTTCTATGAAATAAACATCTCAGAGCCGGGATGCAGACTGAGCTGAGGAGGAAGCTAAAGTTGAATAAAAAGCAGGCTCTATACCTGTTTGTAGCTACATGTATGTTTATATATTTAATCAATTTCTATACCATGAAATATAGCTGAAGAACTTATAGAAAGGCATATAAGTGCATTCGAAGCACTTAAAAAATGTTATGTTTGTTGTTTACTTGTTGTTGACATGTTCTTTGATGCTCCAGAATGGCAGGAAAAAGGATGTTGAGTGATTAGAGCTTACTTTTGTTAAAACCTTATCTGGTACCTTCATAGAAAATCTAAAATATGAACTTGCACAACAAATCTAAAATTTGAATAGCAGGGAAAATCTAAAATCTGCATAGCAGGGAAAATGTAATTATTTAATGGAACATCCATTGCCTAGTTGTAGAGCCTATACCAGAGCGGAAAATTCCATTTCCCAGAGCATATATGTCCGTTGCAGAGCCTATTCTAAGGCGGCCAAGTCCGCATCTTCATGCACATGGCCAGTACATGCAGATACCACGTGGTTTGCTGACATGGTGGCATGTAATGTGACACGTGGTGTATCTCACAGGACAAATATTACTAAGTACTAGAAACGAAACCGACTCAACGTTTCCATGTCCACCAGCACCAGTAGTAGCAGAACCAGTACGCAACCGATGAAGCGATAATCCCTGAAATAATGCCTATAAAGGAGACTCCCAGGTCACAGAGGGCAGTGTCCGGGCGGGCTCGCAGCAAGCAGCGCAAATACTTGCACTGCTAAAAGGATATGGCGAGCAGCATGATTCTGATAATTGGTGCAACAGGTTCCATTGGTCGCTATATTGCGAAAGCCAGTATTGCTAGTGGCCATCCCACATTTGTTCTGGTCAGAGAATCCACGGCTTCTAATCCTGAGAAAGCCCAGCTCCTCGAGTCCTTCAAGGCCTCAGGAATATCTCTAGTCCAGGTAATCTCATTAATCTCTTAATTGTTTCCAAACCCACTGCTATTCTATCAAGTAATCATGTTATGATGACCAAAATTTAATCCTATGATCAGTTTCACATTAGAAAATTCAATTTGCTACAGGGATCTCTGGACGATTACCCAAGCCTACTGGAGGCAATTAAGTTGGTGGATGTAGTGATCTCCACAGTAGGCGCAGCGCAGGTAGCAAATCAGTATAGTATTATCAATGCTATCAAAGAGGTTGGCACTAAGGCTGCAAATTAAGTTCGCTGCAAATTAAAGCTGCAGAAAAATAATGGGTAAATGTAAATATACAGGTTTAAAAAACTATTTATCTCACCTTGTTCATTGTTTCTCACTGCAGGATTCTGATAATTGGTGCAACAGGTTCCATTGGTCGCTATATTGCGAAAGCCAGTATTGCTAGTGGCCATCCCACATTTGTTCTGGTCAGAGAATCCACGGCTTCTAATCCTGAGAAAGCCCAGCTCCTCGAGTCCTGCAAGGCCTCAGGAATATCTCTAGTCCAGGTAATCTCATTAATCTCTTAATTGTTTCCAAACCCACTGCTATTCTATCAAGTAATCATGTTATGATGACCAAAATTTAATCCTATGATCAGTTTCACATTAGAAAATTCAATTTGCTACAGGGATCTCTGGACGATTACCCAAGCCTACTGGAGGCAATTAAGTTGGTGGATGTAGTGATCTCCACAGTAGGTGCAGTGCAGGTAGCAGATCAGTATAGTATTATCAATGCTATCAAAGAGGTTGGCACTAAGGCTGCAAATTAAGTTCGCTGCAAATTAAGACTGCAGAAAAATAATGGGAAAATGTAAATATACAGGTTTAAAAAACTATTTATCTCACCTTGTTCATTGTTTCTCACTGCATGTTGCAGAGAGCATTAGAGGTTGAAAGTGCAGCCTCAGGCGACGAAAACAGCGGCAAAACGCAAGAAGATAATGGCGCTTCTGGAAGCGGTGTACGAGGCGAAGATATGGAGATCGTTGTCAATGGAGGAGAGATCGTTGTCAATGGAGGAGAGGCAGAAGAAAATGGTGAGCAGCGGAATACTAGAAGGCACAATGAGAAAAATACCTGTTACATGCCCACAAAAAGCATAGATGTGGTGGCAGGCGTACATGTAACGGTGGCGCATGAGCTTGCAGGTGTACATGCTGTAGCAGGGATACATGTAACGGTGCTACATGAGGCAAGCATACACGCTGTAGCAGGGTACATATGCTATTGTATTATAGCAGTGGTATTAATCTCTAACATTAAACGCTAGAAAATTAATGCTAGTGCAAACATAGCATTACTTCATGCAGGAGTGAACTTGTTGTAATTACCTGTACTCCTCCGATCTTTTTCCTAACTTTTGAGCTGTATGCCTCGATTTGAGGCCAAATAAGATGGCGAAAGTATGAACTTTGGTTTATTAAAATAGTAAAATTATATGACCGTAAGAACTTTGGTTTAAAAGTGGCAGGGACTAAGAACAAACCGGTAAACTAATGCTAAGTCCGCTACGAACGATTACTATAGTCCCTGCCGGATGCTAGATGGCAGGGACTAATAAGATTAAAACAATATCTTGGAACCCTTGTGGCCATCTCATCGTTATTAAGGATAAAAAAATCATTTTAAATTAATTCAGTTTATTAACTTCTTCTTTTTTGGTTCTACCTAAAAGATAACTTATAAAATATATTTAAAAGTACAACCCAACCAAAAGCACATAACACATAACTTTTGCATATATACATTTTTTTCTCCATACAATTAGCATTTTCAAAAGATCATAACTCCACATCCAAAGTCTATCATTTGCCTAAAAAATTACATACATTCATAAAATATAGCATCGAAAACAAAATAAGTCCTAAACATGCAATCAAGAAGATCTAGTTAGTCTTACTGACACCTTATTTCCCAACCACATAACATCTAGATCATGTTGTATCCCTTGCTTGGCTAAGGCATTTGCTTTAGTATTTAGCAAATCAATGACCACTTTAATATTTATCTCCATATTTAAACATAAATATAAGTAACCATTTTAAATTGAAAAAATATCTCTTTATGACTATAAAAATAAATCCCAAAAACTCATAATACATATTAGTTATTCATAATTTATCCACTTAATAATACCTAATCTTTACATATGTTAAACCAAAATCTAATAATAATAAATATTCAATAATCGCTAATTCAACATAATTATTACACCTATTACCCATATTTACATTAAAATTATAATAATGACTTTCCAATCCTTCATATAGTCAACAAATATTCTCAACATTTAAGACCATAAATATGCTCCAATGAATTCTCTGGTTGATAAAGAGCTGATACCTCTAATGTCAATTTCTTTTTCTTTTTTTAATAATGGAAAAATCTATCATAAATCGATTATCGAACTAGATTTTCCAATACTTCATATAGTTGATAGATATTCTCAACCCTTAAGACAATAAATATACTCCAATGAATTCTCTAGTCAATAAAAAGTTGATACCTCTAAGATCAAAACTTCTATTTATTTTATTGAATAATGGGAAAATCTATCATAAATCAATTGTTAAACTAGCTATGGGGACAACCATGGTTGGCAGCTATTCGCAAATGAAGGTTGACTCATCATTGTTATTCAAGGAAAACCATGCCACCTAGAATTACCCATTGGTGGCCTATAAGGGGGCAAGCTTTAGGAAAACCATGCCACCTAGAATTACCCACTAGTGGCCTGTAAGGGGGCAAGCTTTAGGAAAACCATGCCACCTAGAATTACCCACTAGTGGCCTGTAAGGGGGCAAGCTTTCACTCTTGCTAGATGTCTTTGGATCTTGTGTTGTTCACCTATTTCCTTACATCTGAGGAAGATGAGCTCTTAGCCAAAAAAAAATCAATTTTAAAACATAGTTAAGGCACATCTAAAATTAAAATCTATCCACCTTTAAAATTTTATTAATATTTTTATTTATAAATTTAATTAAATTTATTTTGATTATTATAATTTTGATTATTATAATATTTTATAATTTATTTGTATGCTATTTTTATATTAATAATTTATTTGATTTAATTTTAAAAAGTTAGTTTTATCTATAGAATTATCCTTTTAAAAGATATTATATCTATGACCATCTATATTGTAATTGCTTTGGTTGAATATTTTGTATTTTTAATTGGTTTTGATGTAAGTTATTTTGAATGTATTGTCCGTTAATTTTTCCATTTATAATTTATTGCGATTAAATATTTTATAATTTATTTTGACATAATAATATTAATTGAGGTTATATTAATTGGCTTAGTTTTTTATTTAAATACAATTTTTATAAGTAATACATTAAGTTTATAATTAATTTTGTAAGGTTAGCTAAGTGATTTGAAGATGTGACACAATGTTAGGGTCTCACTCTAACCTCCTTATTTATGTAGTAGGATCGAGTCATGGTAAAAAGTCAATAAAGCCCATATTAATAATTGTAAGTGGTTAACCTGCATTTAATGACGAGACCACAGTTAGTTGCAAATGGGACATGGTATTAGATAGATGGTATTAATAAAAACCATGATATTGCATGTATGAGTCATATATAAAGGATAAAGACTCCCTGCGAGGAGCATCGTGTCTTATTTTGTAATCGAGCTCTGCTCTATTGGAGGTTGCCCCCTCGAAGAGGCAAGTGAACATTGCTTTCTGAATAATAAAATACTTGCTCTTGTTTCTCACTATTCTATGTTCTGGGTATATTTCTTCGCATATTTGGTGTTCTAGTAATCGTCTTGTAGGTTAAGAGCATAACAAGTGGTATTAGAGCTCTTTCCAGGGCAGGTGGGATCTCCATTTATTAGCAATTTTTTTTTTTTTTGGCTAGAGACGTGTTCTGGCGTCTTTAAACCATGGGATCTGTTGTTGAGCGCATAAACCTGCGGATTTGGGGAGGCATGCACGCAGGAAGTACAAGAGGTGGTCACGCTTGTTGGACTCCCTTGTAACCCCTGTGGGTACCCCTTCGAGTAGTAGCGCATTATACAGAACCATGCACAGACTGTCTTCCCAGTACCATCTGGGTATATCGGAAGCCCCCTAGCCCCTTTGAAACCTCGCCATAGATAAATCGTCGGCCGTCTTGCTACTACAATACACCGAGAACAGCACTCGGAGAGATTACTCGCCCGTACGATAGGGTAGTCGGGTTGTACGGCTAAGGGTACGGTTGATCCTCCTTAGTTAGAGCCCTGAAATATTGGGACGAGTACTACTGTCAAACCCTTATGTATATTGCAATTTGTAGCACCTGACACTCCTCGAGACCATAGTTCCCTTTTCTATCTTGGGATCACGCATAATCTCTGCCAGATCAGATCTTGCAAGGGGGTTTACAATAGCAGCAGACATCAATCCCGCAGTTCCGAGTTAGCAGACCAGCCATTTCGATCTATTAGATCCATTAGATCCGTAGCAGCAATCTGTTCCGCTGGTCAGAGCTACCCGATCATCCATTCAGATCTCTCAGATCCACCAGATCTGAGTAGTTGTGTGGGGTTCCTATACCGGGGCGTGATTTTCGCAAGAATTTTGGCAGCATTGAAATTTTGAGGATTCGGCTACTGCTGTATTCCTAAGCTAGGAGTAAAACTCCGTTAGGAGTTTTCAAAAAAAAAAAAGGTAAAAGTCTGAGACCCTCCGGGGCGCTTATTGGTGATCTAGCCCATAAGAATCAGGACGACGAGTTGATCAAGGTGGTACCATTCAATTGTTAGCGAAAAAAATTTGGGCGGTCCCAAATTTCAAGTACATCGGATCGGTGCATGGTAGAAACTAGAGCTCAAGCTATGGCCAATGAGAAGATCGACAAACTTGAACAATCCTTGCAAGCCATCCAAGCTCAGCTTGAAAAACTATCTGATGCACTCTCTAAGGGCAAGGAGGAAGCTCGCGAGGAGGCGTATATTGGAAATGGACACAGTGAGGGTGAGTCTAGCCACTCTCTTCACCTCTGGGGCACCCGCCAACAATCCCGTCTGCGACCTCCCAAGCTGGATATGCATAAATTTGATGGTTCTCACATGGTCGCATGGGTAGCACAAATGGAGCAGTATTTCAATATGAATAACATCTTAGATAATGAGACTCAGCTTATGGTGGGGAGCATGTACTTGGACAATGAAAGATGGCAATGGTGGGAATGGCATCAACGTGGCAATGGCAGTTTTGTGACTTGGGCCGCCTTCAAAAAAGCTCTTACAGAGCGCTTTGACCATGAATCTGCTTTTTTGGGTCGTCTCACTAAGCTCCGACAGACTGGCACAGTGGATGAATATGTTACAGCCTTTGAAGCCTTAGCTTTCCGCACTCGGGATCTCCCAGATGCGTTCTACACGGAATGTTTTATCAGCAGTCTTAAAGAGGCCATACAAGCCCACGTCCGACTGCACCACCCTCCCACATGGTCGGAGGCTTGCAAGGTAGCTCATAACGTGGAACGTGCGTTAGCGGCCCAGTCCAGTCACCCAAATTTCACTGCCAAGGGTTGCCCCCCATAGGCTCATAGCATGACTCAAACACTTAAGGTTCAAAAGGTGTCACCTGCAGAAATGGCCGAAAGAAGAAAGCAGGGATTATGTTACTACTGTGATGAAAAATACTCCCCAGGTCATAAATGCAAGGAGCCCAATTTTTTTCAAATTGATGCCACTGATTATAGCTCATCAGAGGAAGCCCCACCACTTGAGGAACCTGAGGAGGCAGAAGAGGACAACTAGAAGGACAATGTCCCTGACGAACCAGTGATTTCGCTGCATGCTTTGGCAGGGATTTCTTCACCTAAAACTCTCAAAATCAGAGGTTTTATTAAACATCGCCCAGTAGTAGTCTTGATTGATAGTGGAAGCACACATAATTTCATCCATCAAAAATTCGTGGAAGCAGTGCATTGTTTTGTACGAGCAGTTTCTAACTTCCAAGTCCAAATTGCGGATGGGGGAACAATGAAATGTGAAGGCCACTGTGAAAATGTCAAACTTCAAACTGGGGATTATCAGTTGAAGACCCACATGTTTGCCATACACATGGGAGGGTGCGACATTGTCCTCGGTGCTAAATGGCTTCACACTCTTGGGCCAATCACAATGGATTTCCAGGAGTTATATATGAGCTTTAAGCAGAACAACTCCACACATACCCTCTGCGGACTCTGGGCGGGAGCTCCCTCTATCATCGGCTCAGATAGGATGGAAAAATTGCTAAAAAAGGGCCATCATGGAGTTATAGCTCAATTTAACACCATCCAGGCCGTCAAACCCAATTCTCTGCCGATTCATCCTGAGATGCAACAGATTTTAAATAACCATCTGCCAGTCTTTGACAAGCCTCATGAGCTTCCACCCTCGAGAGGGGAACATGATCATAGCATCACCTTGGTTCCAGGGGCCCAACCACCAAATGTGCACCCATACAGATATCCGTTCACCCAAAAGAATGAAATAGAAAAAATAATCAAGAAACTTTTGGAAGCAGGTGTCATTCGTCCCAGCATTAGTCCTTATTCATCACCAGTGGTCATGGTGCTCAAGAAAGATGGGGAATGGCGGATGTGTCCAGACTTCAGGGCCCTCAATAAGTTGACAGTCAAAGATAAATTTCCCATCCCGGTTGTTGATGATTTTCTGGATGAACTTAATGGGGCTCAATTCTTCACTAAGCTCGATCTTCGCTCAGGCTACCACCAAATTTGCATGAAGGAAGTCGACATTCCAAACACTACTTTCAGAACTCATGAAGGCCATTATGAGTTCCTGGTCATGCCATTCGGTCTTTGTAATGCCCCATCTACTTTTCAGAGCCTTATGAACCACCTTCTCAAACCATATATCAGGAAATTTGTCCTTGTCTTCTTCGATGACATCCTCATCTATAGTTGCACTTGGGCCGCACATCTTCAGCATGTAGATCTCCTCTTGCAACTGCTTCGCAAGCATAAATTATTTGTTAAGATGTCCAAGCGTTCTTTTGGCATGGAAGAAGTTGAGTATTTGGGTCACATTGTGGGGCGTGAAGGTGTCAAGGTGGACCCCAAAAAGATTTAGGCAATGCAGGATTGGCCTCAACCTAAGACCTTGAAGAGCCTGAGAGGATTTTTGGGTCTCACAGGCTATTATTGCAAATTTGTCCGCAATTATGGTCGCATTGCGAAGCCCCTCACAAACTCCTCAAGAAAAATTCATTCTTCTGGAATGATGACGCACAACAGGCATTTACAGCTCTCAAAAATGCCATGTGTTCCACTCCAGTCTTAGCACTCCCTGATTTCACCAAATATTTTGTCATTGAAAGTGATGCTTTAGGTACGGGTATTGGGGCGGTCTTAATGCAGGAAAGTCGACCCTTGGCCTTCACAAGCCAACAACTAAGTGGGAAGAATCTGGGACAATCTACCTATGAGAAGGAAATGATGGCCATCTTACATGCAGTAGATACCTGGCGACCTTACTTACTGGGGCGACGTTTCCAAATCCGCACAGACCATCACAGTCATAAATATTTTTTGGAGCAATGCCTATCCTCCCCACAACAAAATAAATGGCTCGCCAAAATGTTGGGATTTGATTATGAGATCATTTACAAGAAAGGGCACGAAAATAGTGTAGCAAATGCATTATCTCGCCAATTTGAGGAGGAAAGTACCCTGCTCGCAATTTCCCTTCCCATTCCAGAATGGATTGAAGAGGCTCGCAGAGAATGGTTTTCACATCCTTGGCTCTCCCAACTCATTACTCAATTGCAGGCGGATCCAAATTCCACCAAGGGCTACTCGTGGCAGGATGAGATTCTTCGCTACAAGGACAGAGTGGTAATATCACCAACATCCACCCTCAAAAGCCACATTTTGGCAGAATTGCACTCATCCCCCATTGCAGGACATTCAAGCTTTCAGAAGACGTATGCTTGCACTAGAAGATCATTTTTTTGGACAGGCATGAAAAAGGACATCCTTTTGTAGCGGAATGCGATGTCTGTCAATGCCACAAAGGGGAGACAGTCAAAGCACCAGGCACATTACAACAGTTTCCCATCCCGACATCAATATGGACAGAGGTTTCTATGGATTTCATTACAGGTCTTCCAAAGTCAGGAAACAAGTCAGTCATCATGGTGGTTGTGGACCGACTTTCTAAGTATGCTCATTTTTGCGCCTTACCCCACCCGTTTACACCGACTTTGGTCGCTCAATCTTTCATGGATCAGATCTTCAAATTACATGGCATGCCCACTTCTATTGTGTCTGATCGTGACCCGATCTTCACCAGTAATTTTTGGCAAGAACTCTTCAGTCTACAAGGCACCCAACTAAAACTCAGTACTTCCTATCATCCACAAACGAATGGTCAAACTGAAGCCGTCAACAAATGTCTGGAAACCTACCTTAGGTGTTTCACTTCAGAAAAGCAACATCTTTGGGTACAGTGGTTACCTCTAGCTGAATGGTGGTATAACACCAACTATCATGCCACCACCAAAGTGACTCCCTATGAAGCAGTTTATGGTCAACTCCCTCCTTCCCCTACTTCTTATATCAAGGGGTGCTCAAAGGTACAAGCAATGGATCAACTCCTACAAAACCGCACAACCATGCTCGCCCATCTTAGAGAGAATCTTCATCAAGCTCAAAACCGCATGAAGCAACAGGTAGATCAGCATCGCTCAGAGCGCCAATTTCAAGAAGGGGATCAAGTATTTTTGAGGCTGCAACCATATAAGCAAACATCACTCAAAGACAAGGGCTGTCAGAAACTATCTCCAAAATTCTACGGACCATTTCAAGTACTTCAGCGCATTGGAGAAGTGGCCTAAAAGCTAGCTTTGCCACCCACTGCAAAAATCCATCCAATTTTCCATGTCTCATGCCTCAAGAAAGTGATTGGGAACAATTGCAGAATTCAAAACAGTCTACCTGAATTGGATGAAGAAGGGTCAATCTGGCTCCAACCTGAACAAGTCCTAGACACACGAGAACGGCACCTGCGTGGTCGCATGATCAGGGAAGTCCTCGTCAAGTGGAAAGACACTTCTCCGGAAGATGCAACTTGGGAACCAACCACTATTCTTCAGCAGTTTCCGCAGCTTCAGCCTTGAGGACAAGGTTATTCTTAAGGGGGAGGGCATGTTAGGGTCCCACCCTAACCCCCTTATTTATGTAGTAGGATCGAGTCATAGTAAAAAGTCAATAAAGCCCATATTAATAATTGTAAGTGGTTAACCCACATTTAATGACGGGACCACAGTTAGTTGCAAATGGGCCATGGTATTAGATAGATGGTATTAATAAAAACCATGGTATTGATCCATGGTATTGCATGTATGAGTCATATATAAAGGATAGAGACTCCCTGTGAGGAGCATCGTGTCTTATTTTGTAATCGAGCTCTGCTCTATTGGAGGTTGCCCCCTCGAAGAGGCAAGTGAACATTGCTTTCTGAATAATAAAATACTTGCTCTTGTTTCTCACTATTCTATGTTCTGGGTATATTTCTTCGCATATTTGGTGTTCTGGTAATCGTCTTGCAGGTTAAGAGCATAACACACAAGAAGTGCCTTAATAATACACCTATGGATCCAAATAACATGTTATGCTAATATTAAATATATTGTTGTAATAAAATATTGTAAATCATGACGACACAAGTAGAATAAAATTAATTATTGCGCTCCTTACACCTACTCACAAATACTCAAAAACAAATTCACATTCCCAGTAGCATAAAATATGTATTGTATTAACACCCACCACCTATAAAAAAAATATATTGAATCCATCAAATAAAAAAATAGATAAGAGCCATAATGTTGCCCACAACTAAAGAAGAAAGACTAGTGGTTTACTATCTAAAATTGGCAAAACAAAAAAAGCATATAAAGTGGCAATAAAACCAAATCTCAAAGTCAATATTAAATTTAAACGTAGTCCAAATTTAGTTAAAAAAGAACATATATAATGGAGATGGGATCCACAATCAATGTGAGTTCAACACTAAATTTAAATACAGTACATAATTAAATATATAGATTCAAATTAGCATGGTAAATTTTCCATTAATCTAGGTCTCACATATTTTAAGTTTTGATGCTTTGTTAGTTAGGGAATCAATCTGATAATTATGTTCTAATTATCTAGAGAATCAACTCGATAATTATGTCTTAATTATGACTTTTAAAGACATGGAAAAATGAGTTTATTTGAACTAGAGGTAAGCTTGTCATCAATTTGACATATTTTTTTGTGTATCAACTAAATAATAATGTTAGAGTCCCCTAATATAATTATATGTTGAATTTTCTTTTAATATTATACTTTAATGTAACTAACTTAATTATTAAATAACAATATTTATTTCTAAACATAGGACATTATGGTTAACATTCTCTATTTCTAAACATAAGACATTGTGTTTAACATTCTCTATTTCTAAACATAGAACATTATGCTTAATTATTGAATAGCATTCCTTATTCCCATTATGCTTAACATTCTCTATTTCTAAACATAGGACATTATGCTTAATTATTGAATAGCATTCCTTATTCCCATGCATAAAACATTTCAAATTTTACTATGCTATTAATGAAATCCCCTTACATTTCTCACCCCTATCATCTCATCTTAGTATTATATTGAAAATATCTTCCGAATAAAATTTAATTTTAAACTTCTCATAGTTAAATTAATAATAAAATACGTATATTTTTATGAGTTATTATTCTTTGTCATTGTGAAAATATATAAATTCTTATAATCAAAATATATTTAACTTGTATATTAATCCAAACAAATTTAATTTATATAAGTTGAAAATGATTTAAACATAATTTTAAATTTAATTTTGAAATATTTATGGTATATAAATAAAGTGTATATAAAATATATATTAAAATGTTTTAAAAATGCAATGGAATGGTTGGGAGAATTTTAATAATGTTTTGATAGGAAGTATAGCTTAGGTGTCCAAGTTTGATTTTAATGATACATAATTTATTTACATCATATGTCCGTGAATGGGATGTTGTAGACTTCTTCAACTTCGTGTCCATTATTTTGAGGCATTAAATGGTGTTTTTTTGGAGTAAAAAAACTCTCATTCATGCTAGATCGCACCAAGGATACATAATCATGATAGGATGCATTGTCGAGTTCAATGCACCATTTGGAGACATCCTTAGTCAAGGGGGTATAAAAGAAAATATGCCATAGAAGAAAGCATATTTCAAAGCACCAAATAAGATAAAGAACCCTCTTGTCATGAATGAAAAGTATCAATTTCAATTATTTTTATGATTCTTATCTAATGCCAAACCTATTGTAGACATTGAAACATCTTGAAGGTTTGATGACAAGGATAGTGACAAGGAAGAGGAGCCTTGAATTTCCAGAGAAGACTTTAATTTGTTTCAAGCACTTTCATTGTGTTTTTATGGCTATTTTCATAACGTCTTCTTTGAAAAAAACCATTGTTAATTTTTTAAGATAAAAGCATCCCTTGCAAAAAAATATGTGAGTCAATCATTTGGAGTTTTGATGGTAGGCGAGGATTTGCATCACAATACTTTAGGATGTATATGTATTAATAATTATGGGGAGGTCTTTTTTTCATGTCAATTCATGTTATCAATCATGGAAAGGTAGACCCTCTTCCTCTATCTAAATCACTACCTTTACAAATACACATAAACACAGAGTACATAACATCATATATATAGAAACATATACTCAACATCACCCCCTCCTTTAGTCATATTATGTTAGGAGTTCATAAGAATTCTATATTGACCAAAATATTCTCAACCTCTTCACACTGATAGATCCATTACCTTTAAAACTTTTGATACATTGAGAAAATGATTTTATTTTTTAAAATAAACTTTTCAACTATATATTATATATACTTAATTAAACTTATATATTATTGTAAATATTATATACTATTTCAATTATATATAATTGATTTTAAAAATATACAACTTACCGTATGTGTTTTCTCTTTCTCAAAATATAATTAATGCTTTTAATTTCTTAATGTTCGTTTTTTGCATTCCTACTTCACAATGTTCAATTCACTATTTCAAAATATAATTAATGCTTTCAACTTCTTAATGTTCTAGTTTTGTATTCCTACTTCACAAGATTCATTATGTCTGCATTATGGCACCATTATTAGAGTTTAACATTAACCTAGTTTCATATTGCTCCTCTCATCTATTTAAATCTAGTTGCCTTTTAATAAACCCTAATCCTTATTAGTCAAAATGAATTTAATTTATATTAATTAAAAATGATTTTAAAACAATTATAAATTTAATTTTGAAATACTTAATATGCATAAATAAAATTTATAGAAAATATATATCAGTTCATATTTTATTTGTATATGATTAATTGCAAAAAAAATTCATAAATTAACCATGTTTATATATATATATATATATATATATATATCTTTCTTTCTTTGTTTCAAAATATACCTAGCACAATTATATAAATTGAATGACATAGATAACCATTGATCCATAGTAAACATCAAAACATTTATTCTATATACACATCACGTTGTTAAAATAAAAATAAAAAAAAAAATCATAAAAACAAGCTAAATTATAACTTTATTTTAAATTATTATTATAATAATAAATCATAAAAAATAATATATAGATTAAACATGAATACATTTAATAAAATGTGGAACAAGAATATTAATTATGGAGATTTACCCCCAATATTACTTTGGATATTTTTAATTTGTGAATAGGCTTTGTTACAATACCATGGCTTGTCAAGACCATATGCCCAAAAAATCATTACTTACTTCATATGAGGCTCGTTCATATAACGTTTTTTTAAATTAATTAATTTAGTTAAAAAGGTATAAGGGCATAAGTAATTTTGAGATAAATCTCAACCTTTCATTTGTGAATACTACTATAAATATTTAAAATATTATATGGAGATTAAACATCTACCATTCTCCCCCGATCGAGGTGCAAGTTGGAGGGCAATGCCATCATGGTGAATTAATGAGGGTCTCCTCGAGGTACAAACCCACCACCCTTCACATGCTTGAGGAATATGGTGTGGTGGCTACAAGCATGCGAGGTATTAAGGTTTCTGTTGAAGGTGACAACACCATTGCGTTTTGGCAATTGGTAAGTTGCTTTGCGAGGGAAGTTGGTAATCGTGTAGTGTATGGTAAAGGATTGTTGAAGGGTGGTGGTGTTGGGATCTATGGATCGACACAGGAGTAGGAGAGGTGGCGGTCTTGGCTTCTCCCCGCGCTGGTTAACGGGTATGTGGTCTACCATCTTTTTCTCTTCTCCATGCATTGGTTGAATTGTTTGATGGAATTGGGATTGTATGGTTTTGAACTGTCGAGGTTTCAAAGGAAGAGGGGCTCCATGCATCTACATGCATTTGTATGGCATCTGAAGCAAGTCCAATCGCCTGGTATTGTTTCTATGTCTGTTGTTTTTGGGATTTTTCTGTCCAGGATGGGGTTATATTGGGAGCTTGTCTTTGGGGTTCGTCTCTGGGATTACCTCTTGTCTCGACCCAACATCAAAAGGGCTTAGGGAATGGTAGGTCTCAACTTCATTTCTGGGTTATGTCTTTTTGAATTTCCTTGTGTAAGGTCGAGGCTTTCCCTCTGGATGTACTGGAGCAAAGTTAATCTTTGTGGGTTCTGTCTTTGTGGGCTCTATGGTCTCTGCCCCTGTGGGAGTTGTCTCTGGCATATGTTTGTGCCTCACCTCTGGTTTGGGAATAAGGTTTGTTTCTATGGATTAAGCTTATGTGTTTTCTCCATACCAATTATCGATTGTTATGTTAGTTGTCTCTTGGAAATGGGGGTCGCATCTCTGTTTGGGTCGACCAGTAAGGGATGTTTGCAATGGAAGAGGAGGGGGGCAATCCCTCAGGTTCTATACTAGAAATTATTGGTTCATGTTTCTTCTATGGTAGGTGTGCAGGGTGGTAGTGTCTCCTGGAAGCTGGGAGCTTTTGGGCTCAGGCTACCACTTGTGCAAGTAACTAGATTAGTCACAACCTCCACATCAAAGTGTAGGCGTAAGGCAATGGTTTGGTCAGCGACAACAAAGGAAAGAAGCCCATCCTCGAGGGCTTGTGGCAGATAAATAGGGGGGCCTCGACGACAGGGCATCCCAACCCCTCTGGAGGCAGAATTCGGGGCCGAAATCCAATCTCTAGTATCATAAATGATGAGGCTACAGCCTATCATGAAGTCACATTGGAAGAAATTCGACAATTAATGGAAGAATGGGAAGCAAATTTGAACAGGCACGCCGACACGATGGAAATAGACACGGAAGACTTGTGAGCTATGATGTCGGACCCAAGGCACACCTGAGGCTGTGTCACTCAATTTAAACAAACTCTATTCTTGTATTGGTCTATGAAGAGTATCCTGGAAAAATATTTGGAACAAATTTATGTGGGTATGGCAGCAGCAATACAAGATTTTCCTGACTACAAACAAGAATTTTAGAAGCTCCAGTTTCAGATGCAAAAGCAGGATGGCCGACTTCGACGTATTGAAGAACATCTTCCTTGTATTCTCCCACAGACAAAGCTCCCGGGATCCAATGCTAAGGACCCAACCTTGGTGGAGTCTGCATCTGCTGATGGTGCAGAGTAGTTTGATAGTTGGTCTTTTAGTTTTCTTTTCTTTTCTATATGCGGGAAGCATTTTGTTTTTAGTATGCTAATAGTTACGTTTTTAGGTATATATAATTCAGGCAATGCAAAGACAATCAGACTTATTTAGCTTGGTTAAAAAGACTTTTTATTTTTTATTATTGGATGGCATATCACGTTGTTAGGTGGCCGATAGACTTAGTTTCCCTCTGGGCAATTTGAGGCCACCTAACGATGTGTATATGGATGTAACTTGTTTTTTATATATTAATGAAAAAGGAAGGACCTACCAAGCTTAAGAAAAAAAATGCCTACCATCCACTTAATAATTATTGATAATTAAATTAAAAAAATTAAAACCTTATTCCTAAAGACACAACTAAAAACATAATTAGTAATTCCAACTTATTCCAACTTCGTAACATTTTTATTTTTTATTCTTACCACACAAAGTTACATAATCTCTACATCATGGCATCATTATTTAAGTATAGCACTAACCTTTTCGCACATTATCTCTACAACATGGCATCATTATTTGAGTTTAACACTAACCTTTTCTCATTTTGTTGACACAAGTCGTCTTTTAAGTAACCCTAGTCCTTAATCATGGCACATGGGTATTGGACTTTGGCTTTGGTTTCTTGCATTGGGCTTTAGTCCTTCCAAATACTTTCCTTAAAATTTTTAAGGGGCACTTTGATATGTCTTTCATATTAAAAGAGCTATGTAATATGGGTATGCTCTAAGTTCAGAGCTATGAAAATTTTGGCTATGTTCTATGTTCTTTTTCATAGATGTGGGTTTGCGTGATGGTGGCCGCTTCTGAGTGCCCCGTGGAGTCTTTTCCCACTCTCCACGGACTTCACTTCTGCTAACGTCTCCATGGGTTTATGTTGGATCGAGATTTTCTTGACCAGATGTTTCATTACTCATTCGAAAGTGACCAAGGGTTGGTGTGGTCAAGTTTTTCAGGGGTTTTTATGTCCCTGTTTCCCCCTGCATGTATAGTGATATTTTATTTGTTTATTCTCTTTCTAACTATGGGATTATTCTTTAAATTTTTCATTTCCTCCTAACATGCCACCCATTTCTTTGGATGCTATTTTGGATGGGCCAGATGGTGGTATCGAGTTGATAGTTGGGTCTGTGGGTGACCTGGTCTCAAGATCTGCTCCTACTCACTTTTATCGTGATGGGGTTTCCTGACACACTCTTTCACGTTCATAAAAGGCTCTATCTCCAGGTTCTAAGAAGCCCCTAATTTCTCTTGGTAGTGATATCAAAATTAGCCAGCTTTTGAGTCTCTCTACTTACGCCTTAATGGGGAAATTCCATTATATTTCTCTCTTGAAGGCTTAGATTCCAACGTGTGTCTCCATTCTCTTGAAGCTGATGCCAGGTTATTGTCCTTATTTTAGTGTTCTGATGAAAAATTGGATTCACTTTCAATTTTTTTTACGAAGGTTACCTGCTCACTATTCTGTGTTGTGCTTGAGTCATAGGTTGAGGGTTTTTATTGTTAGAAAAAATGGAAACTAGGACACTATTGAGACGGGGGGTGAATAAGTAGTCTGGACAAATTATACAATTCTTAAAAAATTACACTTTTAAATCACTTCAACAATTATTCGTGGATCAAAAACACAACTCAATCATGTAGAACATAACATCATAAACATCAAACACATGAGAAACATATACACAAGACACCAATCTTCTTTTTATTACAAGCTTCAACTTGATTACATCATTTCCCCACAAGCTACTACTTGTAGGTTTATTAGCTGCTACTGAAAGGAACTTCTATCCCTACTCATTTGTAAGCTACTATAGAAATGGATTACTACCCCTACTTGTTTATGAGTCTCTGCTGAAAGGAAATCTTGCCCCTGCTTCTTTATTAGTCTCTACTAAAAGGGACTATTGCCCCTGAACATTTACTAGCACCCACTAGAAGGAGCTAATACCCCTGATCTTCAAGCTACCACTTGCTAACCTTTTTTATCCATATTTCATCCACTTCCAAACTAGAAACAATACGCCACTTATGTCACAATCAAAATAAATATCGCTCACTGCAACTGCTCACCAAAGCCATCATACAAACATCTTCAACAATCTCTTATTACTGATCTAAACACCTCCAACAATCTCTTATTACTGATGTGAACACCTTCAACAATCTTTGATTACTAATGCAAACACCTTCAACAATCTATGATTACTGATAAAAACACCAAACTATATATACATGCATCATCAATCACTAATCCATTCTTTTCCTTCTCAAACACCTTTGATACACCAAGGTTTCTCTCTGATTCACCTTTGATGCATACCCATACTATTATGCATCATGCTGCACCAACAACTCTCATCCAGACGCTCCTCTCAGCAACCTTTTAATTATGCTTATAAAGATTCTGGATTGGTATTTTTGAATTGATCTTTAGCTATCTTGTTCTTCAAATATTTTCACGAGTCTCTAATTTTTTCCTTTGTCATGTTCATTTATGTCTTTTGCATCTACTCTTAACATCTTAATCTCTAATATGCATTTATGGGCTCAATTTCTGAGTTAAACTATTGATTTTACTCATTTTGGCATTTTGTAGAATTTAACTGTAACTTTCTAATTCTAGTGAATCTCTAGATTTGTCACCACTACCAAATTTGCTTCTTAATTGTTTTTTCTGCTATCCATGCATTTAATACTTTGTCATTATGTTTGGCTTTAACTACCAAACTCCAAGAGTTGTCAGCTCAGCTGTCCATGCAAATATATTGCATCTTCACTTATTTACAAAATAGTTGTCGACTTATCCATGCGTGTGCCCAAGGCACTTTATTATATGCTCAAAACATTTCTAATATGTGCTTCCAACTGTGCTGCCAAATAAAACTCTCGAACCTTTTTAATTTTATTATAAAACGCTGCCAAATCCATTAAATTTCCCTTAGCTCCTTTCTCATTGTCACCTTCCTACTTTCCTTCCATAAGACCAGGTCTTCGCGACCATCCTTTAAGGCTTAAGGCGCTTAGCCTGTTTAAGCCCTTCACAGGCCAAAATTATTTGTTAATGGCTCTCCATCATTGGTCTTATTTCTACGTGAAATGACTATGGGTAAGCACTCAGTTGCCTTAAAAATCTCCATGACTCATTATAACCTCTGCGCCCTTGGTTTCATTTCTAAGCGAAATGACCACGGGTCAGGGCTTAGCTCGTAGCCCCTTCTATCCCAATGCATTATCTCACACCCTCTTTATAAATCGTCGGGGTCTATCTTTTGGGTCAATGTGTCCCATGGAGACTTCCCACCTATGCTTTGATTGGTTCCGCTTGTCAGTCAGTTTGTCCTCTATGTCCCGACACTCGCTACCCGACGCTACCTCTCTATGAACTATTAGCAAACTCTCGAGCTCTGTCGAATGGGATGACATCATTCTAACATCACTTGTGCTATGCGTTGACCAATGATAGGTGACACATGTCACTCAAATATGGGCCCTTTAGGTACCCAAAAATTCCAAATATGACTGTCACGTGTCCACCACCGATTGGACCACATCATGTTGATGTCATGAACCATTGTCATCTCTCGAGAGCCAATAATATGCTGCCACCTATCTTCTTTCATAGAGGAGAGAGAAAGGGTCCCCAAGACCTTTATTTTGCAAGCAATTTCCTTTTTTAATAAAAAAACCACCGGGTTCAAGAAACCAACCTCGACACCACTCCATTATGATTTGTAGTATTAGGGGGAGTGGTCCCGAAGTGGTTCTCCACCGTTGATCTACGCGATCAGCGGTATTGGAAACCACCTCCCAACGCCTTGAGGCATGACTAGACTTCCATCTATAGGGATGTCAGAATGTCGATGCATGGCCTGACGCTTAGTATCGCCTGATGCTTAACCTTGTGCTCCCCAAATAATTTTCCGAGCTCTCCCTCATCGGGTTGAGTTGTTGTAGTGGGGACCTCTCGATCAAATCCTTATTGGTTGTTACTATGTTATCATGTCCCGACTTGCTATCTTTTGACACCTAAACTTCTGCGCGTTGTTTACCAACCTCCGGGGTGCACTTGTCGGGCTGCCTCCGCTAGGACAGGATGTAGTGTGGGCTCCACCTGTGGCCAATGGAAACTTGCTTTGCTGCTCTGTCATCTACCATGCCTACCCATAACTCCTTTTGGTCACTCCGCTAGGGTTTGCCGCTGATTTTGGCACCTGTGTCAACTTTGGATATGTGCCAAAACAGTTTCCAACCACCTTAGCTCTGTTAGTTTGACTTGGGGTCCTTCAATATTGACTGGTTCTAAATTTCGATCCAGGAGGTCATTTTCAGACTTCCACATACCACTGGAAAGATCTATTTCCGTTTGAGTGGGTTTCACCTACATCTAAGATGATTTACTCTCCAAGAATCGACTCCAAAGTGTCTGCACTATTATTGCTACCATGTTTATCTTCTTGTGACTAATCCTTTTCCATGCTTTGCCTTTTCCACCTTTTCCTTTTGCTTTTCCATCAATGACAACATATTTCCAAAGTTTATGGCGACAATGATCACATATAGGGTTTAACCCACTCACCGTAAAACCTAAGTCACACTACTTGTGGTTTATGTTGGTAGGGTTTCCTTTAGAGCTATTAATGAGACAAGTATTCATGAATGTGGTAAATAGTACCCATAATTTTATATTTTTTGAGGATATGTCCCTCGTCACATTTGATAAGCGAATATTATGGGTGCTAGTGGAGATAAACCTTGAAAAATGTTTACCATCTGAAATGGAGATTATTTTAGGTGATATATATTTCATTCATCATTTGGACTATTGGAGAGTCCAATTTTGGTGCTTGGTCTGCCATCAAATGGGGCACCTCAAGGTGGTGTGCATTTTTCTGGGGTCAAAGGGTTCTCGAAACCCTAGCCAGGGTGTTAGGGTTTCTTGCACAACCTAGAATAACCTTGATGTTTCTTAGGAAGACCTTCAAGGTGGTGGCAAGGGTACTTTGAAGTAGTCATTTTTTGGTTGGAGTCCCTCTTGTCCAAAATCAAGGGTGTCGGATTTGCCTCAAGACGTTGTTGGGTATTTTCTAGAATCTCTTGGAAATGGGCCTTTCAACGAGGTTTCTCCTTATGTGGAAGTTTTTGGTGTGGTGGAAGTTTTCCCATATCCTCTTGTATCAACAACTAAAGAGAACGAGTTTTTAGTTGTTAGAGGTGCCTCCTCAAGCCTAAGTGCTTGATCTGGATTTAAACAGGAATGCAATAAATTACAAAGATAACCATAAACACAAAGATGTAGTGGAAATAATACTTCATTTCATTAACGTAAAATACTGAGATATGCTTACAAACAGAAAATGGAAATAAACAACTAGGGCGATGGTAGCTTATCTCAGAGAAGAGATGTGGTGGCTACATGCCTTTGAACTGTTTTACAATGAGGCTCGAAGGCCTATTTATTGTTGAGAAATAATGGAAAACCCTTAACATCCCAAAACCTAACCCTAGAAGACGAAACGCCAAATTGTGGGCCACGTTTGGGTAAATTGGCACATCAATTTCCTGGGGTCGTAACTTTGGCATACGATCTTCGTTTGACGTGTACAATAGCTCGTTAGAAAGATCTATCTGAGAACTATAACTTTGGGAAGAGCAACATGGGTCCACATGGACCCATGTTGCTCCCTGATTTCCCAACAAACGTCGTTTAGGGCTTCAAAACGGCTCCAAAAGTTTAGGACTCGAAAAACTACTAAAAATAGTAAATTGTGCTACAAATAAGGAAACTGAAAAGATGAAAGAGACAGTTGCAGGGGTCCAAGTGGGATAGGTGGGTGGCCACCAACATCCACCTGGATCATTCCTCCCCCCTTAAGAAGCAATGGTCCCCATTACAATGAGTTCCTCCCTGAGATGAGGAAGCTTCTACTAAGTTGGGTTTCTTGTGAGCTATTCTGCAATCTCCGATGTGTCTAGTAATGGTGGGAAGCATGGTCGACGACGGTCCACATTGAGCACTCGGTGTAAGAGAAGGAATGAAGGAATGTTTTGCTCCAAAGCATTCTTTTCCATAGCCTTGGTAATGCTGTAAGGACCATGTCGGAGTGGTCGGAGCTTCTGATGGGCTCTTGTAAGGCGTTCTTTCTGCAGATGCAACCAAACTTTGTTTCCCACTTGAAACTTGTGTGGTACCCCTGTGGATGAGGAGAATTTGTTCCTGTGTTCTGTCATGACTGTATTCCTTTGCTGTTGCTGCTGTGTGGAGGAACCCTTCGCGGGGGTCATGGATGTGGTGACGATCTTCCCCTTTCTTTGGGAGAAAACCAGACAAATGAATTTCCTAGTCTGGGAGATGACCTTGTTGCCTTTCTTAGCAGTAATCAAAGAGGTGGCAGTAGGTGGGGCTACCTCCGGTATCCTGTATAATGAATCATCCAAATAAATAATGACAGCACGAGGCCTTGACTCATACACAGCATGTCGCTTCCATGAGTATGGCTGGCCAAACAATACATCACAAACATCCAGAGGTGTAACATCACACAATACCTCGTTTGTGAACGGCTTCATGCTATAGGGAAGGCGACACTGTTGGCAAACTTTGAGATCTCGTCCTTCATGAAGCCACCCGATACTGTACGGCTGCGGGTGTGGTGTAGCCAGTAGGCCCAACCACTTCACGACCTCTGTTGAAATGAGGTTCTTTTGGCTACCACTGTCAACAATGAATTGCAGCGGCGAACCCTTCACCCACATCTGTGACTGGAAAATATGCTCTCCCTCCTCTAGATCTTCGGGCTCATTCTTCTGGATCTTGGCGGTGGCAACAGTGACGCTGGGCTCCGCATCAATGATCTGCTTCCCTTTGCCATTCCCCTTGTTAGGTTTTGGCTCAAGGTCAGAACATGCATCTGATTCTGAAGCCTTCAACTCAGCCACTAGCGACTGCTTGTTCTGACACTCACTTGTGTTATGAGTGGGACTCTTGTGGAACTCACACCACTTTCCTGTGTCCTTCTTCGACTTTGTGGTGTTATTCTTTTCTTGCGGCTTCAACAGGTTGTCATGGGTCACCCCGCCTTGGCTTTGTCCTTTGGTCTTCGGATTTGCAGATCCAAAGTCTCGCTTCTTCTGTTTCAACTTTTGCTTGATTTTGACAGCGTCTCTTCCTGGATGTATCTGTGTAGGCAGCCACGGAATTTGAGTACCAAATGCAGCTCAGAATCTTTGATACCCAACTGTGTGCAAAGGGTATGAAAAATGTTTGTGAATTCCGACACATCTTGGTCCTGTCCCTGCCGCAGCGTGGTCCACTTTATGTATTTGTCCTCATAGATTTTGATAGGGTTGTACTACTCCTTGACGGCATAACAGAATGAATCCCAAGTGGGTGCGGCTGAAAATAGTGAGCTTGTACTTTCATTCTTCTGCTCGCATTAGGTTTCCCACCAGTCCTTGACGTGGGGGGCTACTTTGAGAAGAGAAAAAATAATATTTTCCTAACTAGAAAAACCATGAACAAAGAAATACCCATCTAGCATATTTAACCATTTATCTATGGCATCTACGTCTATTTGACCCTCTAATATGGGTATTTCAAAATTAACTTATACCTTAAATGGTGTGGCGATTCCAGAGTAGCTGTTGGAAGCTGATGCGTCGCCTCTGGGTAGCTGCTGAAGGATCCGCGCAAAGTTGTCCATCATCGTGTTCCTTTGTTGCTCAAGGGCTTCTTCGAGCAAGATTTTGATAGGATCTGTTAGCCCCTCATCTTTCTTCTCATCCGCCATGGGAGGCCGTCGGGATTTGCGAGGCTGGTACTGCAAAGGTTCGACTAGTTCAAGTCCTAACTCCTTATATCTCGACCTCGTTGGGGACATGCAAAGAAAAACAGAGAAAAAAGCAGACCGCTCTGATACCACTGATCCAAATTTAAACATGAATGCAATAAATTATAGAGATAACCATAAACACAAAGATGCAGTGGAAATAATACTTCATTTCATTAATGTAAAATACTGAGATATGCTTACAAACATAAAATGGAAATAAACAGCTAGGGCAATGGTAGCTTATCTCTGAGAAGAGATGTGGTGGCTACATGCCTCTGAACTATGTTACAATGAGGCTCGAAGGCCTATTTATTGTTGAGAAACAATGGAAAACCATTAACATCCCAAAACCTAACCCTAAAATATGAAACACCACATTGTGGGCCCCGTTTGGGTAAGTTGGTACATCAATTTCCCGGGGTCGTAACTTTGGCATACGATCTCTGTTTGACACGTACAATAGCTCGTTAGAAATATATATTCGAGAACTATAACTTTGGGAAGAGAAACATCGGTCCATGGACCCATGTTGCTCCCAGATTTCCCAAAAAACGTCTTTTAGGGCCTCAAAACAGCTCCGGAAGTTCAGGACCCAAAAAACTGCTAAAAATAGTAAATTGTGCTACAAATAAGGAAACTGAAAAGCTGAGAGAGACAGTTGCGGGGGTCCAAGTGGGATAGGTGAGTGGCCACCAACATCCACCTGGATCAGTGATGGCTTTGGATTTCCTCTTTCCATAATTGGGGTTTCACCAACTCTATTGGACACTATCTCAGGTAAGTTTCTTAAACTCTCTTGACAAATGATATTTTATTGTTGGATAATATTGCAATTTTTTCTTCAAATCCCTCTGATATTAATCTATTATCCTCTTGTAGTCTACCTTCTCTAGATTCTCTCGGTAACATTCCCCCTCCTCTTTTCATTCCCACCATCCCTATCTCCAAACCACCACCTTGTTTCTATACACATCCCATTCTACACTCTTTGGTATCCCCAAATCCTCTCTCTTTGCATTCAACCTTTGAAATAGTCAGGTATTAATCACAGGCCCTCATATTAATTCTTGGCCTCATCCCATGAAGAATCCATCTGCTATAAAGGAGTGGGTTTCAGAGACAACTAATTGCCTCTCAAACCTTCTTATTTTTCATTATTAAACATTGCTACCATTCCCTCCTATCCTTTCCCACTATCCAACATACCATTGCAAGATAACTCGTTATCCTCCTTCAATAATGTCACTGTTAAGAAGAAGAAGCCTAACAAAAATTATCTTTCAGGTGAATTTGTTACTTAGGGTGATTAGTTTGTGGAGTCTTGGAATATATTTTATTCTACTAGGGCCTTTGGAGCGATGCAACACTCCTCCTATATTTCTCAATGAAAATCATGTCCCTAAATATTAGAGGAGTTGGGGGTCCTCCCAAAATATATGTCCTCCATAGATTAATGTCTCTCCATCATCCCTCGATCATTTTCTTTCAAGAAACCATGGTCTCTGTTGAAAAAGACAGGGAAGTCCTCCACCAAATTTATCCAGATTGGTGCATATGTTTGATGGATGTAGAGGGTTGATCTCGGGACCTTGTTTTCCTTTGGAACCCAAGGGATGCTACTCTCAAACCTTACTCTTCCCTAGCTAACATCATTCTGGAAGGTCGTCTTAAGGCCCTGGATGAACCAATAATACTTGTTAATTTTTATGGTCCCTATTTGGAAAGGGAATCTTTTTGGAATCATATGCTTAATAGTGGTTTACTCCTAGAACATTGTTTTATCCTTGTTGGTGGCTTGAATTTTACTTCTTATGTTAGTGAGATCTAGGGGAAGAGTTCATGTCTCGATTCTTTTGCTTAGATTATTTCTTAGATTATCTATGAGTCAAACCTTATTGATATTTTCCCAACTCCTATTGGTCCCATGTGGAAAAATGGAAGATTAGTGATTGATGGGGTGGAAAAATGGCTGGATAGATTCCTTATTGCAAACCCTCTGCTTTCTAAATTGGGAAAATACAATTCTTGGATTTTTCAAGAGTTCATATCAAACCATTTTTGATTTTCTTGTAGCTAGAGTTTAATTGATCCAGGTGGATATTGGTGGCCACCTGCCAAGTCCACCTGGACCCCCACAATTGTTCTTCTCAGCATTTTCAGTTTCCTTAATTGTAGCACAACTTACTATTTTTAGCAGTTTTTCGGGTCCTGAACTTCCGGAGCCGTTTTGAGGCCCTAAACGACGTTTTTTGGGGAATCCGGGGGCAACATAGGTCCATGGAATGGACCTTGTTGCCCGTTCCAACACTGATAGTGCTCGGATAGATCTTTCTAACGAGCTATTGTATGCGTCAAACGGAGATCGTATGCCAAAGTTACGACCCCGGGAAGTTGATGTACCAACTTACCCCAAACGGGGCCCATAGTTTGGTGTTTCATCTTCTAGGGTTAGGTTTTGGAATGTTAAGGGTTTTTCCACTGTTTCTCAACAATAAATAGGCATTCGAGCCTCATTGTAAGACAGTTCAGAGGCATGTAGCCATCACATCTCTTCTCAGAGATAAGCTACCATCGCCCTAGTTGGTTTATTTCCATTTCTGGTTGTAAGCATATTTCAGTATTTTCCACTAATGAAATGAAGTATTATTTCCACTGCATCTTTGTGTATATGGTTATCTCTGTAATTTGTTGCGTTCCTGTTTAAATCTGGATTAGTGGTATCAGAGCGGTCTGCTTTTTCTCTGTTTTTCTTTGCATGTCCCCAACAAGGTCGGGATATAAGGAGTTAGGGCTTGAACTGGTTGAACCTTTGCAAGACCAGCCTCACAAATCCCGACGGCCTCCCATGGCGGATGAGAAGAAAGACGAGGGGGCAAGAGATCCCATCAAAATCTTCCTCGAAGAAGCCCTCGAGCGACAACGGAACGCGATGATGGACAACTTTGCCCAGATCCTTCAGCGGCTACCCAGAAGTAACGCATCGACTTCCAGCAGCTACTCTGGAAACGCCACACCCTTTAAGGTACAAGTTAATTTTGAAATCCCCATATTCGAGGGTCAGATAGACGCAGATGCCGTAGATAAATGGTTAAATCTGCTAGAGGGTTATTTTTCTGTTCATGAATTTTCGAGTAGGGAAAAGATTGTTTTTTCTCTTCTCAAAGCAGCCCCCCACGTCAAGGACTGGTGGGAAACCTACTACGAGCAGAAGGATGAAAGTACTGGCTCACTATTTTCAGCCGCACCCACCTGGGATTCGTTCCGGGATGCCATCAAGGAGCAGTACTACCCTGTTGGAAGCTATGAGGATGAATACATAAAGTGGACCACGCTGCGGCAGGGAAGGGACCAAGACGTGCCGGAGTTCACCAATCTTTTCCATACCCTTCGCACAAAGTTGGGTATCAAGGATTCGGAGCAACATTTGATACTCAAATACCGTGGCTGGCTGCACAAGTACATCTAGGAAGAAATACAATTCCTAAACATCTCCTCGCTCGGCGCAGCATACTGATATGCCGTCAAGGTCGAGCAGAAGTTTAAACAAAAGAAGCGAGACTTTGGATCTGCGAATCCAAAGCAGGGGAAAGGTGCCCCTAAACCACAGAACAGAGGACAAAGCCAAGGCGGGACAGCCCAAGACAACCAGCCGAAGCTGCAAGCAAAGAACAGCGCCGCGAAGCCGAGAAAGGACACTGGAAAATGGTGCGAGTTCCATAAGAGCTCCACTCACAACACAAGTGAGTGTCGGGCCAAGCAGTCACTGGTGGCTGAGCTAAAGGTTTCAGAATCAGATGCATGTTCCGACTCTGAGTCAGAACTCGATAAGGGGAATGAAAAAGGGAAGCAGATCATTGATGCGGATCCCAGCGCCACTGTTGCTACCGCAAAGATCCAGAAAAATGAACCTGAAGATCCAGAGAAGGAGGAGCGTCTCTTCCACTCCCAGATGTGGGTAAAGGGCTCCCCGATAGAGTTCATTGTTGATAGCGGGAGTCAAAAGAACCTCATTTCGGCAGAGGTCGTGAAGCGGTTGGGCTTACCGACCACAGCACATCCTCAACCATACACCATTGGGTGGCTTCACCAAGGACGAGATCTTCGCGTGAGCCAGCAGTGTCGCCTTCCATACAACATCAAGCCCTTCACGGATGAGGTATTGTGTGACATTGCTCCCCTTGAAGTTTGTGATGTATTACTAGCAACCATACTTGTGGAAGCGACATGATGTGTATGAATCAAGGCCCCGTGCTGTTATTATTACATTGGGAAATAAGTTGTACAGGATACCAGAGGTAGCACCACCTACCGCCATCTCTTTGATTACTGCAAAACAATGCAGTAAGATCATTTCCAAAACTAGGAAATTTGTTTTCCTGATGATACGCCCTCAAGGAAAGAAGAAGACAGTGGCCGCGGCCTCCAGACGGGGTCCCTCTGCACGACAACTACAGCTGGACAAGGTTGTGGAGGAGTACGAGGACACCTTCACCTCCCCGGCAGGGGTTCCTCTGCACTGTCAAGTCAAGCACTCCATCGATCTGACCCCAGGTGCGCCGCTACCCAATGGACCAATTTATCGGCGCTCCGTTCTGGAGAACGATGAAATCAAGAGGCAGATTCAGGAGCTCCTGCAGAAAGGTCACATCCGTCCGAGTTCATCGCCCTGTGGGAGCCCGATCGTGTTGGTACAGAAGAAGGATGGGACGTGGAGACTCTGTATTGACTATCGGGCGCTGAACAAGATCACTGTCCGTAATAGGTACCCGATCCCGTGGATTGATGACCTCCTAGACCAACTAAAGGGGGTGAAATATTTCAGCAAGATCGATCTGAAGTCAGGATATCACCAGGTACCAATCGAACCCTCCGATGTGTGGAAGACTGCCTTCAAATCCAAGGAGGGCCTCTTCGAATGGTTGGTTATGCCTTTCGGATTGACGAATGCTCCTGCAACCTTCATGAGGCTAATGGATGACATCTTGCGGCCATTCACCAACTCCTTTGTAGTAGTATACTTGGATGACATTCTGATCTTCAGCCAGAGTTGGGAAGAGCACCTCCACCACATCCGACAAGTTCTCCAAACACTGCGACAACACAAGCTATGTGCCAATTTGGAGAAATGCACTTTTGGCATGACCCAGGTTCAGTATCTGGGATACATCATTGATGAACAGGGGGTGCATGTCGATCCAGCCAAGATCCAAGTCATTCGGGATTGGCCCTCTCCAACCACTCTAACAGAGCTCCACAGCTTTCTAGGTATTGCCAACTTCTACCGCAGGTTTGTGTTGGGGTTTTCTCATATTTCTTGGCCCTTGAGTCAAGTCACCAAGGGAGGGGCGAAAGCAAAATTCTTTTGGTCTGAATCTCAACAGAAGGCATTCATGGAGTTGAAGGATCGCCTCTGCACGGCACCAGTGCTTGCGTTACCAGATTTACAACAACCATTTGAGGTCGAGACAGATGCCTCTGACTATGCTTTGGGGCAGTCCTTACTCAACATGGACATCCAGTGGCATATCACAGTGAAACACTTTCAGACACAGTCCGGAAGTACCCCACTTATGATAAAGAGATGTATTCCATTGTACAGGCCTGCCGACAATGGAAGCATTACATTTTTGGGAAGGAAACGGTCATCCACACAGACCACCGACCCCTGCAGTTCATACAGACCCAAGGGAAATTGCAGAATGATCACCATCAGAAGTGGTCTACATACCTGCAACAGTTCCACTTGAATATCAAGTATAAGAAGGGCAGCACCAATAATGTTGCAGATTGCCTCAGTCGACCACCGATCATGGCGTTAACCACCGTGCTCAACTCTTGTGGGCACGAGACTTCTGATTGGCCACTTCTCTACAAAAGCGACCCATAATTCGGCCACACATACCAGACACTCTTGGAGGGTCGGCATGTTCCTGATTTTCACCTCCAGGATGCCCTATTATGCCACCTCGGCCACCTTTTTGTTCCTTCAAGAGAGCGTGCCAAGATGATTTGGGAAGCCCACTACAGTCGGGCTGCTGGGCATTTCGGGGTCGAGAAAACAGTGGCAGTTCTGCAAAATTATTTCTATTGGCCGAATCTTCGACAGGATGTTGGGAAGTACATCAGATCATGTACTGCCTGTGCCATTGCCAAACCGACCATTAAGAAGCACGGCCTCTATACCCCGTTGCCTACCCCTAGTCGACCTTGGGAATCCATCTCCATGGATAACATGTCAGGCCTTCCTTCCACTAAGCATGGAAATGACTGTGTTTTTGTGGTCGTCGACAGGTTCTCGAAGATGGCCATTATGGTGGCCTGCAAGAAGAATATCACAGCAGAAGCCACTGCTAAACTCTTCTTTGAACGAGTGTGGTTGCACTTTGGGATCCCACAGTCTATCATCTCGGATCGGGATAGTCGGTTTCTCGGCACATTTTGGTCCAGTCTCTGGTCAATGCTGGACACCAAACTCACGAAGTCCACAGCCTTCCATCCTCAAACTGATGGCCAGACAGAGGTTGTCAATAGGATGATTGTGCACATTCTGTGCATGTATAACTCAAAGCATCCACGCACATGGGACGAGAGCCTCCCCTATGTTCAGCACAGCTACAACCGAACTCTTCACAGCTCCACTGGCCATAGCCCTTTTCAGGTGGGTTTGGGATTCCAACCACTATGCCCCATTGATGTGGCCATGCCACTTGCAACTACTCACATAAATTCAGCTCATGTCCAGTTCGAAACAGATAAGGCCACCAGCTTCATTGAGCGCATCCAACACATTCATCAGCAGGTCCATGACATTCTTGAGAAATCAAATGCCAAGTACAAGCAGCGACATGATCAACATCGGGTGCGACACAAGTTTCAGGTGGGCGACAAAGTCTGGTTGCATTTGCAAAAGGAACGCCTTACTGGAGCCTATCTGAAATTGAGACCACTCCGATATGGTCCTTACACCATTACTAAGGCTATGGGAGACAATGCATTTGAGCTCAGCATTCCCCCATTCCTTGGCCTGCACCCAGTGTTCAATGTGGACCGCCTTCGGCCATACTTTCCACCATTGCTAGACACATCCGACATTGCAGAACAACTCAAACCCACAGAATTAAATCCAGATTGCATGGAACAAGTTGCAACTGATCGGATCATGGACACACAGATCAAGAACACTCACCAACAGAATATCCAACTGTATCGAGTTGTCAAAGCAGGCCAACTCCTTCAGCAGGGCAAGTGGCTCACCAGGGAACAAGTTCAGCAAAAGTTTCCTCATATCATGGAGGAGCTCAACACAATGGGGACCATTGCTTCCTAAGGGGGGAGGAATGATCCAGGTGGATATTGGTGGCCACCTGCCAAGTCCACCTGGACCCCCACAATTGTTCTTCTCAGCATTTTCAGTTTCCTTAATTGTAGCACAACTTACTATTTTTAGCAGTTTTTCGGGTCCTAAACTTCTGGAGCCGTTTTGAAGCCCTAAACGACGTGCTCGGATAGATCTTTCTAACGAGCTATTGTATGCGTCAAACGGAGATCGTATGCCAAAGTTACGACCTCGGGAAGTTGATGTACCAACTTACCCCAAACGGGGCCCATAGTTTGGCGTTTCATCTTCTAGGGTTAGGTTTTGGAATGTTAAGGGTTTTTCCACTGTTTCTCAACAATAAATAGGCCTTCGAGCCTCATTATAAGACAGTTCAGAGGCATGTAGCCATCACATCTCTTCTCAGAGATAAGCTACCATCGCCCTAGCTGGTTTATTTCCATTTCTGGTTGTAAGCATATTTCAGTATTTTCCATTAATGAAATGAAGTATTATTTCCGCTGCATCTTTGTGTATATGGTTATCTCTGTAATTTGTTGCGTTCCTGTTTAAATCCGGATTATTAATGTGGCTCATTCAGAATTTCCTTTTACATTCAACAGATATTGGCTTAAATAGGAGCCATTTATTTCCCTATTTCATGATTACTAGAAGACTTGTTAGGTTTATCCCTTCTTATTGATTATGGATCAATGGATTTTCTATATGGGTTATTACCTAAAGATAAATTATTATTATGTGGAGGATTTCGACTGGTTACTTAAGTGGGTTCAGGGAAGGATAAATAATATGTGCTATAGGATGCTTTCTATTGGTGATAGAATGATTTTAATCAAGTCAGTATTAGAATGTATCCTTGTGTATTTTCTCTCCCTCGCAAATATTTACAAATCTACCCTCCACAAGATCTGACAGTCTTTGAGTAACTTTGGAATGGTAAAAGCAGTTGCACATATACTCACTTGGTCAAGTGGGATATCCTAGCCCAACCCAAATGTCAGGGTGGCCAGGGGTTCAAGAATATCTAATGGTTTGGACTTACATTGTCCATCAAAAGTATCTGGTGGTCCATCACCGGGAATAATATATGGAGCAACATTATTTTGGAGAAATATCTATATAAAAAACTTGTTTCAAAATGTCTTTGGTATTTTTGAAACATCTCAAATACATCGGTGATTCGAATATTTGGAGGTGTCTCGTGGTCACTATTCCTTGGATCACCAAGTGGTTTATGTGGATGGGTGGTAATGGGAAGAAGGTCAAGATGGGAATTGACCCTTTTATTGTGTTGGGTTGTGTTATATTCTTTCGATGAATAGCCCATGCATGGGGAGGGGGTGGGGGTAGCTCCCCTGCACAAGGTCTAGGGCTGCGCCCCGGGAAATTTTTTTTGGACCCTATATTAGGTGGGTGGACCTACCTATGCTTTTGTGCATGGATTTCACACATGGTTTTGGGCGCGATGGTTTTCAGTCCATGGTATTTTGTAGATCCAGTCAAGGGAACTACAGTTATGTTCTATTCCAGGTTAATGGATTGGGGTTTATGGATGCTTCGGCATGTATATATATGTATTGTAACATTTAAAGAAATATAATGAAATAATTCAAACTAGTAGTCCCGATTTTTGGATCCAGGGGAAAATCTCTTTGTATATTTGTTTTATGTGTTATGCTCTCACCATTGTTTATTTTCTGTTTTTAGAATTCGTATGCAAGTAATTTCTCAACGGGGTTAAAACTTACATTTGGTATCAGAGTTGTTTTGGCTTCAAGTGGACACCTTTGTTGCTGAGGGGTTTTGATCGGGCATGTGGTAGACCCTGTTTAGTGGGATATTTGTAGGATCAATTCTCGTGGTGATAAAAGATGGCGAGTAGTGGAAAGATAGAGATCGATAAATTTAATTGTCAGAGTTTTGAGTTGTGGAAACTCAAGATGGAGGATCTGCTGGTGGATAAAGATTAGTGGATCGCGGTAGATCCAGGTACTAAACCAATGACAGTGTCTGATGAAGAATGGAAGAAGTTGGATCGGAAGGTAAAAAGCACATTACGATTGTGTGTCTCAGATTCTGTAGGAATTTACAGGGTAAGTTCCTCAGACAGAACACCAAAGGACACCGCTCACAACCAGATCGCAGATCAATACACCAGTATTTTTGACGTGGTTAAAACCCTCAAAGAGGGAAACAGTCCACGGCCTGAGCCAACGTGGCCACTTCAGGCAATTTATTAATAAAAGAATGAAAATTTACATAAGCTTCTCTCATAGACGGATTACCCTACAAATGACCATCCATGCGCTTTAAATAGAAATCATGGACCAATCGGGTGTCAAGCCTCGGATCAAGTGTTGGTAATACCGAGGAGAGAATGAACCATTGGATCACTACATATCGTGACCGTCGGATTGTAAGTTACAAAATGTACAAGGTAAAGAAACACACTTTACCTAACTCTATACCTAACTCTATACTAGACCAAGTTGCACTTAACTATTTCCTATGTGTCGGAATATCCTAACATCCCCCGTTAAGAACAACTTGGGATAGGATTGAAGGATTTACAAATATGACACAATAGGAGAAGGAAGGAGGCACTAGAGCCTATCCCCCCTTAGTGACAACTTCCTGAACTCCAACCATAAATCGAAGTTTAGTGAACTTTGCCTCTGTGAGAGCCTTTGTGAAGATGTCTGCAACTTGATCATCTGTTGAACAATATTGCACTTCAAGAACATGGTCGTGAATGAGCTTTCTGATGAAGTGCATGTGCAGTTCAATGTGTTTGCTGCACTGATGTTGGACTGGATCTTTGCATAGTTGAATGGCACTTTGATTATCACACCAAAGTGTAGTCGGATGCTGCTGCTGAAAGCCAAACTCTGACAGGATCTAACGAAGCCACAAGGCTTCCTTACTAGCTTCTACGACACCACGATACTCTGCTTCTGCTGATGAAAGAGAAACGACACCTTGTTTCTTACAAGCCCATGTAATAGGTCCTAAACCAAGAGTGAACACATAACCGGCAGTAGACTTCCGATCATCAGGGTCACCAGCCCAATCGGAATCAGTGAAACCAACCAATAGAGGAGATGCTTCGGCACTATAATGAATCCCAAACTGAACTATACCTCGAACATAATGAAGTATTCTTTTAGCTGCTTTCCAATGACTTTCACGTGGGTTTTGCATAAACCGAGCAACAAGGCCAACGACAAAGGAAAGGTCAGGTCGAGTATGGGTTAGATACAGAAGTTTTCCTACAAGTTGACGGTATAAGGTAGCATCAACTTCAGGAGAAGTACAAGTGAATGAAAGTTTGACTCCAGACTGGAAGGGAGAAGGGGCTGGCTTACAGTCATCCATGTGAAAATGGCGTAGAATATCACAGGCATACTTGGACTGGGAAAGGGAAATACCCTCCTTGGATTGCAAGACTTGAAGACCGAGAAAATAATGTAAGTGTCCTAAGTCTGTCATTTCAAATTTCTTTTTAAGGCTGGACTTCACATGGTTTATAAGGTTGGGATCACTACCGATAAGGATAAGACCATCAACATAAAGAACAAGAATGATAAGAGACTTGCCCACTTTCTTGGTGTAGACAGTATTGTCAGAATGACACCTAGAAAAGCCAGATTCTAAAAGAAAGCTATCCATTTTGGCATACCAAGCTCGAGGAGCTTGCTTGAGACCATAAAGGGATTTCTTAAGCCGACATACAAGGTTGGAGTCAGTTTTTATGAAGCCAATGGGTTGTTCCATGTAGATTTCTTCATGCAAGAAGGCAAATTTAACATCCATCTGATGGACTTCCCATTTGAACGAGGCAGCAAGGGAAAGAACAAGGCGAATAAAGTTCATTTTGGAAACAGGGGAGAAGGTTTCAGTGTAGTCAATGCCTTCAACCTGGGAAAAACCTTTAGCAACAAGACGAGCTTTATGTTTATCAACTTTCCCATCTGGTCCATACTTGGTTCTGTAAACCCATTTGCATCTAACAAGTTTTCGTCCCGTTGGTAGAGGAACAAGATCCCATGTATCATTTGCCAATAATGAATGATATTCTTCATTCATGGCTGCTTCCCAATCTGGATGGCCTGAAGCTTCTGCAAAAGTGTCAGGATCATAATTTACTGGAGCTTGAGCCAGTAAAGAAGAGGCTCTGTCAAACTGAGAACGTGCGCGTCGCTGATCTGTAGGATCACCGGCAAGAGCACCTGTTGCATCTCGAGTAGCACGAACCCATTTTGGAAGCTGAGGAGTTGAAGGAGGATCCTGAGATGGTGGGGGAGGATTGTCATCCTCACTTTCATCATCTGAAGAAGAAATGTTTTCAAAAGTAGAAGAGATAGGGAGAGGTGGCACATCTGCCGGACTGCAGGCCGATATATTTTCATCAAATTTTACATCTCTTCTAATGATAACACTTTTGGACTTAAATGGAATAAGTCTATAGCCTTTGACATCTTCAGAATATCCAAAAAAAGTACATTTTTCACTCTTAGGTTCTAAAGCTTTATGCTTTTCATCTGGAATATGGGCCCACGCTTCACTTCCAAAAACACGAAAGTGACTTACATCTGGTTTGATTGAGCTCCATGCTTCTTCTGGAGTGATATTCTTTAAAGCCTTAGTAGGAGTGCGATTTATTATGTAATTTGCACAGTTAATTGCTTCTGCCCAAAAACTAAGACCAAGTCCTTTAGATTGTAGCATACAATTAGCCATTTCCTTTAAGGTGCGATTCTTCCTTTCAGCTACACCATTTTGTTGTGGAGTATATGGAACAGTATGTTGCATTTTAATTCCATTCTCAGTGCAAAAGTTGATGAATGTGTTTTTAACATATTCTCTGCCATTATCAGATCTTAGCTTAAGAATTTGATGTCCATATTGTTTTTCAACAAAGGCCTTGAAGGCCAAAAATGTGTTAAATACTTCACTCTTGAGTTTTAAGAAGTATACCCAAGTGCGTCTGGAGAAATCATCAATGAAATTTAAGAAATACTTGCAGCCAGAGAATGAAACAACTAGAAGTGGACCACATAAATCACTATGCACAAGCTGTAAAGGGGCTGAGGCGTGCCAAGAGGAACGCTTTTCAAAACTGTCTCGATGATGTTTTCCGAGTACACATTCGGAACAAACACCATCTTTGCAAGATACCATAGGAAGACCTTTCACCAATTTTCTTTACATAGATGCTGAAGGGAGTGATAGTTTAAGTGACCAAATCGCTCATGCCAAAGTTTGCTCACTTCATCGTTATGAGCAACAAATATTGAGGGAAGATTTGATGAACCAAAGTTGTGAAACTTATACAACCTTGTAGAATCATCAACAATGCCAGTAGCTAAAATCTGTTTAGGATCTCTTAGGTCCTTGATTACAACATCATGAGGTGAAAATTCAATGATTTTACCTTCACCTGAATGAGTTATCTGATATACAGATAGAAGGTTGCAGGATAAGGTTGGAACACATAATACATCATTAAATTGACCATTGTCTAGATAAACAGTTCCAGTCCCTACAACACTAAGAGATCTATCATCACCAACATATATATTTTTGGTGTTACAATCATTTAAAGAAGAAAACATGGCTTTGTTTTTGGCCATGTGATAAGAAGCTCCAGAATCAATGATCCACTCATGAGAATGAGAAGAAGAAGATACATTTAGTGCATAGCCAGACCGAGATGCTTGACAACCACATGCAGAAAGTGCCAATCCTGAAGATGAAGTTGAAGTTTAAGATTGCTCCAAATGGATGTTATGTTTCTTCATCACTGCTTCCAAGGCTTCCATCTTTCTTAAAGCATTTGGATTTTAAGTGGCCATCTCGATTACAAAAGTTGCAATGTCTATCAGTCTTCTTCCATTTGTTTTTATTTGTCTTATCATTTTGTTGAAATGATTTTTCATTTTCAGGCTGAGATTGCTTAGGACCCTTGTTTGGTTTAGGACCATTCTTTTTAGGAGATGACTTCTTAGGATTCTTTGAATTTGGTTGTTGTTGGGCGGCTAACGCTTTCTTGGAAGAGTTTCCAAGATTAAGAAGACCAAGGTGTAAGAGTTTTTCTTGTTCTCTTATTAAAGAATCACAAAAAGAGTCAAAGGAAGGGGACTTGTAGTCTGTTCCTTGAGAAATGAAGGCTTCTCTTGTAGAATGGAAGGTGGAAACAAACACAGAGTAGGCTGGTCCCAACTTAGTAAGAATGGAATAGATAAGGTTACTATCTTCTTTCTTAACTTTAACACCTTCCAAGAGATATCTAAGGGTCTTGAACTTGGACAAGAAATATTCAATGCAAGAAAAATTATTAGGGTCTAATGTAAGCAACTCATTTTCAAGTTGATGGGCTCTAAGTTCATTTTTAATCCCAAAAACTTTATTGATTTGTTTCATTGCTTCATCAGGAGTATCAAGTTCTGCAATATGGAATCTAAGATCTGGAGAAATAGACATCCCTATCAATCCACGTGCTTGATCTTGCCTATTTTCCCATTTAGCAGCCTTATCGTCATCCTTCGGTTTCTTTTCTTGGCCTGAGGCTATTCTGTAGAGACCTTTACTTCTAAGTAAATCCTCAATGTAGGACAACCATTGGAAGTAGTTGGTGCTGTCAAGGGTGACTTGGTATTGAATTTCCATTTCAACGGAAACTGAAGCTAAAGATCCTGAAACTAAGTGTTCCAATGGATAGATCTCGAAAAATTAGGCTGGTTTAAAAAAAACGGCTCTGAAAATGGCTTCCGGATGAAGAAGTTATGGCTTTTGGAAAAAAAGTTGTTGAAGATGCCGACGAAGTGCGGGAATGTGCGGAAATGAAAAATCCGCCCTCACAAAAAGGAGATTTGAACCCAAGACCTCTACTCCCTTAGAATAAGTTTGAACCAATTGAGCTATACAAAAAAATTGAGAGAGAGAGAGAGAGAGAGAGAGAGTTGATGCTTTGGTTTGCGTGCTTGCTTTGAGAAGGCTCTTTTTCCCTACAAAACAAAAAACACAAAACCCAACACGGACATACAAAAAAAAAAAAAAAACGAACCTTGCGGCTCGAAGTTAGCTTTAGCCGAAAAACCTAATATTTTCAAAAATGAACCTTGCGGTTCAAAGTTAGCTTTAGCCGGAAACTAAATATTTTCCTCAATGTTTTTGATTTTCCGAGATCACACTAAGGGCAGCGGAAAAGAGCATACGCATGAGAAAAATCATTCCTTTTTGTTTCTGATTTGCCCAGATCGCACAGAGTCGTAGGGCAAAGAGCATACGCAGAAATGAAAGGTATAGATCCGGTAATAAAAAAGGCTAAATAAACCGAAACCGAAATAAACAGAGAGAAAATAACTGTAAACTGCAAATAAACACTGTATACCTCCAGATCTTAAAAATGACACAACTAGGACTACCGGAAACCTTTTCGCGTGAAACGAAAGGGGTTCCTCACTGGAACAGATGCTCCCAACACAACAGAGCAGTCCTCTCGGCCCGAAAGCAGTCAGAAACAGTAGATCTAGGAAACGGCAGCCGGATGCAGTTTTACCGGCTTCAGATTTGGATCACCAATGGACGCGGCCCTCAAATAGCTCTGATACCATGTAGGAATTTATAGGGTAAGTTCCTCAGACAGAAAACCAAAGGACACCGCTCACAAGCAGATCACAGATCAATACACCAGTATTTTTGACGTGGTTAAAACCCTCAAAGAGGGAAACAGTCCACGGCCTGAGCCAACGTGGCCACTTCAGTCAATTTATTAATAAAAGAATGAAAATTTACATAAGCTTCTCTCATAGACAGATTACCCTACAAATGACCCTCCATGCACTTTAAGTAGAAATCATGGACCAATCGGGTGTCAAGCCACGGATCAAGTGTCGGTAATACCGAGGAGAGAATGAACCGTCGGATCACTACATATCGTGACCGTCGGATTGCAAGTTACAAAATGTACAAGGTAAAGAAACACACTTTACCTAACTCTATACTAGACCAAGTTGTACTTAACTATTTCCTATGTGTCTGAATATCCTAACAGATTCAATATTGTTGAATGTATCAGCGAAATCTACAATGAAGGCTTTGTGGGACAAGTTAGGGACTTTGTACCAATCTAAGTCTCTCGTGAATAAATTGTTCCTATGGAAAAATTTGTATAACATGAGGATGAAAGATTGAGACTCTGTGACAAAGCATATGAACGCATTTAACACTGTGGTAAGCTATTTATTATCTGTTGACATTAAAATTTTAGATGAAGATAAGTGCATCAATTTGTTGTGTTCTCTACCAGATTCATGGGATAGTCTGGTTGTTTCAATAGGTAGCAATGCAACTACCTTGCAGTTGGATGAAATAGTCTCATCCTTGCTGATAGAGGAGATGAGACGAAAAATATGGAGAGCCAGAATGGTGATTCCTTGTCTATACGAGGATGGTCCTAAAACAGAAACAAAAATAAGTCCTCAAGTGGGAGATCTAAATCTAGAGGGAGATCTAAATCTCCAGTAAAACCTGTAAAGGTGTGTTGGAAATGCGGAAAGAAAGGGAACTACAAATGGGATTGTAGATCTAAAGCTCCCAAGAAAAGAAATGGATCTGATGATGCTCCTTCTACAGAGGTGAAAACCACCTCAGATGAAGGTGGGGATGTGTACTTGGCTTCTTCTTCAAGTACACATGTAGATCATGAGGAATGGTTGATTGACTCACGTGCATCCTTTCACTTCACTCCCCATATAGAGTGGTTCTGTGAGTATGAGAATATGCTGGTGGTGATGTCTTCTTAGGGGATGACAGGAAGGCTAGAATCATTGGTCATGGAAAAGTCAAGTTGAATTTGCAAGGTGGAAGGATTAGAACATTTTCGGGTGTTCTGCATATTCCTGCATTAGCCAGAAATCTGATTTCTGTAAGCAAGTTGGATGATGTAGGTGTAAAAACTTTGTTCGAGGAAGATACCAGCAAGATGGTTCGGGAAACACTGGTATTGATGTAGGGAGTTCAGATTGGAACTCTGTACAAGCTGCAAGGTAGCACTATTATTGATGGGTGCAACAGTTTTGTGGTTCCTGAAAGTGGAGCAGAAAATCTAGTGGTCTTTGGAGAAAATACCATGCTATGGCATCAAAGGCCCTGACATATTGGAGAGAAGGGACTTCGAATACTTCATGGTAAAGGTATGGTATAACGTATGTCTAATAACTCTCTGGATTTTGATTTCTCTGAAAATTGTGTATATGGGAAGCAGAATCGAGTGAGTTTACCCTCTGGTGGTAAGAGGGCAAAACATATATTAGAGCTTTTGCACAATGATGTGTTTGGACCTGTGTCAGTTTATCACTCGGTAAGTCTATGTACTATGTATCATTTATAGATGAATTCTCAAGGAATACATGAATATATTTCCTCAAGAATAAATTTGCAAAATGGAATTGTAGAAAGAATGAACAAGACATTAATGGAAAGGGAAAGAAGCACGCTCAATGGTGCCAGGTTAGGACTTGGATTTTGGGCAGAGGCAGTGGAGACTGCATGTTACCTGGTCAACAGATCACCTTCATCAGTGTCGGAGGAGGTATGGACTGGTAAGAAACCTTCTCTTTCACATCTGAGGGTATTTGGATGTGATGCATGTGTACATGTTCTAAAGGAGAAAAGAACAAAGTTGGATAGTAAATCTAAAAAGTGCATCTTTATTGGGTATAAGGATGGTTTAAAAGGTTATAAGCGTTGGAACCCAGTAACAAGGAAGGTTGTGTACAACCGAGATGTGGTGTTTAGAGAGATGAAAGATGTTATTAAACATGAATTCCTTCCAAAGGAACCTGAGAAGATAGAGTTTGAGCTAAAGGAGGAAGAATTAGACTCTGGAGCAAAAGAGGAATCAGAAGATGAAGAGACACAAACTCCGGTTGTGAGAAGATTAGTTCGAGAAAGAAGGCAACCAGAAAGGTATAGTCCATATGCTTTCTGTTCAAATTTTGCTTTATCTATTACTGATGATGATCCCAGAAATGTGAAGGAAGAAGTAGATTCAGAGGATGGCAAACTCTGGAAAGAGGTCATGGTTGATGAAATAACATCTTTGCACAAAAATGAGGCCTGAGATTTGGTCGAGTTTCTAGATGGAAGGAAACCCATTAGCAGAAAATGGGTGTTCAAGAAGAAGATGAATGCAGAAGGAAAGGTGGAGAAATACAAAGCTTGGTTGGTAGAAAAAGGTTATTCCCAGGTGCTGAGAATTGATTTTGGTGATATTTTTTCTCCTGTTGCCAAGGTAGCTTATGTTAGATTACTTTTATCTATTGTTGTTGCTTTTTATTTTGAGGTAGAACAGATGGATGTGAAGACAACATTCTTCATGGGGATCTGGAAGAAGAGTTCTACATGAATAAACCTTAAGGCTTTACGGTAAAGAGTAAGAAAAAACTGGTATGCAAGTTAAAAAAGTCTCTGTATGGGTTAAAACAGTCACCAAGGATGTCGTATCAGAAATTTGATACATTTATACGGGGACTTGGCTTCACCAGAAGCAAAGCAAATCATTGTGTGTATTTTAAATTAATTGGTGACCATGTTATTTATTTGGTCTTGTATGTGGATGATATGTTGTTGGTTGGAAATGACAAAGAAATTATCCAATTTTGAAGACCAAATTGTCCTCCAAATTTGACATGAAAGATATTGGTGCTACAAACTATATTTTGGGCATGGAAATTAAACAAGATCGGCAAAGAGGAAGCTCTGGTTAAACCAGATGAAGTATATCAAGACAATACTACAGAGGTTTAATATGTAGGATAGTAAATCGGTGAAGGTTCCTATTCTTGTAGGTGTAAAGTTATCTACTGAATAGTGTCCCAAGACACAAGAAGAGGAAGAGGACATGTCCTGCATTCCATATGCAAGTGGAGTCGGTAGCCTGATGTATGCGATGGTCTGTACTAGACCAAACATTGCACATGTAGTGGGAGTATTGAGCACGTTTATGTCAAAACTAGGGAAGGGGCATTAGACAACAGTAAAGCAGATTTCTAGGTATTTGCATGGCACTAGTGTTTATGGTTTGTGCTACCAAGGAAGACTAGGATTGGACAGAGTTTTGGACATCCATGGCTTTGTTAATGCAGACTGAGTTGGAGATCTAGATAAGATAAGATCTACAAGTTGATATATGTTTAACCTATTTGGAGGTGAAGTCAGTTGGATGAGTAAGAGACAATATGTAGTGGCACTTTCAACTACAGAGGCAGAATACATGACAACCACCCATGTAAGCAAGGAAGAAGTTTGGTTGTAGAGATTGTGTTCAAGTATGAGGTTAGTACATCGAGTTATAAGGATAGATTGTGATGGCCAAAGTGAAATTTTCTTTGCAAAGAACCCTGCTTATAATTCAAAGACAAAGCACATTGATGTTCAGTATCACTTTGTGAGGGATATGGTAGAAGACAAAAAGGTGTTGCTTGTAAAGATTTACACTTTAAAGAATATTTCAAAGTCTGTGATCACTGAGAAGTTCTCTTGGTGTACATAAACAATGGGCGTTGTAGGGCTAGATCAATGACTAAGATCTCCTGTGGCCCCTTGTGGAAGTAAAACAACAAGTTGGAGAATGTTGGGTTGTGTTATATTCTTTCGACTACTAGCCCATGCGCGCGGGGGGGGGGGGGGGGTAAGGCACAGGGTCCAGGGCAGTAGCCCAGGAATTTTTTTTTGGACCCTATATTAGGTGGGAAGACCTACCTATGGTTTTGTGCATGGATTTCGCACATGGTTTTGGGCGCGATGGTTTTTGGTCCATGGTATTTTGTAGATCCAGTCAAGGGAACAAATTTTTTTTTCTAATCCAGGGTGAATGGATTGGGGTTTATGGATGCTTCGGCATGTATATATATGTATTGTAACATTGAAAGGAATATAATGAAAAATCAATCTGGTAGTCCTGGTTTTGGGATCCAGGGGAAAATCTTTGTGTATATTTGTTTTATGTGTTATGCTCTTGCCATTGTTTATTTTCTATTTTTAGAATTCGTATGCAGGTAATTTCTGTACAGGGTTAAAACCTACATATCGGGGGACCTTCCTTCTATCTATTATCTCCAAAACTTATCTCATTGTTCAATGTTCGGGGTGTTTCCAGACTCTGCCATGTTTTTCTTCCATCCCCATAACATTATTTCATTGGTAGGTTGAAATTTGCTCCTAAATTGGGCATTGAGGGTCCTCTAGCAAATGAATGGGACATTTTTTCAAGAATATAATTCTTAATGGTCTAATCTTAAAAGTTGAGGAAGATTCAATCACCTAGGTTTGGAACACCTCATCTGGTCATATTACTGGTAGCCAACCCTATAATGTTATAACAAATTGTTCTTCCCAGCTCAGGGAAAATTGGTGGTATAAGAAGATCTGGTGTTGGCCCACTGCCCCAAAACTAAAATATTTTATTTGGATGGCTTTAGAGAAGTGGACACAGACATGGGACCTTTTGTTGCGCAAAGGATTTTCTAGGCCAAATATATGTATCCTTTGCTTAAAGGACTTTGAATATGTCAATCACTTATTTTTTCTTTGTGATTTTTCTAGGGCTCTATGGGATGCAACCCTCAGTTTATTTAATATTTTGGACCTTGGTCTTATGTCTCCTCTTGATCAATGTCTTCTTTGGTGGGAGCATAATATGGGCATCTTTAAATCTCTGCCCATCTTCATTGCATGGGGCATTTGGAAAGTATGGAATAAACATATTTTTGAAGGTCGACCCATTGAGATCTCAGGTATCCTATCTCATATTATGGGTTTCTTCACTGATTATATCAGGCCTTTGAAGCATTTTTGGAGTTGTTCTTTATGATTTCCTCCTAGCCCACTATCTGTTAATGTAGGCTTCTTCGATGGTGCATATCAGGATGAAGTTTGTGGAGGGGTGCCATCATTTTTCTCCCTAGCAATGTGTCCTTTCAAATTTGGCTTAGTTACGGTTCAAGGTCAAACACCAAAGCAGAGGTTACAACTGGTTGGAACCTCTTATATATTGTTGCCTCCCTGAACATTGTCTCTCTTCAGATTTATGGAGATTCAAAGTGTGTGTTTGACTGGCTTGTGGGGAGAGGGCATCTAAAGGTTCTTTCCCTCCATCACTGGATTAATTGAATTCAATTTCTTAAGGGTCTCTTCAACAATCTATCCCTTAAACACATATTAAGGGATTGGAAAAAGGTCTCATCTTCTTTGAAAAACAAAGGGGCCTACAATTATTGAGGAGGAGATCAATTCAACTCTTGAGTGACCTTCAGCTGGCTTCAAACTTTTGATATGTCATCACGAGATTAGAAGGTTCGGCCTCTTTGGTTATGTATCCTTTTTGTAGTAATATTGATTATGTTATTTTTAACAAATAATTGTATCTGTCATGCTCATTTTTTGTTTCTGCCAGACAATTTTGTGATGGTTGCTTTAGTTAATAGTGTTGTTTATGTTTATGATGTATTTTAGATTATATATATTTGTAATTGTACTTCTCTTTCTTAATGAAAAATATGAATCTCTTCTCTAGAAAAAAAGGCGTGGATTTAAGTATTCATTCTCCAGTTTATCAATTTAATGAATTATATTTATAAATGGATTTTCTTTGATTGAAATATTATTTCCTTATTTAATATGATTCATATGTTAATGATGATATGACCAAATTTTCAATGTCACTCTCTTGGTATCTATGCTTAAAAATGTATTTAGGGTTGGTTATAAAGTTTATAAAATGTCATTAACACCCTGCAATCTGTTATATGTTTGTAATTTAATGCAGTTATGCGTTGGAGGTTGACATTTTTTTGATGTCTTTTCCAAAGGGTTTTTGTCACGCCCACGAGTTGGCAATGTGTGATGAGCTGGGTGACATGACTCTTGGTTAAAAGCGACGAGTCGTGGTGCAACAAGTCGGGCGGTTGGTTAAATGCACCTGAGTGACATGCGATGAAATGTGACGCAGGCATGAGTCATGTGTGACGAGACGACGAGTTGCAACGAGCTAGCATGGGGGTCGAAAATCAAGAAAATTGAAAAATGACTAAGTGTGGGACAAGTTGCGACGAGTTTATATGAGAGGCAAAAAATCGAACGGTTTGGTGGAGCCGACCCATAGTTGGGCAAGCCAACTTGGAGATAGGTGAACCAATGTGTTTGGTGGATAAGTTATATGGTTGGCCTGGGTAGGCCGACCCATCAACATCCATGGAGGAACCGTATAAAAGGGTGGACGCAAGGAGGAGGACAAGACATAAAACAATCAACGCAAGTCACATTCCAAGCATACCAAGCGAACTTGGCGAGCAAGGAGGGACGAGGATAATGTAGGCCCGGGTGTAGGCAAATGTGGAGGGATGAAGCACTAGGCGAAAACAGAAAATCGGGCAGTAGAACAGAGGGCGAGGCTGCTTGGGCGAGTTGGTCGGACTGCCGCAGGGTGAGCTGTCGTGGGCATGCCTGCCAGGAGTTCTAAATGAAGAATTGTAGTCAGGTAGTTTCGGAGAACATTTCGGCAGACAGTTCAGTGAACAGTCGGGCGAGTGGAGAGTTGTGCGTGGAAATGTTGGGCAAGTCAGACCCGAGGTGCAGGTAGGCTGCACAAAGGCGCGGACACCCTTTCCCATGAGCTGGGCAGTGTAACATGAAGGCGACATGTGAGGAGAAACGACGAGCCGGGGCAGGTGAGCACGACAAGCCGGGCAGAGTCAAACGACGAGCTAGGCGAGGTGACACAGAGAGATAGGCACGACAAGCTTGGCAAGGTGAAATAACGAGCCGAGCGAGGCTGAACGACAAGCTTGGGTGACCCTAAACGATAACCTGCGTCAGCTTGAATGATAACTTGGGAAAGGATGAATGAAGCTTGGGCGAGGCTGAAAGAAGACCGAGTTGAAAAGTGAAGTTTGGCAGTTTTGCTAAGGTAATTTTGGGGTTGCCTCGTAAAGGATGATGTTGTACAAACACTTGTAAAATTATATATTGTATATTGTTGGGCAAGCTCTAACTAGGGAGTTTCCCCTCCCTTTGAAGAAATATTGTACTGTTGTACTTTTATATGAATGATGATAAAGATGAATGTTTCCGCTGTGTAAAAGAATGATGAATGCTTAGTGAAGTTGAAAAATATTCTAAGTATTGAATGTTAGGCATAGTTCGTACTTGAGAGTATTGTTAAAAAGAAATTGGGTAGTGGTGCCGCACCTACCTATGTGCAGTTGAAAGACTACCGCCAGGATATGGGTGTGACAGGTGGTATTAGAGGTTGATTCAGTTGAACCAAATTTACAAGAAGAAGTAGATACACCTGCACTTCGTGACAGGTGGTTCGGAGCTATTTGGAAGAAGTGATACAATTGCACTTCGTGATAGCTGGTATCAAAGGCATAGTCCTTTGATCGATTTGCAGAATTATATGGTCGCCACTGGATCACAAAGGAAGCTGATGGAAAGTCAAGTGGAGGAACCTCAAGTTATGACGGGGGAATCTAGTAGGGATGCCGAGACAGTTTTCATGGATAAGGTATTGGATCAAATGGAGGAATTAGCTTCTGAAGTAGCTTCGATGAAGGCCGAAAACACTGAATTTCGGGGTAGCTATACGAAGTTGAAGGAAGATTTTTAAGACCTCAAAATATGATACGAGTATACAGAATGGTTGTATACTCAAACAGAGAAAGAAGTCAAAGATATTGGAGCTACAAGGGACCAAGGTTTAACATAAATCTATAAGTTGCAGAAAGATCTTGGAGATGCTCGAAATGAGATAGCGGTTCTGAAGAAGGAAAATGGGCAAAGTTATGGTGGAGGAGTTGGTCATGTGAAAGTCAAGGAACCTAATTCTTATAACGGGACAATAAGTGTGAAAACTCTTGGTAAATTTCTATGGGATATGGAGCAATACTTGGGGCATTTGGGTATGTCTAATGATGAAGCCAAAGTGAAGGCAGCTGCTCAATTCTTGACAAAGGATGCTAAGATGTGGTGGCAAAGAAAGATGGACCAGATTGCTAATGGTGATGCTGCAGAAATCACTTCATGGGATGACATGAAGAAAGCTTTTCAAGCTCATTTTAGTCCACAAGACGAGACATGGGATGCAAGGATGAAGATAAAATACATAAAGCAAATAGGGAGTCTACAAGCATATCAACGAGAGTTCTCAAGTGTAGTTTTGGAATTACTTGATATGGTGGAAAGGGACAAGGTGTTCAATTTCATTATAGGATTGAAACCTTGGGCACGTAATGAGGTGAAGAGGCAAAATATTAAGACACTTGAAGAAGCTTTTGCAGTAGTTGATCACTTGGTAGAACATTATGATGAAGGAACCGAAGAGAGAAAGAAGAAGACTGATAAACCGAAAGAGAAGTCTACAAAAGAAGAGCCTTCGAGATCGTATGACAAGATGAAGACGAAGAAGCCCTTGAAGTGTTGGATATGTGAAGAACCACATACGGTGAAGAATTGTCCTTCAAGACTGAAAGTGGTAGTGATGGCACAATCCGATGCAAAGAAGAAGAAAAAAGAAACTTCTGTTGGAGTTATGCAAATTTTGGGAGCTGTAGTGGCTACGGAAGTGATCTCACAAAGAGATCTCGAAAGGAACCAGTTGGAGTATGTGGAGATAAAGATTGGGAGAGGAACTATTCTCAATATGTTGGATAGTGGTGAAACTCTTAACTTCATGAGTGAAGACACTGCGAGGAAGATTGGGTTGAAATTCATAACAGTCCAAGCACAATTGAAAGCGGTGAACTCTCCACCTGATTCTGTGATTGGTGTAGCTGAGAAGGTCGATGTGACACTAGGTGAATGGACAAGGAAGGTAAATTTCACAGTGGTGCGGGTATATGACTATGAAGTTGTACTGGGCATGGAATTTATGACACAATTTGAATCTATGATAGTTCCACACATGAAGAAGTTGTATATTTACGATAGGCGTGAGGAAGTACCCATTGGTATACCAACCATAGGGGCTATGACATTTGAATGTAAGTTAACAACGACGAATGTGGAAGAGATAAAGTGATATGAGGAAGTCTATAACAGGTTGTCTTCTATAGAGGAAAAACTTATGGAGCAGCCATAGGTGATTAGAGCGTTTTCTGATAGTATCTTGGATTTATCAAGCAAACTAGAGGCAATGGAGAAGGATGAGGATGCTAGACTTGATGATTAGATGGAGAGTTGGAAGCATGACTGCAGACATTAGAGGTGGAATATCATGAGATATGGATCGAGCTGATATGCGAGGAAGAGGGAGAGCCTTTAGGCTCCACTTCCTCCCCATCTTCTTAGATTGACATGGGGATGAGGCTCATTATTAGCTGCTCATGGCAGTGAGTCTCCAACAATTTGAGAAGACATTTGGAGTGAGATTGACACGATTGGAAGCAGTGTGTAGTGATGAGTCATGATGATGTAGGGGCATGCATTCTTATGGAGGCGATGTATGGTTGAATTAGCTACCCAACTTGTCATTGACATGAGGGGTACCAACACATGATTTTCTTGTAGGGTTTGACATATTGATGGCACGAGGTAGGTCATAGGTGCGCACATCTGGATACCTATACACATATCTATGTGGATTTACAGTCTTGACAATGGAGGTTTATGAGATGATGTTGTTGAGGACGACAACCATTTAGAGTGGGGGAGTATGTCGCGCCCATGAGTTGGTGATGTGCGATGAGCCAGGTGACATGACTCTTGGTTAAAGGCGACAAGTCATGGTGTGATGATTCGGGTGGTCAGTTAAACACTTCTAAGTCACATGCGACATAATGCGACGAAGGCACGAGTCATGTGCGACGAGAGGATGAGTTGCGACGAGCTAGCAAGGGGGTCGAAAAACCAAGAAAGTCAAAAAACGACTAAGTGTGGGACGAGTTGTGACGATTTTATATGAGAGGCAAAAAACCAAATGGTTGGGTGGAGCCGACCCATAGTTGGGCAATCTGACTTAGAGATAAGCGAACCGACATGTTTGGTGGCCGAATTATATGGTCGTCTTGGGTAGACCTACCCATCAACATCCATGGAAGAACTGTATAAAAGGGTGGACACAAGGAGGAGGACAAAACATGAAACAATCAATGCAAGTCACATTCCAAGCATAGCAATTGAACTTGGCGAGCAAGGAGGGACGAGCATAGTGCAAGCTGAGGTGCAAACGAATGTGGAGGACCGAAGCACTGGGTGAAAATAGAAAACCGAACAACAAAACAACGGGCGAGTAAGGTGGAATACCACGGGGCGAGTTGCCGTAGGCGCACCTGCCCGGAGTTCTGAACGAAGGATTGCAGTTGGGTGGTTTCGGTGAACAGTCTTGTAGACAGTTTTGTGAACAGTTGGGCGAGTGGAGAGTTGGGTGCAACAAGGTTGGGTGAGTTAGACCTGAGGTGCGGGTGGGATGCACGAAGGCGGGGGTGCCCTTACCCATGAGTTGGGCAGTGTAACACGAAGGTGTCGGGCGAAGAGAAACGACAAGACGAGGCGCATGTGCATGAAAATCCATGCAGGGTCGAACGATGAGCTGGGTGAGGTGACACAGAGAGTTAGGCACGACGATATGGACGAGTTGACACGATGATCCGAGTGGGGCTGAACGACAAGCTTGGGCGAGGCTAAACGATAGCTTGAGCAAGCCTGAACAAGAGCTTAGGCAAGGCTGAACGAAGCTTGAGTGAGGTTGAGCTAAGGCTGAGTTGGAAAGTGAAATTTGGTAGTTTTTCCAAGGTAATTTTTGGGTTTCCTTGTAAAGGCTGATGTTGTACAAACACCTGTAAAATTATATATTTGTATATTGTTGGGCAAGCTCTAACCAGGGAGTTTCCCTTCCCTTTGAAGCAATATTGCATTGTTGTAATTTTATATGAATGATGATAAAGATGGGTGTTCCCGTTGTGTAAAACAATGATGAATGCTTAGTGAATTTGAATTATATTCTAAGTATTGAATGTTAGGCATAGTCCGTACTCGAGAGTATTGTTAAAAATAAATTGGGTAGCAGTGCCACACCTGCTTATGTGTGGTTGAAAGACTACCGCCACGATAGGGGCATGAAAGTTTCGATCCCACATCCAAACATAGAGATAAGCAATTTTGAAAAATACACTAGGTAGATGAGAACTTAGAGTAGAAATAATTAAATTTTTATTTTTAAAATGAAATGACTAATTTGTGTAGTGTAGTCTAAGTTTGGAAACATTTTTGAATGTCGGCTTTATTACAACAGAAAGTATATGTATTTTATGTGGCATCTATTACAACTAAAAACAAATATACAAATAAAAAATATATGTTAAAAGTAATTATATTTTTTTTGCTTTTAGATTTAATTTAAAAAATGTTTCGAAATAAAATTAAAATAAAACAGGTATAAAATATTTTGAGTGTGAAATGAGTTATGGTTTTTCGCCATGTGATATTGGCTCATGGTATTGTAGCAAAGCATATTTACAAGTTAATAATATACATGGTAAAACGGTCATAAATATGCATTGTTAAAAATCTTTTATTATTAATTGAGCCAACTTTTAAATGTTTACATTAATTTATAGACACTAAAATATCTCCCCCATATACATACGTTAAACTCTATATATATTGGATGGTTTGACTATATATATATATATATATATATATATATATATATATATATATATATCATGGTTTACATTACTTTATAACATGACAATGGTCAATTAAATTGTCCCCATGAACATAAAGTAATCCATAATAATATTTTCTATAAATTTTTATTTTTCCACATCTTAGTTTTATTTTTATTTTGAATTTTAATTACTCAAACTTGTTTTTACCATAAGGTTTTGAGACATTTGATTGAGAGTCTCAGGTGTGCAGACTCAAGCTATCATTATATGATCTCAAACAAGCACCCCATGCTTGATACACTAGGATCGACAACTATCTCACTGGTTTGAACTTCACCAAAAGTGAAGTGAATGCAAACCATTATCATATCTTGGTAGAAGGTAAATAACTTATTATTGTCTTATATGTGGATGATATAATTTTAACTGGTGATGAGTAGTTGATCAGATCTTGTAATAAGGACCTTGCAAGGGAATTTGAAAGGAAGGGCATAGGTTTGATGAACTACTTCCTTGGGCTGGAAGTATGGCAAGGCAAAGGGGAATTGTTTGTGTCTCAAGGCAAGTATCCAAACGAGATACTACACATATTCTGCATGGAGAATTGTAAACCCATGGAGACACCTCTAGCAACCAAATATAGGAAGGAGATTGCCACTTTAGATGAAGAGGTGGATGCCACCATTTACCGTAGCTAGTGGGTTCACTAATGTATCTTGTGAACACACAACCAAATATGTGCTATGCAGTCAAGCAGTTGAGCCAAGCTATGGTTAGGCTGACCAAATTGTATTGGAAGGTAGCTAAGCATGTTTTACGATACCTCAGAGACACTACCCAGTTTGGATTATGGTACATACAGAAAAAGGGAGTGAATTTGTATGGCTTCACAGATGCAGATTAAGCAGGGGGTCCATCTAATCGAAAGAGTACATCAAGTGGAAATTTTAGTTTGGGCCCACAGTTGTTTCTTGGTACAATATGAAGAAAATATCTATGATGCTAATCTCGACAGAAGCAGAATACATCACTGCAAGTCAAGTCGCATGTGAGGTGACCTGGATGAGACAGATACTTGTGGCACTGTTTGGTCAGATGATGGATCCAATTGTGGTCTATTGTGATAATCAGAGTTGCATCAAGCTCTCTGAGAATCTGTTTTTTCACGGTCGATCCAAGCATATAGATATCTAGTATCACCATTTACGGGATTGCGTGTAGAGGCGGATAATGTTACTACAATATATTCCGACATAGGAACAAGATGTTGACATTTTGACAAAGGCTTTGTCAAGAGGGAAGTTCGAGTTCCACAAGTGTAGGATAAGAGTGGTTGATAATCCCTTTCTTGCTGAGAGAGAGTGTTGAAAAATGTAGTAAGAAAGTCTTAATTTGATTTTTCCTTGGTCAAATTGAGAAAATTCAAATTTCCACATCAGCAGATAACTTGGATGCAGTTAACTTGTGTGTCATGAGTTTGAGTTCCATAGGTGCAGGATAGGAGTGGTTGATAATCCCCTTCTTGCTGAGAGAGAGTGTTTAAAAATGAAGTAAGAAAGTCTTAATTTGATTTTACCTTGGTCAAACTGAGAAAATTCAAATTTCCACATCAGGAGACAACTTGGATGCAGTTAACTTGTGTGTCATGGTTCTTATCACCTAGTTAGCTCAGTAAATTCGAGTTAGAGGAGTTGGATTTTAGTTAAGCATGTGTGATTGCTAATTTGTAGCAATCAAGCTCAATTATTTCAAGTTGTTTTCTATTAAACTAGTTCTAACTATTGGAGGAACTAGTGGAAGGTCAGTTGTGCAGTGGGACAACTGTTTACCTCAATGATCATCTAGTTAATTTATCAATCAAATCAAAATAGCTAGTACATTTAGATAATTATAGTTCCACAGTTTTAGTGGAGATTCCAAGGTAGTGTAACATCAGTGGTAGACTAGTCTTGAGTGTATAGGTGTTGCATGTAGTCATATGATCAACCTTGGGAATTGCACAATCATTTTGGAGGTATTTCCTAAATAATAGGGGCCTAATTTCTCAGGAATTGCGCAAGGAAATAGGGGCTCAAGAAGAGGAATAATTTGACTGAGTATGGTCAAAGCTTCTCAGTGAGTAGAGAGATAGGTTATTCAGTTGCATGTTGAGCTCATATTGAGCTAGAAATTGTAATACATCTCTATTCATCAGGTTAATCCAGGCATGCATAAGGGGTTTTTAGCATATTGCTTTCCTCTAGAAAAATATTGTGCATGTGTGTTATTTCTCATTGCATTTTTGTGATTGATGTTATAAATTGTGAATTGAATTTTGCAGAGCAGTAAAGTAGGTTTATGTCTTGTGATTTTGATTAAACTTTCATGAGCAGTTGCAAATCTACATCATAATTTCTACAATTATCTTGGGATCTATAATTGAAGGACTCTATAAAGTCAATGGAAGAGATTTGATAGGAATGGTCCACAACACCAATAATCAAAGTGAGATATGGCACTAAAGGTTGGCACATCTATATTATGAAGCCTTATCGAAATTGAAGAAGTTAGTCTCCAGGACGCTGATGTTCAAGCTATACATGATGGAGTATATCCGAGACATGCCAGTGAAAAGAATACAAGGGGACCATTCTCCTCTAGCCAGAACAAGACTAATGGTATTCCTCAACTCATTCACTTTGACCTATGCATGCTTATGCCAATGCACTCTAATGGTGGACATATCTAATACATAATATTTATTGGTGACTTCTCTAGGAAGACACGAATATACTACTTTAAGCATAAGGACGAGGCTTTCAATATGTTCATGGAATTCAAGGCACTAATAAATAATCAAACTGGGAAGAAGATCAAGGTCTTCAGGTCTGAAAATGGTAGAGAGTATACATCAAATGAGTTCGTGGACTTTTGCAAGTAGGATAGAATCAAGAAGGAAACTATCATACCTTACAACCTCGAGCATAATGGACTGGCTAAAAGAAATAACATGTAAATCATGGAAGTTTCCTAAGTTATGTTATATGATCAAAAGTTATCAATTTTCCTCAGGGGAGAAGCTACAAATACAATGGTCTATGCACAAAACAGGGTTCCTCATCAAGCTTTGGATAACAAGACTCTTGAAGATTTTTTCACAGGAGTGAAGCCTGACTTTAGACAACTTAGGATATTTGGTTGCCCCATATATTTCCCTGTGTCAAAGGATAATAGGAGCAATCTAGAAGACACCATAAAGAAAGGTACATTTGTTGGATATTGTGAAAACTCTAAAGCATTTATAATATGTATATCTGGCCAAAGGAAGATCAAGTTTAGCAAGGATGTAACTTTTGATGAAGATCTTTCCCTTTGAAAAGCTAGAGATATTCCTTCATCTCCTCTTGAGAAGAAATATAATGATATGGACCTACTAGAAGGTCCCTCTATGCGCGAGCTAAAAAGAAGGTTGATGATGATTCCATGGAGCATATGACCCCTTGGATCCTCCTCCAAGTGATCCCCCTTCCAGGAGGAGACCATTATGGCTTCATGATATATTACATGATGTTGAAAGATATGTTTATGCCAAAAGGTTCTTTCGAGAAATAAAGAATCCATGTGAGTACCATGGATACATTGTAGCAATGAGTCCCATCATACACGCTAAACCTCCTTCTTTTGAAGAAGCAGTGAAAGAGATGGTTTGGAAGGGTGTCATGGATGAATGGTATCAATCAACTATGAATAATGATGTATGGGATGTTGTTTCGATACCTAACAGAAAGTCTATCATAACTTCAAAATGGTTATACAAGATCAAGCATGGAGCTGATGGTAGCATTGAGAAGTATAAGCAAGGTTTGTGGCCTGAGGTTTCTCCCAGAAAGAGGGAGAAGACTATGATGATATATTTGTTCCCATTTCTCACTACACTACCATTAGATCAATTGTTTCCCTTGCTACTAGTTATGGCTGGAATCTTCATGAGATGGATGTAAAGACAAAATTTCTTCATGGAATATTACATGAAGAAGTATATGTTGAGCAATCTCAAGGTTTTGAAGTGAAGGACAGGAAGACTTACGTTTTTAGGTTGAATAAAGCATTATATGGTTTGAAGCAAGCTCTCAGAGTCTGGTATGCCTGTATTGGCAGTTACTTGGTGAAGCTTGGATTCACAAGAAGAAGTGTCGATCCAAACCTCTACTTCAAAGTGGAATAAGTTATGCATTTAATTTTGGTTTTATATGTTGACAATATATTCTCGACAATTAGTGAGCCCCTAATGCTCGAGTGTAAGAGGGAGTTGGCCTCTAAATTCTAAATGAAGGATCTTAGTATAATGTATTGCTTTATGGGACTAGAGGTGTGGCAAAGACCCTGAGATATTTTCATTTCTCAAAGAAAATATGTCGTGAAGCTATTAGAAAGATTTGGAATGGTAGAATGAAAGTCCCTAGCCACACCGATGGAGATGAACTTCAAAAAGTTATGCAGAGATGTTGCTAGACCTGATTTGGAAAATCCTTTTGATTATCAACAATTGATTGGGGCATTGATGTTCTTGGTGAACACCTATTTAGACATAAGCTTTTCAGTAAACACTATGAGTCAATTCATGACTAAGCCATTTAATATACATTAGGTTGCTTCCAAGAACGTATTGAGATATTTGCATGGAACGATTAACCTTGGTCTAAGATATATTGTCGAAGATGTATGATTTCATGGTTACATTGATGTTGATTGGGCTAGATATGTTATTGACAGGAAGAGCACATTAGGGTGATGCTTTAGCTTGGGATCTGTGATGATATATTGAATTAGAAAGAAACACAAGTTTGTAGCTTTAACCACAGCTGAGGAAGAGTACATTGTTGTTAGCATGGCTAGCTATGAGGCAATTTGGTTGAGAAAACTCTTTGGAGATCTATTTGAGCAGGATCTAGATACAATAGTCATATATTGCGACAACAAGAGTGGGATCCAATTGGAAAATAATCTTGTATTTCATGATATATCCAAGCATATTGAGATCAAAGATCATTATATACGAGATATGGTGAAAATAGGAGCAATGACGCTCCATCATATTTTGATTGATGAGTAGATAATGAATACTCTCACTAAGGCTTTACCAAAAGGGAAGTTCTTGGTCTTTAGAGAGAAACTTGGACTGATGGATGTGACCAACCCGGGTAAGGGTCCCGACTGATCTAGAACACTGAGTGTGCTCTTCCCACCTGTTGAGATCTCAAGGTGGGAATGTAGCAGTAAGGATTCCTAGGGTAAAGGGACCTTTGGACAATAGGATAGGGTGTGTATCCTTACCCCCGTGGTAAGTCGATCTCACCTATTGTTGCTTTGATAGAGTATTCCCTAGTTGGAATCATACCCACAAGTTGGGATTGGATCTCCCTATCTAGACAATGAGTTGAGGTGACTTGAAATAGGATGTGTATCCTTACCCATGTGGTAAGTTGACATCGCTCAAGTCTTGTATGTAGGTTTTCTACCACTTTAATCTTAAGGGTCTCAAAGGAGGATCAAGAAACAATAGGGCAAAGTGTGATCCTCAAGTCGATCTCGCCTCTTGTCAGTAGATAATATGACATAGTGTGATCCTAGAGTAGATATCACATGTTGTCCCAGGTCAATAGGACAGAGTGTGATCCTTGCCCTTGTGGTAAGTCAATCTCGCCTATTGATAGAGGGTTGTCTTCGGCTCCCCTATGATGTGGTTTGAGCTGGAACTCCCCTGTGATTATTATTGGATAGAGGGTGGTAGATTTAGCTCCCCTATGATGTCAAATTCTTCTTCTTTTAGATTCAAGAGTCTTCAAAATATGAGTAGACATGAGCAAAGACAACATTTGACTTGACAATGACGAGATATTTGAGATGGATCATATGTTGTAGTCGGTAATTTATCCCTAGCTAAGAGGGAGTGTTAATTTGGAAGCTCAGGGACAAATTCCCTCCTTTGGAAAACCTTCCTCATCAAGAAATACCCCTCCCAACCCTTGGAATAATTTAATTTGGTTAAGGAAAAATGTATTTTTAATGTGAAAACCCACATGTGCACAAAAGTGCAGGTCGAATTTAAAGAGAAATTGGGCACCCCTTGGAAGCATATAAATACAAGTCAAGTCAACCTCATTTGGACATGATAATCAAGCATCTTCTTCATATTGGTTTGTACAAGTTTGAAATTGGTTCGTATAGGTCTGAAATTGTAGGTTTCGAGCTCATGCATGTGAAAAGAAGAATTTGTTTTGGAGCCGCAGGGTTGGAATGAGGAAATATATGCTACAAATGCTCTCTTGATGGGGTTATCCCTATCGCTGGAGGGATACAACCACACTAATGGTCACTGGGTCCCTGCAACTATGACCTAAAGTATTTTGACCATTGAATGCAAAATTTGACTATTGACTACAAACTTGGATCAGTTTTGGAGACTTCGACTTTGATCTGATTTTTCTTTTGGGCTCATCTCTTGGATATTGTTTGATTGGTTTTGTTGGATAGTCAAAGGATTGACCTTGACTCTTGATTGATGAATTGGATCATTGTACTCTCTTTGGTGAACATTTTATAACAATCTAATAATAATACAAATTTGAAATGGTTTTCCCCCTTGTCGGGGTTTTTCCCTAGTCTTTGACCAAATCCTTGTGTCTCTTGTTATTGTTCTTGATTGTCTTTTACTGTATATTGAATTCATTCTTCTATCTACAATTGTTATTTATGATTGGATGATTGATTCTATTGCTAGTTGAAGTTAAGAATTGGGATAAAGTAATTGTAACAACAACGAACAAAAGGAAATTAACACAACTTCCTTCTCTCTACGAGAGGACATTTGGTGCTAGTTAAAGCAATATTGGAAAGTATTCTCGTATATTGGATATCCATTGCATTTGTTTCGAAGGTAATTCTTATAAAATTAGAAAACTTAGTTTACGTTTTCTTTGGTCTGGTAAAGTTGATTCTAAAGGTTTTCCCTAGTTACTTAGTCCACATTAGCCATACCTAAATCCATGGGAGGTTAGGGCCTTAAATAATTAACGTGCATGAGGTGAACCTCTAACTCCTTGGGGAGAATATAAATTGTGCTACTGAGGTGATAAGCAAGAGATTTAAAATAACACATATAGGATACAATTGAGGGTAGCGGTCACAATTATACCATCGACATCAGGGGCCTGAACTTCCATCGTTAAACACATGATGGATGGCAAGATATTAGTTCCCCACCCACCCTGGACGAAGCTAAGAAACAACATAGTTTTCCTCCCTCAAACAATACCAACATTGATGAAATTGTAGGTAAAGAAATATAAAATACCAAAAGCTAGTATGGGAAGCGTAATTATATTTTCCAGAGTCCAGTGCTTTTGCAAAGAAGGGAAGGAAACAACAACCAAGAACTGTTGAAAAACCGACTGGACTAGCACTTCCTCATTGAACACAGACCCAACACAAGCAAAATCACAATACCACCATATCATAATTGCACCTCCCTTCGTTGTCCTCACTAGGCTTTGTAGACATATTACCGTTAAGCCAAATGCATGGATATTATTTAGGGGATGTGCCATGAAGAAGGCCTTGATAACTCCTGCCACATGTGTATCATACTTGAAAATTGCATGATGCAACCACCACATCCTCTCACCTGTAACCAACATTGTCATATTATTTCAAATTAATGGTTTGGTCTTCCAGACCTTAAGGTTCATTAAACTTCTTGAGGTAGTGTTGCTACGTCCACCGGTTTATCATACAAGTGCGATGGCGACAACGCCACCACCTAGAGTCTTGAGAGTCATCCCATCAGGGAAATATTTTCCACTATTATTATATGAAAAAAATATATTTTAAATTTAACTAATAAATGGAATATTAATAATTTTGAAATATTTTAATATAATTGCTAGACCTTTTTCTTTCTTTTCTTGAATTTTTCCGGTCAATTTTTCTTATGAGGCAAGGATTTCTATCATGTATATTTTTTAAAGCTTAAGTTGTTTGAGTTATGTATTCTATAGAATTTGTTTTCCTTAAAGTTTTTAAAGGCACATAATACATTTATACATTAAAAAAACATTTTTAAATAATAGAAAATCAAAATCTCACCCAAAATTATATCACGAGATTTTATAAAAACATTTAATAATTAATTGCAACCTTTTCAAATTATATATATATAAGTAAGTAAAATATAAAACTATAAAATTATCCAATATAATAGACTTTAAGTAAAATATAAAACTCTAAAATTATCCAATATAATAGACTTTTCACCGAAATTATTTAATATGAAGAAAAGTTAAAAACATTAATTAAAACTAATAATTCTTTTTAATATTAAAAAATATTCATACATTAAATATTAAAAAATGGACCCACATCAACATTAAATAAAAAATATAATATTCAATTACATATAAAAATTATACATGAAATACACTTCATGGCTTATCAGAATCTTATATAATTACAATTAAGTACACATACACAGTATATATACACAATACCCTCAATTACATCTAAGAATCTCATATTAAAATATAGAAATATTTTAAACCAAATTGAAAAAGGATAGTACAAAGAAATTGACTCTGAAGTCATAATACTAAAAAATGCACACAAAAAATATATTTTAATTACACATTTTATTCAATTACATCAAAACTATATAGTTAATATTAGATCTTATCAATTCCAAACATAACTATGGAGGTTGAGATTCCAAAGCTACTTCTAAACTCAGCATGGAAGCATTATCTTCAAGTCCCTCCCTTAATGCTTACATGTAATAAATATTGAAAACACAAATGACACATTATAACAACGAAATTGGTCTCTATCTGGTTGGTCTTCATTAGCACCCACGTCCACTTTGGAATCTCGTAAACACTGCTCTTTCTTCACCACAACAACTTCGAGCTACCACTTGACCTCCATTTAAAACATAACTACCTTTGACCATCATTGAAAAACTTTATAGAATTGACTCTTCTTGACCTCCTAAAGGACAATCTCGATATTGAACCACTCTATGGACTAACTACCATCTATCAAAATGCAGTGAACCATAATTCTGACAATTATATAGGTAAGTAGTCTGGGTACTAAATTTATTCAGCAGTCAATTATGTAATTGACCTTTCTTCCTTACATACTCACAAAAATAACCTGTAATTGATTCTCTTGAAACAGTGAAGAACAACAAGACCCATCGGCATATGACAGCCCACATAATCAAATTAGCGATATGTTCTCTCGGCACCGAAGAACATTAAGAATCACTAATTTAAACTATGTTATTTTGTTAAATAATTAGTTCTCCATTATATTATATTACAATAAATATAACATATTTGCAATGAATAAAAATCATATGCAAGTAATTATTGATCATTGGTTATCACTCCTTTCACCACATACACACCATACAATAAGATTGCATATAATATCAACTATGAAATGCTGCAAAACATCATGGTTTGCAACTTGATTTGAATGTGGAACATTAGTTTTCTATGCTAAGGTTCTCATCGGAATACAAAAATGCGCTTGAGGTTTGTACTTCAAAATAGAAAGTAAAAACACGAGTTTTTATGTGTATTTTCTTATGTTAATTTCATGAAAAACTTTAAAAATGAAATCAAAACATTGAATGGAAACATGCATCAATCAGTAATACATTAGCCATTGTTAAATGAGTTCATCCCTCCTAGGCTACATCTCCTTGGATCAACTCTAATGCCATGACCCCTTCTCATTATGCTCAATGTTTAGAAAATAAGAGTACATAAAGTGCTCAGAAATGGAATGGTTAGTTTCTCCTTCAAAGAAACAAACTTCTGCAAGAGTTATCACTCCACATACATGTTAACCTATAATCAAACATGTAAAATTTCAACAAACAAAGGCATCTCACACCAAGACCCCATACTCCAACTTCAAAGAGCATCAACAAGACCACAATCCACTTGAAGTACATAAACAAGTCTCTTCTCCAAAACACATATAGAAAAGGAATAAAAGCTACAACATTGATGTAATAGTTGTTGGAGAAATCACATGGAGGTTTGAAAACCCCTGCAAGGTCATCTCCATATTCAAACTCCTCCATGAACTGAATCATCACTCTGGTTGACCATGACACCCATAGAATTCAATTTGCAAAAAACCTACCTAGAAGTGCTCATTTTATTCTGAAACTTGCTCCAATGAGTCCAGGATGTTAAAAAATGGCTACCTAGCCTCTTTTTGCATCCAATTTGGTCGAAAACTGGAGAATTTATGACCTCTCCTAGTTTTCCCACTATCCACTCTACATTTTGCACAAAATCAGGCATCATCCTACAAATTTGCCCCATTTTCCGCTAACAGAGCGAAAAATTCCCCAGATTTCAGATGGATTTGTAGGACCGTTACTTTAGCAGTCGAGGCCTAAAAATGAAAAGATTGGTCATATAGGGGGCCATGAGCCCAGGGGATAACCCCTGGCACTGGCCCCCTCCCAACAGGGGTTACATAACATGCTAGTGGTTTACGAAGGTGTGTTCAGATGTGGAGTTGTTGGCGGTGACTGTTAGCAGTCTACATTGGTGGTGACCATTGGCAGTTACACTAAATGGTAGCTGAGCGTTCACATGGGGGGCGATTAAGTCCATCGAACCCCCTATTCTATGCGACATCAAACTTTAAGAGGAACCTGCCTGCCTGTATGGTGAAGAAACACCATGGGGCACATTGGTAAGTCATTTTTTCTATGCTATGGGAGGTCGCGGGGTCAAGCCCAGCCTCCGCCCTATCCGCCATAACAAATTTTGAATTTCATTAGGAGGACATGTGGCGGCCTCAGGCTTAGCCACGTGTCACCTCCTCATTGGCCATAACAAAAAACACGTGGACAAATAAATGATGCCACCGAGCCTGAGAATATTCCAAAGAATATGCTAAGGGAATATACCAAGAATATTCCTTTTGATTATTAGGTTGTACGAATGCCCAGTCAACATTGCTGTCAGCACTTGTAAAATTTTTACTTATTTGACAAAGTGAACAGATCACATTTCTAGGAGCATACAATGTTCATTTCGCGCGAAACGAGTTTCGCCAGAATCGGGACGACGAGATCTACACGGTTGTTTAGGTTTCAAACCATTCTGACAACTTTGAATTTTTGGCAAATTTTGAGCTCCTAATCACTCTTCCCCACTGAAAACTTTTGGTCCCCAAAAGTTCACTTTCAATTGTTCAGCATTTGAAGGTACAATTCCTTCACTTTTCCAAACTTGATCTAATCAATGATTGTAGTGCCTTGACTTGTACTTGTCTTGGCTCTTTCTCAAGCTGAACTTGAAATATAACCTGACCAAAGAATTCAAGTTCAATGTTCTTCTCAGCTTGTCCATGTCTCTATGGCCATCCACAACAACATCCTTCCCAAGAAGAAATCACATGGTGCTCTTCTGAAAAATCCTTATCAACGATAAGATCCGAAAAAGACTTTGACAAATGAACCAAAACAAGTTTCACATATTGAATACATGTATAACTTGTGTGCTTAACACATTTGCAGTGTATTGAATGTGCTCCAACTACTCATACAAAAGTTTTAAAATGATTTCTTAAACTACAAATAGAAATGCATTTTACAAGATGGAATAAACTTGACTCCCAAATTTTCCATTCAAATTGACTACAAACAAGCCAAACTAGCATAACTTGCCAAAGAAAACACTGTTGAATATAAGTGATTTGTTGATGAACATCACTTTTACAAATTGCCCAACTATGGGGATATGCAACTAATCCAAAACAAAGAATTACAAACTTCATTTGGACAAAAATTCTGCCCATTTCTTACCCAACCAAGTAATTGAACCCTCTATTTGAACTTTTTCTCCTTCTGGAGCTGCTTCAAGGATGGTCGCATCTTGCGCCACTTTTTATTTTCTCGCTTCCTCTTCTGGTTCTTGCACAATTTTCTTGCCCTTGCTAAGATGAAGTTGTGGAAACAATTTCCAACACTTCTTGACCCAATTCCCACTGATATTGTAGAGAGTGCAAAAGTTCTTTTGAGCTTCTCTTGGCTCACATTTCTTTAACCTTGGATAAGATTTTCTCTTTTCGGTCTCAATTCCATTAGACATAAACATATTCTTGATGATTTCTTCCTTTTATAGAACTTGTCTACACAATGGTTAGATGAAAGGAAACAGGTGCATGGAAATACATTCCTCAACATGCTATGAAAATTAGCATGTTGTTTTCCATTATGAAAAGAATTTGAATTAACAAGATGACTATACCTATTTTTGTTGTCCTTTAACTTACGCTTCTTGCCTGAGGAACTTCCATGGCATGCAAAACTTAGCTGTGTTTCTTCTTCAAATTTTTCATCTCTCTTTGGAGATGTTTTGCACTTCAATTCCTCCTTATTCTTGAGGAACCAAGTGGGTACCAATTCTAGATGCAAATCCCAACATCTTGCCTCCTCATGTCCTCTTTTATGGAAAACGGAACATGCTACCCATGATTTGTTGCTAGAAGACCATTCTTATTTTGCAACATAGCCTAAGACTTCATGTTTAGGCCTCTCCTTTGACTCAGTTGGATTTTTAATGCTTTGATATTTCACTCCAAGGCCTCCTCCCTTGTAACCCATCTTAGTCAAGAGCTTGGATCCAATGCCTTTAATATGTTTTTCAAAGGTTGAAAATGAATTTACATCAACACTTTCATGTAAAGAAGAAGCATGTAAATACTTACCATTTGCCTCATCTTTTGATTGACATACAAAGATATTTTCAAACCCTCTTTTGATTTTGGATGTGTCCTTTTGGACTCTTTGGCTCTCTTATTTCAGTTCCTTGAATTTGGGTGCTGATTGAACCTCGTCCTCAACATCATGTGGACAAAAGGTACAAACTTGTCCATCTACCTTGTCTGAGGGACTTTCTACAATAGCATCTTGCATAAGAGTTGTAGAAATACATGAATATTGTGGAGAATATGGTGCTTTATCACCATTCTTGTTACCTTATTCTCTTAGAGAACATTCTCCTCTTGGAGGTCCAGAGCTTTCACCTTGCAATTTGGTATTCCTCTCTTCATAGAGGAATTTCACCATTTCTGCCATGTCTAAGAAAACCTTTCTAAAAGCCTTCACATCGTCTGACATTCTTGCAGGATCTCCTCCTTGGGACATGCTTTGCTTGAAGCTTCTACTACAATTTGAGGTAAAATTGGTGGTAGAGATTATAACAATCTTTCTCTCATTTCCAAAACCTTCTCCTCACTTGAGCTTCAAAACACATTCACTTGCAAACAAAAATCAATTCCTCCTTGCACAAAGCAAACCAGTGCTCTGATACCAACTTGATATGAATGCAGAATATTAGTTTTCTATGCTAAGATCCTCATAAGAATACAAAAATGTGCTTGAGGTTTGTACTCCAAAATAACAAGTAAACACATGAGTTTTTATGTGTATTTTTTTATGTTAATTTCATGAAAAAGTTTAAACATGAAATCAAAACACTGAATGGAAGCATGCATCAATCAATAATACACCAACCATTGTTAAAGGATTTCACCCCTCATGGGCTACATCTCCTTGGATCATATCTAATGGCATGACCCTTTCCCATTATGCTCAATGTTTAGAAAAGAAGAGTACATAAAGTGTTGAGAAATGGAATAGTTAGTTTCTTCTTCAAAGAAACAAACTTCTGCAAGAATTATCACTCCATATACATGTTAACCTATAGTCAAACATGTAAAATTTCAACAAACAAAGGCATATTACACCAAGACCCCATACTCCAACTTCAAAGAGCATCAACAGTACCACAATCCACTTGAAGTGCATAAACAAGTCTCTTCTCCAAAATACATATAGAAAAGGAATAAAAGCTACAACACTGATGTAATAGCCGTTGCAAAAAACACATGGAGGTTGGAAAACCCCTGCAAGGTCATCTCCATCTTCAAACTCCTCCATGAACTAAATCAACACTCTGGTTGACCATGACACCGATAGACTTCAATCTGCAAAAATCCTATCTAGAAGTGCTCCTTTGATTCTGAAACCTACTCCAATGAGTATAGAATGTTCAAAAATGGCTACCTAGCCTCTTTTTGCATCCAATTTGGTAAGAAACTGGAGAAGTTATGACCTCTCCTAGTTTTCCCATTATTCACTCTACATTTTGCACAAAATCCGGCATCATCCTATAAATTCGCCCCACTTTCTGCTAATGGAGTGACAAATTCCCTCAATTTTAGGAGGATTTGTAGGACCGTTACTTTAGCCGCCGAGGCTTAAAAATGAAAATATTGGTCATATGGGGGGCCATGCGCCTAGGGGTTAGCCCCAGACGCTCGCCCCCTCCCTCTGACGGTTACATAACATGCTAGTGATTACGAAGGCATGTTCACCTGTGGAGCCATTGGCAGTGACTGTTAGTGGTATATGTTGGTGGTGACCATTGGCGGTTACATTAAATGGTAGCTGAGCATTCACATGGGGGGGCGGTTAAGTATGCCTGCCCCCCAATACTATGTGACATCAAACTTTAAGAGGAACCCGCCTGCCCATATGGTTAAGAAACACCATGGGGCGCGTTGGTAAGTCATTTGTCTATGTTATGGGAGGTCACGGGGTCAAGCCCGACCTCCGTCCTGTCTGCCATAACAAATTCTAAATGCCATTAGAAGGACATGTGGCGGCCTTAGGCTTAGCCACGTGTCACCTCCTCATTAGCCCAAACAAAAAAACACGTGGACCAATAGAATGATTCCATCGAGCCTGAGAATATTCCAATGAATATGCTGAGGGAATATACTAGAGGAATATACCAAGAATATTCTTTTTGCTGACTGGGTTGTACGGATGCCTAGTTAGCATCCTTGTCAGCACCTGTAAAAATTTTACATGTTTGACAAAGTGAACATATCGCGTTTCTAGGAGCATACAATGTCCATTTCGCACGAAACGAGTTGCGCCAGAATTAGGACGACGAGATCTATGTGTTCATTCAGGTTCCAAACCATTATGACAACTTTGAATTTTTGGAAAATTTTGAGCTCCTGATCAATCCATAATGCTAAAATCCCGCTGACCTTAGCATAACAACCATGTCACTGTAATCCATGGCCTGTAATGGAAAAAATCATTATTTCAATACATTGTCATTTGAAGCTGACATATCACAAATTTTTCATCCCAATTTCTTTTGGAGAAGCGAACTCATTCAAAGAGGAGCCACCATTGAATTAAGCAATATGATAACTAGTAGAGAGGGTGAATTTGAACTAGGGGAGAACCACATAATTTTATGAATTCAGAATTAAAATGAGAAATGTCGACTTTCTAATTTCCTGGCGCAGCTGTAACTTACTGTACTGGAAAAGAAAAAAATCTGAGCTCTGCAATTAAATTTGGATTGATGTATTATATTATATCACAATCGGTGCCCTCTAATCGATCTGTGTATATCCAAATCAAATCAGTTATGAAAGTTTCATCGACGACAATGTATCCACAAAGTCCAGCTACGAGCAACAATAATCTTACTCTGTTATGAACACAATTTGATAGATATCCATGTGGCCTTGATAGAAAGGCAATGTGTAAAACCTTTTCTTCATTGTTGATCATAAAACAGATCTCTTAGCTTCCATCAAAATGAAACAAGGGATGAGGTATTGCGATGCTCATAAGAATCATGCTTATACCGTCACGTCTTACTTTCAGCATCTCAAGCATCTGAGCTGAGATCACAGCTTGGCATTGAATGAGCATAGCCTCCTGTGAATTAGATCTCTGTTTGTTGTGAACATAATCGCATTGCAGCAGGAGCACCAGAACGACAAATCCCTTCATCAAGATTTTGTCAAATCTTGAATTGTTTGCATCTACGTAGGGAATTGCATTTGCATATTATTATCACTTTCGTTTGGATTCCTTACTAGCTTGAAACCACCATCAAATAAGGTTTTCACTTTACACAAACCTCTCCATATGGTTCACTCGGTCGCAGGTCAAAGCAAGAACTGCCCCCATTATTTTCCTCAAAATACAAGATCTGACAACTCCAAAGAAAATTCAAACAAGCATGGATGCTTGCTATTTGTTGCATGCACACAAGAAAACATATCTACATAGGGGAAGAAAAGTTCAAAACAAAAATCAACTCTTACACATTAACTAACCTATATACAAAATAGAGATTTCATTCTTAGATTTCTTCCATCTCTTTGGGCTCTCCCTTGAGGGATTCAAACCCATATATGCTCTGATACCAATAAAGAAATTGGCATTGAAGACATAGTACTCAGAAATGGACACAAAAAGTATTATTGATTACACAATTTAATTACATCACAATTATATAGCTAATCTTAAATGTAACCAATTCCAAACATGAGTATGGAGGTTGAGAATTTTCTCAAGAAAATCCCAAATTGCTTCTAAACTCAACATGGACCCATTATCTACAAGTAAAGTCCACTCATTTAACTAAAAATTCACACATAATTACATATAAAAATCATACATATTGGATAAGAATTTTGTATAAAAATATAAAAATATTTCAAACTAAATGAAAAAACAGTAGTATTGAAATAAAAATGCTTTATATCATAATATCTAAATTAAAAATATTAATATTAAGTGTTACTAGATCTTTATCAAATCTCAAGTTCAAATTTTATGAGGAGGGATTAAGGTTGAGAGTTAATTGCACGAGAAGGAAACTATACAATGAATGTATAAACTCGATCAAGCCTTGTACAATGGTCTAGCGATAATATCTGTGATTTAGTGATAATATCTTGTAATTGGTGATAGTATCTTACAAGTGGGCAGATTCCCTCCAATACATAAATTAACCCTAATCTAAATACAAAATAGTTCAAATTTTTTTAATATCAACTCTTAATTAAATTTTAATTTACTTTTAGAATTTCAAATAAATAATATATTTTATTATATTTTCATAAATAAGAAAAATTACAATTGATGCAAAAATGGGTTTTAAATTATACTTTAGATAAATAAAATTATAAATTTTATATTAATATATAATGAAAATCCTAAAAAATTTAATATTATAATTTTATTTTTAAGAAAAAATTAATTTCACATTGTAACAAGGGCTACATAGTAAGTAGTACCTGGAGCTTAACTTAAATATAGCTTAATTAAACAAAAATAATAATAAAGACAAAGATTTGATCACAAAAAAAAACAACATTGTTGAATGGCATCACAAAAAATTAAGAAATATGATTAATATTGTTTATATTAACATACAAAACAATATTGTTAATGTAATCACCAAAAATTAAGAAATATGATTAATATTCTTTATATTAGGATACATATATCTATGTGTGTTTGTTTTATTTTTATTAATATATATAATTGTTTCTAATTAAATTTATTAAAATATGTTTTTAATATAATAATAAGTCATTTTGAATTGAAAATATTGTTAAAAAATTATAATTCATGAAAATAGAAATAATAAGAAAAAGAAAGAAAAAGTTAAATAAAAAGGAAATAAAACTAAAAATAAAAAAATTTAGTAACTAATAGAAATGGAAGTTATTAAACAACCCATAATAAAACTTCAAACAATCACCTTAAAAATAAATAAATTTAAATAATAATAAAAAAACAAAATTTAAATTTCCAATGTTAAACTATGCATAAGCGTCATAAATTTTTGCTCAAAATAAATTAATACCCAATAAAAAACAAAATTAAATATTTTATATAATAAAAATAAAAACCAACCCAAAAAACACTATTTGCTAAGCTCTCCGTAGTAACGCAATGAGTTTACACATAATTTATAGTTTTCCATAGCAACACAATGAGTTTACACCTAATTTATAGTTTTTAAAAATAATTTGTCCTGGCCGTCGCCATAGTGGTATAGAATTAAGAGGCTAGCCGGGAGTCTTAGTATAGTCGTCGTAGTTGTATGGTGCTAAGTGGATTAAAATATAGCATGTACACCAGGTTGGTTGACACCATCATTGAAAGCCACGTTAAATTCCAATGTGTCATAATGCTTACAACCAATGCTAAAGCCACAGTATACTTTTTATATGTTTGGAAGTTAAATTTTTTTACTTTATTAGTCCCTGCCATCTGGCATTCGGCAGGGACTATAGTAATCGAATTAGTCTGAGTTAGCATTAGTTCTTAGTCGCTGCCCAGTGTTATTCGTTGTTTATCATAAGGTTTGCAAATGCCCTGTGCGACGATGTGCCGAGATAACCTAAGTTTCATTTCCGCCTGAGGCTTCGCCATCTTATTTGGCCTCTTCCCGAGGCGGAAGAGGCTCGATCATAGCTTAAATTGCTTTTACACCCAGTGCATTATCGCTAACCGTCAACGGTCTCGTTTTAATGTTAACATTAATTCGATTAATTCGTATTATCTGCAGGGGTATGCTAAGGTTTCGTAAGGTTTGGTGTTAACGGGTGTTGCGCAGCAGGTGCTGCAGGTGTCATGAACCTGCCTTGGTATCTTGCCAACCCAGATTTCCTTTGTAGTATAACTTTCTGTCTTTGTTATAATGCCTTGCATCCATGCATCCTCTTGCAAAGCCAGATCCAAGGCACGTTGCTTGCATCCTGCAGATGTTTCAGGTAAAAAGTAGCATGACCAGTGGGAGCAAACAGAACCTGTCAAAGAAGGAGGAAGGAGGTCCAAGCTGAGCGGGCATTGAACAATATCCGAGCATGAAAGGTAGTTATAATATGACACAACTTTTTAACATAGTAACATAATAGAGTCTGCAATTCCACCATAATCAGTTGCATATTCTAAAACAAACCATGAATTCAGAGCTAAGAATGAAATTCTGATTGTCTTCTACATTACCCATATGGAACATTGTTGACTTGTTTTCGCCCCAACTTTGATGTCAGGTTTCTTCTGAGAATCCATGGCTGACTTTGCATGCTCAATAAAGCTGAGATAGTGTCGCTATGAAATTAGGGATCTACAATATTATGAAAGATGATTAACTAACCTAAGCTAATAGTGCTTTCTGTTTCAAGAATTAATGTTGTGCATCATACTAAATAATATTTTTTTTCAAACTGGAATCAAATACGTTTGCATTTCAACTGATTATTGCTGCCTTGATCACATACCACATGCTGTAAAGTCATACTAAAATTGAAAACAATCCAACTAACCTGTAGTAGTTTTATGACATGATCATTTCCGAATAATCTGCGTACCAATAGGAAATTGTTTGGATCGTTTTGTGAGAAATGACCGAGCACACATTTCTCTCTGAGCTTTCTTTCTTTGTTATAATGCCTTGCGTCCATGCATCCTCTTGCAAAGCCAGATCCAAGGCACGTTGATTGCATCCTGCAGATGTTTCAGGTAAAAAGTAGCATGACCAGTGGGAGCGAATAGAACCTGTCAAAGAAGGAGGAAGGAGGTCCAAGCTAAGCAGGCATTGAACAATATCCGAGCACGAAAGGTAGTTATAATATGACACAACTTTTTAACATAGTAACATAATAGAGTCTGCAATTCCACCATAATCAGTTGCATATTCTAAAACAAACCATGAATTTAGAGCTAAGAATGAAATTCTGATTGTCTTCTACATTACCCATATGGAACAATGTTGACTTGTTTTCGCCCCAACTTTGATGTCAGGTTTCTTCTGAGAATCCATGGCTGAATTTGCATGCTCAATAAAGCTGAGATAGTGTCGCTATGAAATTAGGGATCTACAATATTATGAAAGTTGATTAACTAACCTAAGCTAATAGTGCTTTCTGTTTCAAGAATTAATGTTGTGCATCATACTAAATAATTTTTTTTTCAAACTGGAATCAAATACGTTTGCATTTCAACTGATTATTGCTGCCTTGATCACATAGCACATGCTGTAAATTCATACTAAAATTGAAAACAATCCAACTAACCTGTAGTAGTTTTATGACATGATCATTTCCGAATAATTTGTGTACCAATAGGAAATTGTTTGGATCGTTCTGTGAGAAATGACCGAGCACACATTTCTCTCTGAGCTTTCTTTTTTCTGGAAATTGCAAGTAGCACAAGCAGTTTCTGCCTTAGAAACTTGGCTCATAATCTGCAATTTTTTGTTTGTTACCAGTTCTTACCATCTGAATGCATTACTATTACTAAATATTGTAACATACCTTTCCTCTTCCGGTCACAATTTTCAGTTTTTGCCTTACAAACTTGGTTCATAATCTGCAATTTTTATTTTTTGTTACCAGCTCTTACCATCTGAATGCATTACTATTACTAAATATTGTAACATACCCTTCCTCTTCCAGTCACAATTTTGTTTCTGAGGAAGAATGAATATAAATCGTTCTGCTTGGATAGTCCATCCGTTCAAGTTTCAAAGCCTGTGAAGAGATCTGGCAAGTAAAAAATGACAGATGTCAGCATATGGACAAATAAGGTGACACCTCCTTCATTACCATCTGCTGCTGGATATTTGGGGTGTAGACGGTATACGTAGGCCTGTTTGGACGAAACGAAACAAAAGCAGCCCAAAATACCTTGGCTGCTTGACACCTGCAATGCAGAAGACACCTGTCATTCATGCAAAAACAACATGTAAGGGACTTCGTAATCAAGGAGTCTGCATGGCTATTATTATGCCTATGTTTCTCATGTACTGCTCAAACTTTTGAAATTTTCGCATTCTGAAGGAAATCATGTTAGACTTGTTTAAAAATCAGGGAATTGAAAGAATAGCAAAACAAATATACATCACCAGAAAGTTGTGTGAAAGATTATTACTAGCCATGAAATAGCCAAAATCAAAATCTGTGAACAAAAATTAAATTAGAAAAACACTTACGATCCCTGCTAGCAGCTCCCTAAAGTGTAAATGTTCCATGGCACACGTTGTTACAAGTGGTTTTTGTGGATAGTACAATACATACGCTAAGGTATCCTGCAGAGTAACAAATTTAAAGTGATTGATGACCTCAATAGCTGGAGTTGTTCTAACTTCTGCAGATAATAGAGTAGATATGGCAAGGTGTCCTACAACAAAAAATTTAAAAAGTAACAGAGGACCAGAACAATACAATACCATTCTAAGCTGGTAATTTGTGACATAAATACCCATCGCTTGTTTTCCCATAGCTGACTGGTAAGTGTTACGTGGAGACTACAGAGTGGCAATACATAAAAGGCATGCACTTCAATGTATTAGCAAACTAAAAGCCGAATCAGAATGTATCCAGCTACAACAACCAAAAGTAGCGAAAAATATAGGTGCTAAAGATTCAAACCTGATAGCAAGTTACATCGCAGAATTAAAGGACACGGCCTGTCAATTGCAAGCCCTTGATACACCCAGGACCTCTACTTTGTCTGTCTCGGTATGCAGTGAAGATAAACTTTTACTGTTAGAGCTTTTAAAAACGAATAAAGACAATTTACCTCTGTTGTTCATCACGAATTTATTGCAGCGACAACCATTACCGAATTTAAGCTCAATTCAACAACCTCTGCAACACATTCTTCCATATCTCATTCAAAACATTGATTTTCAGAAATATAATTGAATTTTGCAAAGCAAGTAACTTTGAATACACGCAAAATCTAAATGGCAAGGATTTGCAAGTACTTCGGTATCTTGTTAACTTCGAATTCCACGGCTTCGCCATTGAGCTGATAGAGCTCGTTCTGCAACAACTCCAGTATTCGACAGTGAAGGCGATAATGGCAATGCTTACATATTGGCATAGTGATGACGGAGCCAATGGTTTATGTGCAGGGTGTTATGCTCTGGAAAAACATGCAGCCAATGAATTATCTGCACAGGTGTTATGCTTTGGAAGAACATGAAAGGTGTACCTGGCATATGACATGTTTTCATGATATATGGATATAAGGAGTTAACATCATAGTAGTACAATTCGTAAACCTTATGGTTCCTCATAAGTGGTTTTATAGTGTACCCATCCCCACGAGAAGCATAATGTTTCATTAACAAAATACCATCGAATCGTGCACCAGCTCATGTTTAATCCTATGCTAAACACTTTTCCTAGCACTAAACCATGTAAAAGTCCTAAATCTGTGCTGAAAAACCATATGCCAAAATGTTATATTCAAAATACATTGGAAAACTATGTATTAATACATTACAACCCTAACTCTAACCCTCGGCATTTGAAAATATGTTAGAAAACATTACAAAAATGTTAAAACACAGCCTTAACCACTAGTTTAATCGTCGGGATAGCTAACCGCGTTGGGGCATGTGATCAGTGCAGTACTAACTGCCGGGTTATCAAAACCATAGCAGAGACTGTAACTGCAACGAAGGATTGTGCCATGTGATCGGGGTATGCTATCCTTCGGGGTTGCAGTTAACATTTGTCTTGACCGCAAAGCTAACCGCTGGCCTCTAACTGCATCAAACAGCACGTGAGTGGTCTGGCAAACAAGCAGAGGTTACGGTTAGTAGTCCTTAACCGCAGAGTGAAACCGTCGCACTACCCCTAGGCAGGGACTAGTTGCCTTGCAACTCATCTTGTTTGGATTAGTTTGAATTTGAGGATTAGGAAGGTTTTTCGAGTATAGTTGATTGGGTTGGAATATACTTTGTGATTTAAGTGTCACAAAGTTTTTTATTGAATTTTTATATTATTAATATAATTATCTTAAAAATATTAATGCACTTAATTTCGTTGAAGGTTATGATGATGATGATGATGATGGTTAACGTCCACTGAGACCAAATAATGGTCTATCGGACCTAAAGAAACAAATTATCTATTTTGATTTAAGATTTTATTCCTATGCTCAAAAAGCTTGGAGAGAAGCCTCCCGAGCTCACTATAATTTTGACATTGTAAAAGGCTAGGAAGGTCAGTATTGTAACAAAGATTGTGAAACTGAGATCTAATGTGGTTATACGCGGGGCACTCTAAGAGGAAGTGGTTTTCATCCTCGATGTTCCTATTCTTACATATATGGCAGAGCCTTTCCGTCCATGGCGTTTTAGGAACTGCCCAACGACCTGTTTCACTATGGAGCTCATGAGAATTCATTCTAATCTTTGCTATATTAATTTTCTTCTTTGAGCTAGTTAAAATAGAGAGACACTTTTGATCTTCTAGGGTGGGGTTGATGACCTTCTTATAATAACTTAATTTTCTTTTAGCCGCTAAGTCTTTCTCACACCACATTTTTTCTTTGAACTTAGAAGTAACAATATCTTTAATGTTATTTATGTTTTGCAATGCATCATTTTCGTTGATCTCCCAATAGTTTAACCAGGCCCTTGTGTCTTTATGCCACCCTCGATTGAGCCTTAGGTGGTTTTGGCTAGAATTTAAAGCTAGCTTAGGAAGTCTATGATCGTTTATGTTACTGATTTTGTGATTGTACAACAGAAACCTAAGCATAGATAGGCTCTCAATAGGGGAAAGACCTGCTTCTATAAGGAGAATAGGATAGGGTTTATTACTTTTAATTTTCAGGTTATAAGCTATAAAACACTTCTGGATTTTCTCAATCTTTCTCCATGATTCTCTGGAGATGCTGCAACCCCAAACCTCACAGCCATATAAGATAACAGGAGTGACTAAAGTTTCTAAGAGCCTGAACTTCTTTTTATCCCACATTACAAGGTTTGCAATTTTACAATTATTTTCAAGACCATAGTAAGCTTTCCACCCCCCATTAATCCTTTTCTCAATGCTATGGTTCCAGTTGAGCTTGTGATGAATATCAATTCCTAGGTACTTGTAAGAATACACTTCCTCCAAGTTATTATTGTCATACATAAAATTAGCGTAAGTGTCCTTCTTGGATTTGATAATCATAACTTTTGTTTTGTCAGTGTTAACAGTCATACCCATGGTAGAGCAGAAATCCTTAAGAAGCCTGAGTTGCTTATTAAGATCAGATGGGCACCTTGCCAAAAGAACAATATCGTCAGCATAAAGAAGAAGGATGACGACTATCCCAGCTAAGATCGTGCCATCACATCCTGCTTCCTCTAAATAGCCTTCGAGCTTATCGATGTAAATGCCAAATAGGGTAGGGGAGAGGGGGAAACCTTGTTTAACTCCGATGTTACACTTAATATCTTTCGACCACCCTTCATTGCTCTTTAGCTTGGCAATTACATTCTCGTATAACCTTATAGCGGCAACTCTCAACTCGAGAGGAACCTTTAGCTCTTCTAATCTATTCCAAATGTTGGATCTAGGAACCGTATCGAAAGCCTTTCTAAAGTCCACAAAGCAACAAAATAAATTGGATTTATCATTACGACATTCCTCCGCAATGATCCTAAGCGTAACAAGGTGGTCTGTTGTTGAGTGATGCCTTCTGAAACCTGCTTGGCCTTTAGCCCGCTTACCTTCACTTTCAAGCCATATGCTTAACTTTTTTTCCAAAATACTACCATATAACTTGGCTAAGAGAGGGCTGATCATAATTGTTCGATAATTAGAGGGGTTATTTGTATCCCCACTTTTAAAAATAGGGATAATGAGGCTCTCAGTCCAAGGTTTAGGGAACCCTTGCTTGACTGCTTGATTGAAAAGCTTGTGGATGTGGGGGATGAGGACAGGACCTCCAATTTTTAAGATTTCCGTTTGGTAACCTTCAATGTCCTTAGCTTTCCCATTAGCGAGGCGATTAACCCCAAACTTAATGTGTCTTCTAAAGAGAAAACTTCTTTCGTTGTGAGAAGGGTTTCCAAATTATCCATGACATTTGGAGATTCATAAAGCTTTTTAAGATAGGAATTCCAATCGCAAAGAGCAATTTTATTATTATCCTTAGTCTTCCTAGTTAGAATCTGCCTCCAAAATTTCTTAGGAGCTACCTTAGAGAGGTGTAAGAGATTCTCCTGTCTTTGACGAATGTACTGCCTCTTTTTCCTTTTAGTTAGGGCTTTGTATATTTTTATCTTGTCCATTTTAAGAGATTCATCAACAGCTTCCTTAATTGCTCTCCTTGCACTTTTACAATCTTTGTCATACCATGGATTGGTTTTGCTATTTCTTTTATTATTTGAAACTTCAATTGAGAACTTGTTAATAAAATATGAGAGGGTTGTAGTAAAATTATGATAGAGGTCTTCTATGTTGTCTATATTAGATAAAGGAAGCAAATTAGTTTTTAATTCATTTAGAAAGAGATCATTTTTATTTATATCAAATATTAAGTTCTTTTGGCTATAAGTATTGTAGAGCCTCTACTCTACACCTACTTGTCTACCATTTTCCTCAGTTTTTCCTCATCTTTTCTTCACTTTTGCCTCATTTTCACTATAAAACCACCCAGATCATTACATTAGGTGTCATTAAGCATGATCAAGCAAGTTTTGCTAATGGATGACTATTTTTTTAGATTTTGACTTACTTGCAGGAATCCCGCAGCTATCTGATGATCTTGCAGCTATCTGAATATCCTGCAGCCTTTTTGTTAAACGCAATGTTCCACGTGTCGGTTTACCAGATGAGCCACATGGGCACTTAGGTATCAACGTGCTCGAGGTTCCTGTCCCATTTTTCCAGCCATCCACGTCATCTTTACCCATGGTCAAATCTGGTCAAGTTACGGTCAACTCAAGGCTGTTTAACGGTGATTGTGAGCTGCTAGGTCACGTCATCTTAAACGGTGACTTGTCCACGTTCTACAGGTGGCAGGGGACATGATCCAACATGGGATTCATTACCCATGACGACAGAACCATTAAACTCATCCACGCAGCCGTATGATGTGTCAAGGGACCATAAATACGCATGACAGTTTGTTGTTTTTCAGTTAATTAGCTGTACGAGTAGGCTATCTTAGAAACCTCTATAAATAGCTGCGTCTGCGTACGCTCATCAGACTTTTATCAGTTGTAATTTCTGAACTTGTGTTAAATTTAAGAGCGTTGTGAACTCTGTTTTTTAGTGTTATTCTAGCACTTTGTTTTGTACACTTTTTGCAAATGGAGGAATAGACATAGCACCGTTTTTAAGTTTCCAGATCTCTGAGTTTTCTTGTGGCTGAATGAATAGAGGGCCCCTGCTCATCTCAGCCTCTGTAAAGTATTTTATGTGCAGTATTTCTTTATTTTCCTATTCATTTCTTTAAGCATGTATAGTTTCATTTACTTGTTTTCCTTTCTTTCAAGCTGATCAGTGTTACTTCTTTGCAGGTTTCTTTTAGCCCGGGATTTATTTTTATGTGTGTGTGTTTGCTTTACAAACTAATGGTATTTGAAGTTGACAAATTCAAGTGCTGCCTTTGTTTTTATAGCTGATTTTTAATCTTATTTCTCAAAGAGCTGCTAACACATAAATGATCTTCATCATAAACTGTTATCTTTTAAGATCAGAATATCACTAACTTGCAGTTAGTTTTGAGTGCTTTTTAGACTATTCTTTCACTACTTTCTAACCATACTTTACATAGTACATATGGCTGAAGTAGAGAGTTAGAAAGAGCAAAATATTACCACTAGTCTTTAAAGTAGAGTTTTGATTTTAAGTGCTTCTTAGACTATTCTTTCACTACTTTCTAATCATACTTTGCATAGTACATATGGCTGAAGTAGAGAATTAGAAAGAGCAAACCGTCATTAGTCTTTCAAGCAGATTTTTCTCACTTTTCTAATTCAACTTAAGCTACTTTCTATCCGTGCTTTACACAGTACATGTGCTTTGAAGCATCGAGTTAGAGAGAGATAATCTTTATTTTTGGGTTTTAAAAGTGACTTTCTTTTCTTTTATTAGCAGCAGCTTGAATGGTGTCTAGTGCCATTGGAAGTGGTCATTTGCTTTCAAATTTATTTCAAGTTATTTCAGTTCATTTATTCCTTTCAAGCATTTCCTTTCAAGCAAGTAGTTAGAGATCACTAAACACACACTTTCACTCATTTAGGATTCACTCTACACACACACCATCACTCACTTGTTTATAAATTATCACTCCATCTTAGGAACATAATTAACCACAACAACACCCCCAACGATAAGAAAAACTCTAAGAGGTTACTTAAGTACATATAGTACACCTTCACTTCATCAGCTTACGAGCCCCGGGTTGACAATTAATACTAGCAATTTAGATAACACTAAATTGACTAAACATTTTGGCGCCGTTGCCGGGGAAGTGAAATTAAGTAGCCATATTCTTAGAAGAAAAAAAAATATAAAGTTTCAAGGAAAGAAGTTAATAGCCTATCTAAGTATGCTCTCCTCTTGCACTTTGAAGTGATCTGGAGGATCAGAAAGGAGAAAGTTATTGATTTAATAGTTTCTTGAGTATGCTCTCTTCTTGCACCTAGAGTGAACTGGAAGATCAGAAAAAGAACTATTTAACTTGACTTGAAGATAAAATAAAAAATGACATGCATAGAGCTAGAGATTCTAGGGGAAGGTTTTTAGCTAGAGCTCGAAGTTCAATTTTTACAAGTCCATCTGCTTCAAGAGATAGACAAGAGACACCTCCCTTATCTCCAACCGAAACTCCTAGTCCTGAAATTCAAGAGCCAAGAGTTGACTCTCCTATACCTTCTATTGAGTTTGAACTAGGAAAAGACTCTTCTCTTTCTCCTACAAGAAAACCAATTGTAATTGAGGAAATAGACTCACCTGAAGAGGAAGGAGAAATCTCTTCTCATTCACCCTTTGTAGAAGAACCAGAAGATTTTGAAATCCCTAGGAGAATCATCATGGCAGAGGAAGAAGGAGGTGGTAGAGGTAGAGGTAGAGGAGGAGGAGGAAATAACAATAACAATGGAGGAGGTAGAGGTCCCATTGGAGGAAATAGAGATGGGGATAACTCATTTGGGTTTCCCATTGTTAATGAGGACTCCCGAGCCACCATGAAAAACATATCACCATCCGTCCTCCCAAATTTTCATGGATTAAGAACTGAGGACCCTGAAACATTCTTGTTTGAATTTGAAGTTGTGTGTCGAACCTATGACTATCTGGATGATACTCAGAAACTCAAACTGTTCCCATCAACATTAAAAGATCAAGCTTTGAAATGGTTCATGGGGTTACTTACTCAATCCATTAGGACCTGGGATGAAATGAAACAAACCTTTTTGGATAGGTATTTGGACTATTGTATGCCTACTAATCATAAGAACGAGGTTTTTAAAATGATGCAAAAAGAAGATGAGAGCTTAGAAGATTTACTTGAGAGATTTCAATATAATTTAAAAAGAGCAAAAATGAGTACCTTGGATGAAGAGACCTTAAAAGCCCTCTTATTAAAAGCCATTAGGGATGAATGGATAGATATCTTAAACATGATGGGGAAGGGGGATATTTCTCAACTTTCTCTCAATGATATAGCAGAACTTTGTATCCATCTCTCAAGGGGCAAATCAAAAACTCAAAAAGGGCCTAGAGATCCTTCTCTCCTTAGGGCAAATAAATCTGCAACAGGATCAGTGAGTAGGGCTGAAATCGGTAATATGCTAGATGAATTTAAAACTGACATCTTAGGGAGTCTTAGTGAACAAATTGATACCCTTAAGATTCAAAATAAACAAAAAGCAGAAGCCGAGGCTATGACTATCTTTTGCCCGAAGTGTAGAAAGAAGCATGCTTTAAGGGAATGTCCCTTGGAAGCACAAGTTGTGGAAACCTGTGTAATTTGCTCAGAAACCCATGAGACCAAGGAATGTCCTTCAATCCCTGGCCTCAAAGCAGTCTTTCAAGAAGATCCAAGTACGCTTGAATCCCTTTGTTTTGTTGCAAGAAGACCTTGGCAGGGGCAGCAAAATCAAGGGTTTAACAACTCCATGAATTTCCAACCCCCACCAAATTGGAATCCTTGGCAACAACCTTGGTCACAACCACAAAATCCTTTCCAAGCATGGTTGCAAAGCATGCAAATGCAAAATATTTATGGGAGATTTGCCCAATTCTATCAATATCCTCAATCCTTTCAAAATCAACAAGCTCCCCAACTTCCAAATCAAGGTCAACAATTGTCATTACCATTTCCTCAACAACAACCTCCTCCACAAAATCAAAATTCTCAACTCTTGTTACAATCTCAACAGAGGCCAAATCAACTTCCCTCTCAACCTCAACCAAACCCCAATAATAGGAATCCTCAAAGTGCTTACGTGATGGAAGGTCAACCATTCCCTACCTATATGGTTGTTCCTCTCAATGAGGTCCAACTCAGATCAGGTAGAATCCTAGACCAGCCTTCTACAAGTGCTCAACAACCAAGCATTTCTGAGGAAGAATCTCTCAAAGCCAATAAGGGTTCTGAAGTATCCCTTCAAAACCCAAGCATTAAAGAAAAAGAAAAAGAATCAACTCCCTTAGTAGAGCAACCCACATCTTCAGCTACTCCTCCTTTTCCTGAAAGATTGCAAATTGATAAAGGAGTGGAGAAGCAGATTTGGTTGCCTGACTATAGCTTTCTAGATGAATTGAAAAATGTCTGTATCAAGATTCCCTTGTTAACAGCCATTAAGGAGATTCCCATTCTAGCAAAGACAATAAAGGAGATGAGTTTGAAAAAAACAATAAAAAGAACCAGAGATACCAAAAGGATACATCTAGTTGGAAAAATTGCAGACATTATGATGGGTAAAATTACCATGCAAAAATATGTAGATCCCGGTAGCCCTATTGTTAAAACTCATATTAATGGGGTTGAAATCCCAAATACTTTGATTGACTTAGGAGCCGCTATCAACATTATGAGTAGACAGACCATGGATCAGTTAAAACTTCCTAACCTTCTCTTTACACCTACTTTGTTGCAACTTGCAGATAGATCAATCATTAAACCTGATGGTGTATTGGAAGACATTCCAGTCTCACTAGACTCTTGGGAATATCCAGTTGATTTTATGATTTTAACTCCCAAGAACAATCTAGGAGGACATCCTCTTATTTTAGGAAGACCTTGGTTGGCCACAGCTGATGCTTTCATAAGTTGTAGGTCTGGAGACATGTATATATCAGATGGTAATTCTACCAAGAAATTCAACTTGTATCCTCCCGCAAAGGCAATAACAGAAATAGGAGAAGATGAGTGGATTGATGATGAGGATACTCTTCAACCTGTTCTAACCATCTCTGAGATCAGTGAGGACAGTCAAATTCTAAATACATTAGAAAATTTTGATATACCTTTAGAATATGACTCTTCACAGTTTCAGTTAGATGCAGACATTGAATATCTCTCCTCTAGACAGATGTCTCTCTTCTCAATGGAAGAGTTTGGTAGTTCTACAGTTGAAATCTTTCCAGGAAAAACATTAAACATTAACAAGAACTTGGAAAGACTACAACAAGAAGAATTAACTAAATTGTTGCAAAAACATTCCACTGCCTTTGCATGGGAATATACTGACATGAAAGGAATCGACCCTAAGACTTGTATTCATCACATTTATATTGAAGAAAACAGCAGACCCATTAGGCAGCCACAAAGACGGATGAATCCAAATTTTAGGGAAATTGTGAAAGAAGAACTTCAGAAATTGCTCAAGGTAAACTTCATTTACCCCATTTCAGATAGCCAATGGGTTTCTCCCTTGGTTATAGTGCCCAAAAAGAATGGTAAATGGAGAGTTTGCATTGACTATCGAGAATTGAACAAGGCAACCTTAAAGGATCATTTTCCTCTACCTTTTATTGATCAGGTACTAGACACTTTAGCAGGTAAAAAGTATTTCTCATTCTTGGATGGTTTTAGTGGTTACAATCAGATTCAGGTAGCACCTGAAGATCAAGACAAAACCACCTTTACTTGTCCTTGGGGAACTTTTGCCTATCGAGTACTCCCTTTTGGATTGTGCAATGCACCCGCTACATTTCAAAGGGCTGTACTAGGAATCTTCTCAGATCTGATTCATGATTGTGTAGAGGTATACATGGACGATTTCACAGTCTATGGTAATACATTTGAAGAAGCTTTGGCAAATTTGGAAAAAGTACTGGTAAGATGTAAGGAAACAAATCTTTCTTTAAGTCATGAAAAGTGTTTTATGATGTTTACTGAAGGGATTGTTTTAGGACATCATATTTCAGGAGATGGAATCAAAGTTGATAGATCTAAAGTAGAAGTCATCTCTAAGTTACCTGTTCCAAATTGCCAAAGAGATGTTAGAAGTTTTCTTGGGTTTACTGGTTATTACAGAAGATTTATTGAAAACTTCACTAAGATAGCATCCCCTCTTTTCAGACTACTTACTAAAGATTGTGAATTTAAGTGGGATCCTGAATGTCAATCTGCCTTTGAAGCTTTAAAGACTAGAATATCTGAAGCACCCATTCTAAGGGGTCCAAATTGGAAACTCCCTTTCCACATTTCTACTGATGCTTCAGATACAGCTTTAGGAGCTGTTTTGGGACAAAAGGATTTGATCCCTTATGCCATTTATTACACGAGTAAGAATTTGACTCCTACTGAGTTAAATTATATTGTTACTGAAAAGGAATTTCTAGTCGTTGTTCATGCTATAAACAAGTTTAGACACTATATAACCGGCTATGAAACCTTTGTCCACACTGATCACTCTGCCATTAGATACCTCATGAACAAACCAGTCACTAATGGTAGAGTTACAAGATGGCTTTTGCTTTTACAAGAATTCAACATAACTGTGTTAGATCGACCAGGTAAACAGAACACAGTAGCTGACTTCTTGTCTAGAATCCAAAACACTAATGAGGACTCTCCTGTAGAGGATAAATTTCCAGATGAGTATTTGTTTGCAGTAACTACCAAAACCCCTTGGTATGCTGATATTGCTAATTATTTAGTTACTGGAAAGTTACCTTTACATTTATTTCCTAATGAGAAAAGGAAAATCATTCAGGATAGTTCACATTATTCTTGGATTTCTAATGAATTGTTCAGAACAGGGCCAGATTTGATGATCAGAAGATGTGTACGGGAGGATGAAATGCCTGACATCCTTAAGGCATGTCATGACAAACCTTGTGGCGGACATTTTTCTGATAAGAGGACTGCCTATAAAATCCTTTCATCAGGATATTATTGGCCTTCTCTCTTTAAGGATGCAAAGCAATATGTTAAAAGGTGTGACAGTTGTCAGAGAATTGGGAGACCAACTCTTTCAAATGAAATGCCACTACAGCCACAGGTATGCATCGAACCTTTCGAGAAATGGGCTCTAGATTTTGTTGGACCAATTAATCCGCCATCCAAGCAAAACAGATATATATCGGTTTGTACTGATTATGTTACCAAGTGGGTAGAAGCTATAGCATTAACTTCTGCTACTGAAAATTCAGTTGTTCAATTTCTTTTTAAGGATATTTTCACTCGTTTTGGTGTCCCAAGAGAAATTGTAACAGATCAGGGAAGCCAATTTACATCGAGGATGATGGAGAAGTTGATGGAGGAATATAAGATCAAGCATAGAACATCTACTCCATACCATCCGCAAGCAAATGGTCAAGTAGAATCTACAAATAAAGTTCTTGAAAGCATCATCACAAAGACTGTTCATCTTCATAGAAGAGATTGGGCAGAAAGGCTTCCTGAAGCCTTATGGGCCTATAGAACTACATGGAGGAACACCACAGGACATTCTCCCTATGAACTTGTTTATGGGAAGGAAGTCTTGTTCCCCATTGAGTTCCAAATCAAGACCTTCAAGACAGCAGTTCAATTGGGGATGAGCTTATCAGAAGCCCAGAAGCACAGAATGGACCAGTTAAACGAACTAGATGAAATGAGACAAGATGCAATTCTAAGGACCGATCTAGTTCAGCACCAAAGAAGCAAATGGCATGATCGACATATCAAAGAAAAGAAGTTTCAAAAGGGTGATTGGGCACTCTTGTTTGATTCAAAATTTAAGGACTTCAAAGGAAAATTTCAAACTCATTGGCTTGGGCCATATGAGATTGATGAAGTCTTTAATAATGGAGCAGTTAGAGTGAAGACTATTAATGAACTTCAAACTCCCTTTATTGTGAATGGCCACCGGTTGAAAGTTTACCACAAGCCACTCTCAAAAGAGGAGTTTGTTAAGTTATTCCAAGGCGATTCTGAAATGAGGCTGGTTGAGAAGAATTCTTCTCCTCCATCAGCCTAATCTCTGTTTCTTTCAATTTCAATGAAAAAAAAAAAAAAAAAAAAAAAAAAAAAAAAAAGAAAAAATGAATAAATGTATGAGCCTGAAAACCAATCTCTGATTGGCAGTCTCATGCAGAAAACATGAGGTGAAAATCAGGGTCACCTGACACCTCATGTTTTCCAAAAAAAAATCTCTCTCTCTCTTTCATCTCATTTCATTTATTCCATCTCACCATTTCCTTCCATCTCACCATCCTCACTTCACCTCACTGCTTTCCACCCATTCATTCATTCATTCATTCCATTTCATTTCATTAATAAAGTTTTTTTTCAGGCAACTAAAGTATTTTATGCAGCTGGAAGACACCATTGCAGTTCCTGCAGCTATTTGGCAATTCTGCAGCCGTTTAGCCTTTCTGCAGCCTTCTGCACCTGCACAAGAAACACAGTCTGTTTGAAGAAAATATTTACAGTTCAAAATCATCAAAGATAAGGAGGAAAGAATCATGTGCTAGCAATAAAGTTGACAAAAGGTTAGTAGCAAATTATCAGAAGCCAAATCAAATGCGGATCTGAGGTATGTTTAAAATTTTAAACCTATAGTTATTTCATTACGCAGAATTTTCTGGGTTATGTCTTGTTGGCCACTAATTGTAATGATTACCCATTTTCTTTTCCCATACGACCAAAAATCTACGAATCCTCCACGTCTACCAGCTCATAATACCCACGATTTTTGAAATCACATATGGCCATTTTTGTCATTAAGGTTTCGTACCCTAATGACGTAACCTACCGTATTACGTCTCTCTCAGTCCTCATCCCGCAGCCATGTGTTAATCCACAGCCGAAATCGGAGAATATAGTCGTTCCATTCATCATTTCGAAACCCTCTGCGCCCATAACACTCCATTTCACGCTATCATCTCCCTTATTCCGTTTCACTCACTACGATTACCTCCATAAACCATACTTTGTTTTTCTCTCTGCTGTATAGCCAGTAAACGTGTGATACAGTTGTATTACGACTGCTAGTCACCGTTTCACTGTGTTCACGTTGTTATCCACCACTTAACTCTGATTCAAGCCGTGAATTCTCGGTGTCTGAGGCTGTTGATGCACCCATATATCCTCTGTTCCACAAAGTCTGAACAAGAACCGAGGAATTACTGTGTAAAGCCACCATCAAAGTCGTGTTTTAAACAGAGCTGAGGAGTCAATGGGAAAACTTTTAAGGGCTGAACCAGAAGGTTCGAAATTCTTGGAGGCATACCCTCAGGTTGAGGAGGCATTGCAAAAAGCCAATTGGCTACAGTGCATCAAGAAGTTTAAGGGCTACCACAAAGAAGTAACAAAAGCCTTTGCAAGGTCATTCAAGGATAAAGACAGTCAAGTAGAGGTGGGCGATTTAACATTTGCAGTCAGTGAGGGAAGCATAGCAAGGGCTACATCTCTTCCACAAACCGGTGAACGTTGGTTCAAAAACCGGGCAGTCCAGGATCAACAATGGAAGCGGATTTTTAAAAACCCAGGTATGGATACAAGTGTTTTCACCAAAGGAATTCCTATCTCTCATGTTAAGGAAGAATGGAAAATTCTACTGTTGTTAGTGCAAAAAAATTTCACGTGTGAAGGGAGATTTGGGGTATTATACGTTTATCATGGTAAAATTATGCTGCAATTTCAAGGAGAACATGATATAAATCTTCCCTACTTTCTATTCCAAAGCCTTAGGAAAATGTGTTCCATGGCCCAACGGAATCCACGAAACATTGAAGCTTACCTCTGTCATCATAGTCTTGTTAAGTTATTGGTGGAAGAACAATTAAAAGAAAAACAAGACACATGGGAGAAATTCCTTGTAAGGAATCATTTTGAAGAACCTGGAGAAACTTCTATACCTAGGAAAAGCAGAAGGAAGAGAAAAGAAAGTATCTCTGAGACTGATATCTTAGAGGAAACTGTTCAAGGACAAACTGTAGAGGAAATAGAAGTACATCATCCTGAACCTGAGATTGAACCTACTGAGGACAGTGCTCAAGAGATTATCTCAGAAACCCTCGTTGAACTTGACAAAGAAGCTGCCAAAAAGAGAAGAGAAGATAAAAAGAAACAAAAACAAGACAAGGGAAAATCCATAATTCAAGAAACTGATCAGACTCCAGAGCATTCTAGTGATGAAGAAAGAGATAGCCAGCCCTTAGCACAAAGGTTAGCTAAACTCCATGAGAAAATTGCCCTCTCCAAGAAAGTAAAAGTACAAAAACCAAGGAAAAAGGCACAAAAAGAAACACAGAGTGCTGCCACTGTAAGAAGGAGTAGTAGATTGCAGAATAAAGGGAAAGCCACAAGGACACTTTTCATTGATCTAAGCACACCTGAGAAGGGTGCTATAAAAACAGACCTTGAGGATAGTCCACAACGTGAGGCAGCTACTCCTCCAAGGGAGGACAGTCCATTTCAGCCGGAGTTTGAAACTGAAATTGAGCATGAATATAGTCCAAGGAAGTCACCAATTGTTGACCCAGTTCAACAAGAGGTGTACAACTATTTTGAAACATTGGAGCAGAACACTGCTGGCCCAAGTAATGTCATACCTCATGAGCAGCAAATAGACTTACTCAAACAAGAGATCTATGAACTTGAGGTGCTAAACCGTCACATTAAACAGAGAAATGAAGAAATGAAGCAGCAAGCTGATATTGCCAAAGCAATCCAAGATAACACCTTGCTTCACATGGGCATGTGGCAGAAGAAAAACAACAGACTCAAGAAGAGATGTAGAAGGCTGAACAGAGCCTTAATCAATTTGAAATTCAGATGCATGTTCAAGAGACCAAAGGTTAATGTTTCCACACAAAGGAAGAAGAGGAGATTGGATGTCTTAGCTGAAGCATCCCAGCAGGTGGATTGAATTGTGTTTTCATTGCATGAGGACATGCAATACCCTCGGAGTGGGGGTATGTAGAGCCTCTACTCTACACCTACTTGTCTACCATTTTCCTCAGTTTTTCCTCATCTTTTCTTCACTTTTGCCTCATTTTCACTATAAAACCACCCAGATCATTACATTAGGTGTCATTAAGCATGATCAAGCAAGTTTTGCTAATGGATGACTATTTGTTTAGATTTTGACTTACTTGCAGGAATCCCGCAGCTATCTGATGATCTTGCAGCTATCTGAAGATCCTGCAGCCTTTTTGTTAAACGCAATGTTCCACGTGTCGGTTTGCCAGATGAGCCACATGGGCACTTAGGTATCAACGTGCTCGAGGTTCCTGTCCCATTTTTCCAGCCATCCACGTCATCTTTACCCATGGTCAAAGCTGGTCAAGTTACGGTCAACTCAAGGCTGTTTAACGGTGATTGTGAGCTGCTAGGTCACGTCATCTTAAACAGTGACTTGTCCATGTTCTACAGGTGGCAGGGGACATGATCCAACATGGGATTCATTACCCATGACGACAGAACCATTAAACTCATCCACGCAGCCGTATGATGTGTCAAGGGACCATAAATACGCATGACAGTTTGTTGTTTTTCAGTTAATTAGTTGTACGAGTAGGCTATCTTAGAAACCTCTATAAATAGCTGCGTCTGCGTACGCTCATCAGACTTTTATCAGTTGTAATTTCTGAACTTGTGTTAAATTTAAGAGCGTTGTGAACTCTGTTTTTTAGTGCTATTCTAGCACTCTGTTTTGTACACTTTTTGCAAATGGAGGAATAGACATAGCACCGTTTTGAAGTTTCCAGATCTCTGAGTTTTCTTGTGGCTGAATGAATAGAGGGCCCCTGCTCATCTCAGCCTCTGTAAAGTATTTTATGTGCAATATTTCTTTATTTTCCTATTCATTTCTTTAAGCATGTATAGTTTCATTTACTTGTTTTCCTTTCTTTCAAGCTGATCAGTGTTACTTCTTTGCAGGTTTCTTTTAGCCCGGGATTTATTTTTATGTGTGTGTGTTTGCTTTACAAACTAATGGTATTTGAAGTTGACAAATTCAAGTGCTGCCTTTGTTTTTATAGCTGATTTTTAATCTTATTTCTCAAAGAGCTGCTAACACATAAATGATCTTCATCATAAACTGTTATCTTTTAAGATCAGAATATCACTAACTTGCAGTTAGTTTTGAGTGCTTTTTAGACTATTCTTTCACTACTTTCTAACCATACTTTGCATAGTACATATGGCTGAAGTAGAGAGTTAGAAAGAGCAAAATATTACCACTAGTCTTTAAAGTAGAGTTTTGATTTTAAGTGCTTCTTAGACTATTCTTTCACTACTTTCTAATCATACTTTGCATAGTACATATGGCTGAAGTAGAGAATTAGAAAGAGCAAACCGTTATCATTAGTCTTTCAAGCAGATTTTTCTCACTTTTCTAATTCAACTTAAGCTACTTTCTATCCATTCTTTACACAGTACATGTGCTTTGAAGCATCGAGTTAGAGAGAGATAATCTTTATTTTTGGGTTTTAAAAGTGACTTTCTTTTCTTTTATTAGCAGCAGCTTGAATGGTGTCTAGTGCCATTGGAAGTGGTCATTTGCTTTCAAATTTATTTCAAGTTATTTCAGTTCATTTATTCCTTTCAAGCAAGTAGTTAGAGATCACTAAACACACACTTTCACTCATTTAGGATTCACTCTACACACACACCATCACTCACTTGTTTATAAATTATCACTCCATCTTAGGAACATAATTAACCACAACAACACCCCCAACGATAAGAAAAACTCTAAGAGGTTACTTAAGTACATATAGTACACCTTCACTTCATCAGCTTACGAGCCCCGGGTTGACAATTAATACTAGCAATTTAGATAACACTAAATTGACTAAACAAGTATTATTTTCTATGGGAACTCTATGCATGACAAAATTGAGAGTTATAAGTAAAGGCCTATGATCAGAGTCAGGTTCATGATCGTTTAAGATGTCAAAATTTATTATTTCGTTGTATAATGGGAGATCGGAACTAACATAGTCTACCACACTGCTACCAAGCCCATGGATGCAGGTCATCTTGCTAGAATTAGGCCACTTCTTTAGACCGTTGCAAATTATGAGATCCTGAGCACTACAGAGCTTGACTAGCTCCGACCCAAACAAATTTTCCCCGAGATCTTCAAAGTTCCTTTTGTACCTGCTAGCCAGAGTAGGGTCTTCATCTAACCAAAGAGGATTAGGGTTGGAATGATTGCTTACAATAATAGCTTGGTTGTTTGAAGTTCGAGCATTAAAGTCACCTATTAAAAGGATATTACCGTCATTCCTTAGGCTAGAAATATCATTCTCTAAACCATTGTAAGGGTTAGTTTTATCTAGATTCTTCTTCTTATAGAAGTTAGAATTAATGGGGGGGAAATAACATATTGCTATGTAGGACTTTTTATTATTAATGTCTTTGATCTCTATCCAACTATATTGGTTGTGAGGGTCGTTTTTATAAATCCTAACATGGGGGGAGATGTTCTTCTTAATGTAACAAGCTATTCCCCCAATGCCTCTACGGGAGGATCGCTTGTTCCAGGTAGACCATAGCGTAAAGCCATCTATGTTAGGGACCTTAGATTCTTCGTGCTCCCAAGTTTCAACAAGAAAAATAATATCAACATCATTTGAAATCCAACTTAGCTTGGGGCCTTTGTTCCATGGGAAGCCCCGACAATTCCAAGAAAGGATTCGAAGCATTTTTAATTGCTATTGATTACTATCTTTTTGGTTTCTATCTCGAATAAACGCTTTTCTATTTCTGATTATTGCCCATTTTCCTTCCTTTCTAGCTTCTTTTACCTTTTGAACCTCCTTTCTTAATTCTGCTTGGTCTTCTGGAATGAGATCTTCATTTATGAATATTCCCGTTCCTTTTAGACTTGAGGTTTTACTATGTCGTGCTTATGATCAGTGGAGCTCACCTTTATGCGGATTAGTCTTCCTTTATTCTCGGTTAATTTCCCCAACCTTGTTGCTTCTGTGAGACACAATGTTTCAATTTGTAATCTATTATGTAGTTCTGTCTGGGCTAAGGCTAAAGTATCCTCATCTACTTCCTCTTTTAAACCGAATATTATAAGTTTTAAGGCCCTTTTGTTACATTCGTGGTCTAATTCTATTAATTTTTTCATTTCATCTTTAATTGGTTTGATATCTAACTTATCTACCACATTATTTAGGGTGAGGCGGCTATTAAATTTTTCTTCTAGTTCTTTAATCATGTCTTTCATTTTAAGACTCTCTAAAGTATCAGCATCTCCTTGCTGGGATGGTTGGTTAGTATCTTGGTTATGTTTTGCTATAACTTGGAGTCTAGTATCCATTGCCTCCATTTTATTCTCTAGTAGTTCTATTTTATTTTCTATTTGTTTTTGGATCGTGTCTTCAAGAGCTGCAAATTTATTTTCCAGCATGGCTTCTAACTCTTTTTGTAGCTTGGCTTCTCTTTCTTCTCTACGTTTCTCTAAAGACTCTATATACTCATAAAGGCCTTGTAGAGTAACTGTGCTAGGTCTCCCCTTGGTAATCTTTGGTAACTGTGGTGAAATATTCATACTTGAAATTATATGAGCAAATATGTATTAGAAAAAGAAAAAGATAAGGAATGTGTGCACCTGATATCAGAAAACTTGACTGCAGATCGCCCGTCTGCCCTTGGTAATCATTGGTAACTGACTGCAGATCGCCCGTGCCCACCGCAATCCGCAGACTCTTTCACGGAGCCTCAGAACACTTTCACCGAAGAATATATAGAGTACGGTTTTAACTCTTTCACCGAGCCTCAGAACTCTTTCACCGAAGAATATATGCGAAGAATATATAGAGTAAGAATATATGCCAAGAATATATAGAGTATGTTTTTAACTTTTTCACCTAGCCTCGGAACACTTTCACCGAAGAATATATGCAAAGAATATATAGAGTATGTTTTTAACTCTTTCACCGAGCCTCAGAACACTTTCACCGAAGAATATATGCGAAGAATATATAGAGTAAGAAAATATGCCAAGGATATATAGAGTATGTTTTTAACTCTTTCACCGAGCCTCAGAACTCTTTCACTGAAGTATATATAGAGTACGTGTTTAACTTTTTCACCGAGCCTCAGAACACTTTCACCGAAGAATATATGCGAAGAATGTAACACTAAAAATGTTTTACTAATGTATATATTTATTTAATTAATCATGTATAAAAAAGGTTATGGAGTTATTTTAATTTGAGAAAAAAAAATTGCACATCTTATTGTAAAATGGACCATTTTGCTAAATAAAATTTGCTTATATATTATTTTTCCCATCTAATTAGACTATGAACTTATTAGAATTGGAATAATCTCAAATCCCTAGGAAATTGGTGGGCGGCGAGGCGAGCCACGAATCTAATTTAATTTGAGAAATTTACACATATTATTGTAAAATGGACCATTTGGCTAAATAAAATTTTGTTTATATATTAATTTCCCCATCTAATTAGAATATGAACTTATTAGAATTAGAATAATCTCAAATCCCTAGCAAAATTATCTATATATTAATTTTCAGCCACCATGCCGTGAAGCATATAAAACTAATCATCATATAGGGGAGGGACGCCATTAGGCGAACACCTCCACGTCGACCACCCAAAACGCCACGCTGGCATACCTATTGTTTGTACGACATCTGTCCCACACATGCAATGACGTGTTGGCTACTTATTAATACTGGTTCGGTAGGATATGACGAGGTTTAGGGTTTCTATACTATGATTACACTGCGCATTGTTCATTTACGTGTTCATTTCTGTTTGGGACTTGTTCTTGTCCGTTTGCAGTGTCGATAGTTGACTGTCGCTGCTCCAATGGCGGTCACTGCCATTACTGTTGTTGGTGATGCATTGTGTGGCTTCGCAGTGTCGGGTGGTGGTTTATGGACTAGCAGAGGTGGTCGTTCTTTAGCTTGTTTAGTTGTTTTCGTGCGTTTCATGTTGTTTTTTCGCCTGGTTTTTTTCCCGTCTGGTGGTATGGGCTCGTTATTCGCCTGCCTTTATCCCTGTGGCGAATTTAGCTCGTCTCAGTGTTGGAGATGGTCGTTTCACGCTCCAAACGGATTTTTCAAGTTTGTAGTTCAATAACTTAGTTGCAATTTCACAGTTTAACAGATTTTTGGTGCCTATCTAACCATTTTGATGTTGTTTTGCGGGTTGTTGCAGTCTGAGCTACCGTTTGAGCATCTAGGGTTCCTGTGGCTTTCTGGCATGGAGAAAAAAGGTGGCATGGAGAAAAAAGGTAGGACACTGTCCTACCACCCAGATATACTGTGTTTTTTAACACATTTAGCCTCCATTGGAATATTGTGCCTTTGTTTTATGCTTGTGTATGTGTTTACTTGCGTGGGTTTTGGCTAATTATTGGGTTTTGGATTGTGGATTTTACAGTGAGTGGGTTAGTGGGTTTTATAGTGGGTTTTGGGTTGTGGGTTTTATAGTCAGTGGATTAGTGGGTTAGTGGGTTTTATAGTGGGTTATTTATCAATTTGGCAATAAGATAAAGCCTTGACTTTTTTGGAGATCACCGTGGGTTGGAAATTTCTCATGATTGTGACGCTGCTATTTTTTTATGCTAGTGTGAAGTCACACGTTTCCTTTCATTTAAAGAGGAGTCTCTATGATTTGTTGTGGAAGGAGTACTTGATTTTGTTTATTGCACTGATTATGATTAAAATGATGAAGTAGACATTGATGGGGAGTTCTCTTGTAACTATGAAGGGTCGCTCACAGTGCCCTATGATATTGATGATTCTAAGTAGCTGAAATGGCTATTCGACAAAGAGAACACAACCTCATTGTATACCATTAGGGTTAGTGGGTTAGTGCCAAAGTCAAATCAAAACATAAGGCCTTTAAGGTTTCCATCCCTAGTTTTGGTGGAAGGCTTTCAGACTTTTAATTGGAGTGGGTTGTTGAGCAGGCCAGATCTATATATTATGCACAACAAGTCAAAGAAAAAATACCCATTACATATTTAACTGGTGTTTTGTAGCCCTGTTATGGATACAGATCCACATTTGGTGCACTAAAAGTCAAAGGAAAAACATACTTTAGACATATATAAAGGTTCTTATTTGTTTTTTTTTTTTTTTAATTAGAGCATCATTCCCATGTGGTTCTTAGGGAATTTTAAAGAGAAATCTATTGTGCCACCATGGTTGGCCTGCATTGGGAAAGAGATTCCACAGTAGAATTGGAAAGACACTCCACACAAATTAGTTTAAAAAAAAACAAAGCGCAACAATCATTGTTGGTTTGAAAATTTGGCTTGAGATTGGACTCTCTTATATTTGGTATGTCGTTATATGTTGTGTCTCCCAGCTCATCCATTGTTGTTGATTTTAGAATCATTTCCAACATGAAATCATCTGCATTTCAACAATTTGGATTGGATTGCATTCCATTTCAACAATCTTGATTGGATTGCATTTCATCCCAGACAAATTTTCTATAGTAATCCATTGAAATGGTTTTACTGTGGGTTTTATAGTGGGATTAGGGAGGTTCGTTCACTTTCAATTTAGTTTATTGTTGTTGTGGTAATTTCTTTCTCTGGTGGCCTATTCTATAAAGGGCTTAGGATGATAGGATAACAATGAAAGAGTGAAGAATCTGTTCTAAATGGTTCTTAATGAGCATTTGTGTTTTTCAGTTGAGTCAATAATATGTTCTAAATGGTTGTTAATGAACATTTGCTTTTTGTTGTTGTGGTAATTGCTTTCTCTGGTGGCATGTTCTATAAAGGGCTTAGGATGATAGGATAATGATGAAAGAGTGAAGAATCTGTTCTAAATGGTTCTTAATGAGCATTTGTGTTTTTCAGCTGAGTCAATAATCTGTTCTAAATGGTTGTTAATGAACATTTTCTTTTTGTTGTTGTGGTAATTGCTTTCTCTGGTGACCTGTTCTATAAAGGGCTTAGGATGATAGGATAACGATGAAAGAGTGAAGAATATGTTCTAAATGGTTCTTAATGAGCATTGGTTCTTAATGAGCATTTGTGTTTTTCAGCTGAGTCAATAATTTGTTCTAAATGGTTGTTAATGAACATTTGCTTTTGTTGTTGTGGTAATTGCTTTCTCTGGTGGCATGTTCTATAAAGCTCCGGAGTTGAGGAGTGGTAATTGCAGAGATTGTCTTCAAGCATTATTTATCTTGGCTCTTTAACTTCGTTACTTACATCGTTCATTTACAAACTCTTAACATAGTTAAAATTTCATTATTATTTACAATTTATTGATATTCATATTGTTTGATTTCACTCCAAACAGAATACTTATAAATCTTGGCTCTTTAACTTCGTTACTTACATCGTTCATTTACAAACTCTTAACATAGTTAAAATATTTTTTTGGTTTTGGAAAATAATACTTATTTAATATAAACCTCTAATTTATCATAATCCCTACACATACAGGTTTCTATAACTTTTTTCTTTTAGCTTAAACCTTGAAAAATGAACTCAACTGATCTTTCTCACTTTCACTACCCTATTGTCATGTGTGTATGAATTCATATCAACTTGACATGGAAGCTGGTTGACTAATCATACACCTGTCACACTGCCTTCAGTAAGCAGCCTAATCATAATCCTCATGTTAAAGCTCAAGGGTTATTGGACTAAACTCAAGATCCTAATCTTCTTAGCATGATCAGAGTATCGGCATTCTCTTCCTAAGGTAGTAAGATTGCAAGTTGGAAGACTGTAATAAGATGATTAGATTGCTCAAAAGGTCAGCTCCTAGGTTCTAAGTTTGTTCTAAGGTTTTATTAAAATTCAAAATCAAAATAAATTGGTTTATAAAAATTCAAAGTCAAAATAAACATTAACTAATTAGTGATTATTTACAATTTCTTCATATTCATATCGTGAGATTTCACTCCTAACAGAATACTTAAGAATCTTTTCCCTCCTTCTTAACTACTGCTTCTGAACTACTTAGCTCAAGCTAAGAGCAACAAGTTGAACTACACTACACTAGTTGGATCAGGCAGGCTTAGCCAAATAGAAGAAATAGTTGTTAGTTCCAGAAAATCTAGTTGAATCAGGCTTAGCTAAAGCTAATTAGTATCAATAACTACTATTTGGACTAAAGATATATTGAAATCTATAGAGAGAGTCAGACTTAGCGTAAGCTAAATAGTCTAAGTAATATGTTATCCCATTGTCATTAGGTATTAGCTTAAAACTCTCACTGTCATTACATAACTAGACTAGTTATCATTACTGGAACTAACCAATGTATCTATTGTTGTATCTATTTTGTTCTAAAAAGGAAACATTAACACATATTTTCTGAGCATATCTTCTAGAACTAGCCTTTACATCGTTCAATTAAAACTCTTAAGAGATTGTCTTGAAGCATTATTTGTGTATCTTCTATTATTAGTAACTTGTGATTTATGTTCACTTCTTTTCCTTCTTTATGTTCTTGCCTTTCATCAAGTAATTGCCAAGATTGTCGTTCAGCTGAGTCAAGAATATGTTCTAAATGGTTCTTAATGAGCATTGGTGTTATTCAGCTGAGTCAATAATCTATTTGTGTTATTCAGCTCAGTCAATAATCTGTTATAAATGGTTGTTAATGAACATTTTCTTTTTGTTGTTGTGGTAATTGCTTTCTCTGGTGGCCTGTTCTATAAAGCTCTGGAGTTGAGTTCATTTATGTTCACTTCTTCTCCTTCTTTATGTTGTTTCCTTTCATCAAGTAATTACCAAATTAAGTAATTACTACTTCTTTTCCTTTGCAATGTTGTTTCAAACTGGATTCAATTGATCTTTACTTTCTATTATTTTCTATTGAATTTCCTTTAGTGAGAACAAAGGGATTCTTTTGTTTACTGCATCTGTGAGTAGACTGAGGGTTGGTTTCTATTGCACTTCTTAGGCACATGCTCCTGGGCAGATCTTTCCTTTGATTGGTAACTACTTTGTTTCATGTTCACTTCTTTTCCTGAGTTATTATGTTGCCTTTCATCATAATTCCAATTCAAATTCAATTTAGTTTATAGTTTAGCTTCTACTATGAAACCAATCAACATATTGCATCCTTACAAAATTCACATTGCGATTATTATGTTGACTTTCATCATAATTCCATATCATAATTCCAATTCAAATTCAACTACCCAGCAGAGCGAATGGACAAGAACAGGTCCCAAACATAAATGAACAGGTCCCAAACAGAAATGAACGCGTAAATGAACAATGCGTAGCGTAATCACAGTAAAAAAACCCTAAACCCCACCATAACCTACCAAACCAGTATTAATATATGGCCAACATGTCATTGCATGCGTGGGTTATGTGTCCTTACAAAATTCACATTGCGATAGCAGTTACAAAAATTAATTCATGCCACCCCTATGCTTGATGGCCTCCATTTCTTGCATTGCCCAGAATTGTTGAGTCTCCTGCCTGACCCAAGTATGGTGGACTACCCAAGATTGGTTGATTAGGATGTGCCTGAATGTTACCATATCCTTGACTCCAATTTGCTCCTTGTAGCCATGGAGGGACTGAGTAACCCAAGTGTCCACTTGTGTTACTAACTCCAGCACTGGGTGCATGTGTCATATAAACACAGTTAGGATTTAAACCTACACTGGTAGGGGTATATGAGGTGGGCAGAACCCCTGACTGATAGTGGGGGACATGGATGTTAATCAGCTCTTGGTATGATGGTGTGTGCTCTGCAATGTGGTCCAACGTATTGGATATCATCCTATTTGCCTCAAATTGGCTTGGACCATAGATTTCCCTGCTTGTCACCCCTCCTCTTCTTTCCGACACTTCTTGAACCTTTCTTGCTTCCCTCTCTTGCCTTGCCAATTGTTTTTGATGTTCCTTATATTACCTTGCTTTTTGTCTTTCCATCCTTTCCTTTCGCTGCTGCAATCCTTGCAGCTCTCTTGTCCTTGGCCAACTCATTCTTTCTCTTTTTAGTTTCCTGAATTTCTTGTTTTTACGTTCAGACTCAAACAATAAATTCATATAATCTTAAGATGTGAGCAGCTATGAACTCCTCCCCTAACAAAGACAATCTGCAGTTGAGTGCCTTGGTAGCTTTAGGAATGCACCAAGTAATCTACGATTTTCCCCTTGCTCCCTAGGATCTAACACTTGGATTTTAGCCTCCGGTACAACTGATTGGCCCCCATTATCTTCTTTAGGTACCTCATGCTGGACAGGCTCCTCTTCCAGTGAACCATTGTCCACAAAATAATGAACAAGTTTAGTGTTCAACTCTGATGGTTGTGAAGGCATGTCCATGCTTTCCTCATCGGTGGTAGACACATTATGTGAGTTGATATTCATCATGGCCTCTGCCAACCATGACGGTGGGCTTACCTGGGTTGGCATGCTCAATTGTTCATTGTTTAATACTGTTGCATTATCATTTGAAATCAAGTTTGCATTTTCATTCACTTCATCAACTGCCTCATATAGAATATCACATGCAGAATTGGCATGTGGTTCAGTAGCTGTGACAGCCTCCATGACATTGACACTTGGTTCATGATTGAACCGTATCATTCACATGTTCATCATCATCACCACATAAGTTCCCTTCATAAAGGGACATTATACCTTCAGCAACAACAACATCTTCCTGGGCATCAACATGGTCTTGTAAGTTCTCTGCTTCTTGACCTTCCACATAAAATGCTTGGCTACAACAAGTATCATGCACAAGAGCATCAACATTAAGTGGCCATATACCAGTCCGCCTAAATCCAGCCTTGATATTAGAAGGTGTGAGAGCCCTTTTTAATTTTTTACTTGCAAGCTCAGCTAGCTCAAACCTCTTTACTTCCACCCCTGAATTCTTTTCCATCCACAAAGCTCGCTCGATCCTGACATAATTCTTGAAAGGCCCAAACACGCTGACATCAAGGGGTTGTAATTTGTGAGTGGTATAAGCCGGTAATGTTAACAAGTCAATGCCAAAAATTTTGGCCTCCTCAAATGTCTGCAAAGCCTTGTGGCTTCCATGGCCATCTAAAATTAGTAGGTGTATGTTTCTAGGCGAGACACCACCTAGTACAGATGCAGAAAAATGAAAAATCCAATTAAGGAATAGTTCCTTTGTCATCCATGCATGGGGATGTGCTGCCATGTATGTACCTGATTCACAGTTATGTATATAGATTTTTAGTTGTGTTTTACCTTTGAATAGGTAAAATCATGGGATTGAAGAGTCAATTGCATTGACACAAGAAAGTATAGTGATCCACTCCCTGCTCTTAGGTAAAATCTTAGGCACATTTCTGCTCCCTCTTTTGGCAATTACCTGCATACCACAATTCCTTCCTGCCTGTAAGCCTGTTTCATCACAGTTCCATATGTTGCTCATATGTAGCAGAAAGAGTGTTATAGAACTTGGACACAATTGCAGGGCATAGATTTAAAGCATTGTCTATGTCAAGACCCTCAGCTGTACGGAGCACAAGGTCTGGATGCCTTTTTTTAAATCCACTCCACCATGATTTACTAGGAAACCCATATTTGAAGGGGTTTGGCCTCCCTTGACAGATTTGAGCTACTGTGGATTTAAGTTGTATAATTTCTAACCCATGTCCCAATTGGGCCATCTCCTTACACCACTCAACCACCTTGGCCTCCTCCTCTTCAGTCATAACTATAACAGGCCCTCTACGCTTCGTATTAGTCAACCCATTTATCCAATAATGTATGTTAGAGGCAACAATACCATGTTTTTTTGCAGAGGCATGGATTGAATGTCCATTAAACTCGATGTCATCAATTGCAGCTAGCATGTCTTGCTTTGTCCAGCCTCTGATGGCACTGATTTTCTTTGTTGAACTTGCACCTTGCATTGTGGTTGAAGGCGACTTTGTGGTTGATGGTGGGATAGCATGATCTGCAACCACAGTGTCCTTTTCAACGACATTACTAGGTGCATTGTGAGCATTCACATCACCCCCCTATCCTCATCTGATGAAGTGGACCACAGTTGGGCCCCCCTCGCCCCTCGCCTCCTCCTATTCCTTGTACGATCTACAATAGAAACTCTTGGCATGGCTGCAACAACCTGCAAAGTGACCACCAAATTCTGATTTTAAAAAACTGTATTAGAAAACAAGGAAATTCATTGGCCTTTGCAATCAATGAGCAACAACAATCAGTGCTTTATCTATATATTGTAGCTGAATACATCTCAGATCTGAAAATCATTATTGGAAGGGTTTAAAGTTCTTTATTTGATTCTTAGATGATTTTTATGAGTTATCAGGAAGAGCTATTCCTTTTTAATTTTATAACAGGTTGGACATAACATAATTTCTTTAACCTAAGTATTTTGATGTGTCCTCAAATGATTGTTCCTGGCATTCATTTTATTCATAGTTGGTGAAATATGGGTTTTCAAGAAGAGCTATTCCTATTTCTTTTGGTAACTGGCATGTCTTTCTAGGAACTGGCATGTCTTTCTTCAATGAAACCAAGAACAAGTTTAAGAATGTTTGTTGTTTAACATGATTCTGTCTTGAGAAAAGGGTCAAGTGGTATCTTTTAAGGGATTCATTCAATGGTCTAAGGCTAACATGTTTAGCTCTAAAGAGTCAGTAAAGAAACACTTAAGTAAGGGAGAGGTGAGGGACGAAGTGATCCGGTCCTGCTTATGCTGATAAGAAGTCCTAATAGTGGTAGCTACTCTACTAAGCGCTTAATTCAGTAAGTGTGAGTTGATCAAAGCATCTCCTTTACTTGTAGCCTGAAGCCCGTCCAATTCTATGCTAATAAGTCCTTCCATCCCATCGGTTCGATTAAGTCTAAGTAAGACCAGTCTGATCTGATGAACTTACTGCTCTTCATAACATCCTCGTCTGATCTGATGAACTTACTGCTCTTCATAACATCCTCTAATTTTTATTTTTATTTTTATTTTATTTATTTTATTTTTATTTATTTTTTTCATTTTATTTTTTATTTTTAATTTAATTTAATTTAATTTTTTATTTTTATTTTTATTTTTATTTTTTATTTTTATTATTATTATTATTATTATTATTATTATTATTTTATTTATTTTTATTTTTATTTTTTTTCTGCTTCGCATTCCATTCAAGTGCTTTAGTATGTTCTTCCCGGCAAGTGATATAATATCCTCAAGCTAAGCTTGAAAGTAAAAGAAAGTAAGTAACACTAATTGTTTGAAAGTTTATAGATAAGCTATATTCCTGAGTGTTAGGTTATCTCTATTATAGAGCTAGTATAGTTAAGTGTATATTGTCCCTAAAGGTGCGGCAATGCAATTAGTTTCTACATGATGTAATAGCTTTAATTTACCTTTGTTTCTCAACAGAAATAAAATTATTCATTATTCAACAAAAATGGTAACATTATTCAACAAAACTATACCTGTATGTCTCCAACAATTGATGAATATAATGAATGTAATATTGTGCACACACTCAGTTTGTATGTTTCCAACAACTTTTGAAACTTCTGAATAGAATGAATGTAACCATGTCTGAACACTTTGATTGCATATCTCCAATAGCCGATGAGTAGAATGAATGTCTAAAATGAAAATGAGTAAGAGTTGATGTTTTATAGTTTTTTCATATAGAATTTAATTGGTAGGGAATTTTGGCATAGATTGCCATCTCCCAAATTCAAATTGGCTTGGATTGATTTGTACATGATCAAATGGTTGATAATCTTTGAAGGTTGATCCATGTGCTTTCCTATTTTTAATTCTTGAATTGAAAAGTCCGGTGTGTTTAATACTTGAATTTAAAGGGTTGGTGACATTTATTGCATCCTATGAACTAATTCCTGAATTGAATGTTGTCATTTATTCTCTTTAATCCTGAATGTAATGTTGTCATTTATTGTCTTCAATAGGTTGAATGGTTAAATACACATGTACATATGGCTGACACACATTTCACCTATTCTTTTACTAAGCAATGGGATGTGTTGCTCCAGTGGAAATCTGTAGGTGACTGTTTGATGGGATAGGTGTACTCCTGAATAAAATTCAATGGTGGAATGTTTTGTATTGCATTTTGCCTTATTTGGTAATTCAGAGCTGGAGATATTTGGGACATTATGTCTTGTCAACATGCGATGTTAAGGTTTGGTATTTGACACTTGTTGGCCCAATCAATATGTGGGCTCATTTTGGACTAAATTATATAACTTATATAACTTAATATAAACTATTTATGTGCAAATTTTTGATGATTTATGAATATTTTTTTATGGATGTGTGAGACCAGTACTATAACTAGTATTGGTCCCTGCACAACAATAGAAGGCTCTCCCCTATTCATGGAATGTCATAACTGCAGCGTAAGAAAACTCTTTTTGCAACAAGCAGTTTAATAGAACTATTATCAGACTAAACTATGATTGATTAGTAATGTTTTCAAACTAAATAAATGAAACACCCTCGGCTGGCTATGTCTTTCACAACGCAAGCAAAACCCTTGAGTAGCACTGCCTCAGGCAAAGAGCAGTTACACATAATTGCTAATAGTTTGGCGCGAGCAGTGAGTCCACACGAAAAAACATAGAACAAATACAACATTTTGCTGTAGTCTAACAATTATGTTGTTTTTTCCTTAAAGTTATGGAAATTCCGGTTATATTTTGAAAAAAAACAGGTAGGGATTTTTGTAAATCCAAGTAAAAACTGTCAAAATTCATCATTTTAGGTGTCCTAGAAGTTTTTGATGGTGCTAAATCCATTTCCACCATCAAAAACATGATTCAAACATTGCCTCTACAAAGAAAGTTGAAATTTTTTGCTCGGATACTTTTGGCCATCCAGGCAATTCCTCGACCTAGGTAGACGAATCCCAACATTTTGTACAAGAAATTTCTTTTAAATATAAACTTTTAGTATAATTAATTTAAATTTCAAAATTCATATTCATATTTATGATAATAAAAAAATATAAATTATCAAACTTATTAATCATTAAAAATTTTATATTTACCAATAAAACTCAATTTACCCATTAAAATACCCTATATTATATTTGCCAATTAAATTAAAAAACAAAAAAAAATGCATCATAAGCAAAGCTCCATTCCCTTCATTAACAACGCTGAGTCGTTGGTGAAATATTCCACCATTAGCCTCTATTTATAGCATGTTTTTACTCTTTATTTTTTCAGCCTAGCATGTTTTTGCAAAGCTCCATTCCCTGTTGAGTTGCACGGCTGGTGAAATATTCCACCATTAGCCTCTATTTATACAATGTTTTTACTCTTTGTTTTTGTCAACCTCTATTTATAGCATGTTTTTGCAAAGGTCGTGGGCAATTATCAAATTTGAAGGTCTGCTCTTAATTTCATTTGGAAGGGCATATATTCATCTAACCCTTCAAGGATGAAAGGTTATAAAAAGAATTCACTTCTACTGAAAAGTATATATTAAATAAACCCTTCAAAAAATTTCCATAATAAAATAGTGTGATTCTAAATCTTTAAAATCTTATAAATTTAAAGAGTACCTTCAATAAAAACACTATAAAATCTCAATATAACTAGTAAATAAACAAAAAAAAATCTCAAATTCCATTAAAAAAAGGTAAACATATGTTTCATTAGATGATTTCCAAAAGTATTTGGACTTACATAATTGAAAATATAAATATATTTTCCCAATGGAAATGGATTTCTAGTTTTCATTTATTTCCTTACATCATAAGTAGCATTCCAATGTACCTCATTTAGAGCATGATGTGCACTTAGAGATAGAAAAATTAACATATCTAGTGTCTCCAATGCAAGTCTTTATCTATCATCATTTTTTATCCTGTTTAATTTTCAGAAGCCTCTTTCACACACTGATGTGGTTGCTGGGATAACAAGAATAGCTTGCCATAATTGCATCAAATATGGAAAGTCTTCAAACCATTCATGTTCATCTCCACATAGATCTCATGCCATACATATGATTTTTAGGATATGATTTACAAATAGCATAAATAAATTCATTCATTTCACCCAAACATCTAGCAGTATCCACAATAGATTTTTCACATAAACATTTGAATTATCTTTTTGTTGGACAATCTATATCATTCACTTCTTCATAATAATGTTGAGAAGTGCAAAACTTAGCCACATTAAATACATGTAAATCTATGAATCTCCTATCTAAAGATTTAATCACCTTTACAATAAAACATTTTCCCAAAATAATACAATCATATAGTAGCCCTGATATTTTCATCTTTGGAAAACTTTCGAACCTCAATGGATGTAAATGTAACATACTTGTGCTATCTGCAAATTCAAGGGTTCCTCTTTATGCTTTAACTAAAAAAGAAGACATATGCACTGCATCTACACCAAAAATACTTTCCAAAAATCATTTACGAAGAATTCTAAGAGAAACATGTAAAGTAGTGTCAATATATGTAATATCAACATGATTCTCTTCAAACTTATGATTCAGCTTATTTAATTCAACAAGCATGTCTGCAAGTATATGGATGCAAGTATGCACTTGAAATATTGTTGCCAACTCATACATTTTTTTCTCCCCTGACTCCCAATCCTAATAAATAATGCATGATTTTAACAAGTATTTCCATGACCTTTTCTCTAGAGAGCTGCCTAATTTGATGAATTGGTAAGACCACTAACTTAGTGATTTGAAATGTATACATTAGCTCTCTTAATTTTCCATGTCCTTTTGTTGATGTTCCAAGCCATGAATAAACTTTCTTTCAAATTTGTTAATATATTACAACTCTGGAAAATGAGATGAAGCCTCATTGATTGTTAATGCTTCCCCATGAGCTATGAAATGGATAACTAATAAATGAGGAGCATACGAAGCTTAGGAGATAAATCCTCATGAATACCCCTCATGGAAGATGCACCATCTGAACCAAAACCAACAAACTTCATCAAATATAAATCCATTTATGCTAAAAGAGTTCTCACTAGATCATACATACATTGAGTTATTCTTTATTTGAAGTAAACATACAAAATTTGTTAAACATTGACCTCTTCCTCCATTCATCAAACATGTAATATAAGCAATCAATTGGTGTTCCATAATTTGATCAATGCTTTTATCAACTAAAATTGAGTAAAATGACTTATGTAAAATCTTGTCTTTTAGTTTGTTCCAATACACCTCTTTAGCAACTTGAAGAAAATCTTTTCTTGGTGTGGTATTTGTGTATGCAGAATATTCATTTGTTAGAAGCACGCGTGGATTGCATTTATACCTATTCAAGTCACATATTGAATTATACATTTCTAAAGATAAATCATGTATGGCAACAAAATACATGTTTCCAATCATTGATATAATTTTCTCCTTCCCAACATTTAGCATTAGTTCTACATGTTTAGTGATTGGAATATTGCTTCAATCACTTTTTCCCTCCAAAAGTTGAATAAAAAAATTAAGCTTTTGATTTTCATGGCCACTTATACCACTAACTTGAAGAGTGGTAGTTCCATCTTTTGAAAATGGAGTCTCACTTTTAAATTTAACACATCAAGAACATTTTATCTTTTCATTACCATTAAATGTTTTAAAACATAAGCCCATGGAAACCCTGTATTCCATTTGGATTTGAATATTATTTTGTGTTTCTTTGATGGGTTTTCTATTTCAACAAGCTCTACACTATTTGATTCATCATATACATGTATATGAGAATCAACTTCATTTTGAATATTACATGGTTGATTAGAATGTTGTGTAAGGCCAAATGATTCAACAATTAACAATTCCATTTTATCCTTCTTAGGACGACCAATAGGAGAAATTTTTCAAGATTTACGCCTATTAAATAAATAAAAACAATAGAATAAGTAAATACATCAATTAAAAATCCCTTAACAAGTTTGAGATAGAAAAAATTCAACCTTAGCAAGATTCCATAGGATTTGTCTATATATTTCTTGATAGGTTATTCATTGATTTGTTGAATTATGTTTTATAACATTCAAGGAAACCTGTAGCTTTATGATAGAGAACAAACACTTCATGAAAAATTGTACTTTGGCAAGAAATTTTTATGGATTTAAGCAATGAAGAAAAATAAGCAAGAGTTTGAATGAGAGCATTATAGTTGTGGAGTCCAATACCCTCGATATAATATAGATATTCTTTTCATAGTTGGTAGATTCATATAACTATGAAAATGAAAATTTGCACCATTAACAATGCAAAAAACAATTCCACCACCCATTCTTAGAGTGGAAGGATGACAAGAAGTTGCATTCAGGGTATTTAGCCACAATGTTGATTTCCTCGGGGGCTTGACCCTTACTAGCACAATCACTGGTTCAATGGTTGTTGCTGCTCTTGGAACCACTGAATCAACTGAGTCCACTGGAACAGGATATGCTTCTTGCTTTGTTACTGCTTTCACTAGGTCAATAGGTTCCTAGTCAATAACAAGGTAAACCACCAGTGGAGATTACATAATATCCACAACGACCTTCTGTTGGCAGTTGATTTGCCAGGAGTATCGGGTCATACTAAGAGGAATAATATCATGGTTATGAAACATAGTCTCATTTTCTTAAACAATGAAAGAAAATATCTCAAAGTAAATGAAAAGTCTAGTCTGGGTAGTTGTCTTGGTCAAACCCTCAATTTAAGCCGTGTTGTTGGCTATCCACGTGTGTGATGTCGTCGGGCTTATGTTCTCGTTGATTTGTCGCCAACCTTCGGCCAGCCTTGAGCCTTCGGCCAACCTTCGGCGTGTGGACTTTGTGGTACCCATGATACATTGTGTGACCATGAAGGCTGCCATTACTTCAAGGAGTGTTGCATTAAAGAATCCATAGAATGAAAAACCAAATGTTAATGAAGATATGAGGAGGATAATGAAAAATACCTTATAGTCTAGCGTCGAACGATAACTTTCCTTCTATGGATGATGGGTTGCAATTCAAATGAAAATGGAAAAAATGGATGCAGGGAAAGAGCACTCAAGGATAATCACGGAGGAGCAAGAGCACGTGCATAGTTGTTGAATGGTTATTCAATGTGCTATGCTGCCCTGTGCTAGGTGTAATATTACCATGACTGTTGCATGTATTATTGTTGCAAGTTGCATCATGTTGGCGTAAGTTGGGGGCCTTAGGAAACGTCCCCAAATCATGACATAACTATTAATTTGTATGAGGTCATTTGGACTTTGACTGGTCTCTTCTATGAAACTATCACTAATTAGATTGATTTATGCGCTAGTACAAACTTGAAATTATCGTAAACTTAAAAAAGTATTGACAAGTTATTAAAAATATTTCCCTTCTTTTGAAATATAAAAATTTAATCTAACCTTTGTAATTGACTAGTGATTTTGATATTTTAAATTTTTTTGGAAGTGTAAGTTTCTTTTAGCCCTTCTAGGAAGGGCTCGGAGCCCAAAGAAGGGCTAGGAAGGGTTCAATTTTGAACACTGGACTAGTGGGCAGCGTTCAAAATTCAACACGTCAGAGCCCTTCAAAGGGCCTCTGGCACGTCAGAGAAGTAAGGAAAAAATTTTACGCGTAAAAAGAAATTTAAAATATGATTTTTGTCATTTAAAAAAAAAATGGAATAATGTCTTAAAAATTTTTAAGAAGGCCTGTTAAATTTTCAACATTTTTTAAATTTCATTTTTTCTGAAATTAAAATTTTAAGAATGTTGAATTTGTGAAATTCCTTTCATGTTAAAACCTAAATTCCATTTGAGAAACTCCCATTTCAAAAACAACAATTTCTTTTTGGGTTGTTTTTTCTAATTGCGCATATGATGCAAGTTCTTATTAATTATTATTTCACAATTACCCTTTGATACCATTTCATTTGGTAGTTTCAATTGAGAGCCACTAGATGTCAATATGGGTCATGTATTGGGTCTGTAATTTTATTGGGTTGTGCCTGAAGGTTGCCCAAAGCAAGGTTTGACAACGATTTAAGCTGGAGAGGAGCATAGATTCATGAATCAACAAACACCTATCAAGCAGGGTTTAAGCACAATTTATGCTTGGAGAGGAGCGCATTCCACAGGCTTCCTAATGTACTGGATTTTATTTGTTTGCAGATTCCCAATTCCTGGTATGTTTTCATATTCCCAATTTCTGAATGAGTTACTTGTATCAGTGTTAGTAAATGTGCTAGTGACTTGGAGGTAAAATACTAGTAATCAGAGAACAGATTTATCTTTGTTCATAATAATTCTAGATGCCACCCCAAATCTGGAAAGTATGTTACAGAATGCTTGTAGTTTGCTTAACTTATTTTTCAAGAAAACAACAAGTCATCCACAAACATGAGATGTGAAATACTAGTGGTTTTTATTACCCCGCATCTAGCAATTAGTCCATTTTCTCTAGGCAACATCATATAGTCATCAAAATTAGCCTTAGATCTCAACAACGTTATACACAACACCTTGTTAGATTAAGCTAACGATCTAAACCCTCAAATACCCATAAGAAATATTTGAGTGTGGTGTTATGGCCTATAGCCTAACACATAGTTTTCCTATAGCAGCATAAACATTACTCTTGATCCTCCAATGATATCCCAACAGGTTGATCCATTGCTTCTTTTAACTCATCGTCCTTACAAGAAGGAACCATCCTCACAGTTGCAAGAGGGAGGCTCAAACAGTCCCTTAACTTATTCCAGTTTCATTCTGTATGATGGCTACTTTGCTGCAGCTAGATGACAACAAATAGAAGCCCTTCTAAACTGCATATTTAGGGTCCTTACTACAGTGTATGGGTTCACTACTGATCAACTCTTCTTCGTTGCGAATAGGTCTTCATCATAACTATGGATTAGGGCATCATCAAACAATAGATTAGTAGGCTTCGTTAGGGCTCCTTTGATAGCGTGTAAGTGTCACCCTTAATTGCGGATTACATCAACCTTGAGGATTGCGGCTAGGGAAGCTTATATAGACTCCTCTTTGACTGTGTTTAGGGCTGGTTAAGGCCTCCTCTTCCCAGCGTATAATGATCCTCTTCTTGCTACGTCGACAGGTCTCCTTTTGCTGCATGTGGAAGGGAGACTAATGAGGAGTATCAATTTTGCAGCCAAGTATAGGGACTATAGTTCCAATAATTTGAGATGTGCAAATATTGGAAGTCTCAGCTTTCCAAAAGAGTTTTAATAGACAATAGAATAGTGAGTTGGTCAAATTTGAAGTTTATAAGCTAGAATTACACTGATACTTCCTCTATAAGCTAGAATTTATTTTTAATTTTATAAATGAGACCTTCCATATACTTTTAATATAAGTATTTTTGTTTCTTCGTATTTTTATTTTTATTTCAATTTCATTAAGGTATAATTATTCCTATATGTTTATTTTTTGTACTCATATGCAGTTTCCCAACTATGATTTTGTCCCTATAGTTGGTTCAATTGTGGCTGAGTTCAAGGCCTGCGCAATATGATCTTATGTGGTTACATTTCTCAATCACATGTGTAAGAGTAATTCATTTACTAATGTAGCCTTTAACGTAGTGGTATCTTTTTGTTTGTGAAAAAATAAAAAGAAATTTGAAAATAATTTACTATTGTCAATTGAATTGCTTTTTTTTTTTATGCTTTTCATTATAGAAGTGTGACCTAGATGTGTGCCCTTCTAAATGAAATTAAGACTTGCCCTTCAAATTTGATCATTGATGGACAACCGTCACGCTCCACTACATCGCATCATGATGTCATTTTGAATGAATGATGAGCATCATCATCGTTAATAGAGGTTTACAAGATTTGAATTTAATCATAATGACGATGGATTGGAATCGAGATTGATTCCTCTCAAAGTCTTTTAGGGGTTTAAATTTGAAAGAATTTTTTTTTTAAATAATATTTTTAATTTTTAATTTAAAAAATAAAAAAATAAAATATTGAATAATTATTATGTTTTAATATTAGATAAAAATAAATGAGAATGGATACAAATTAAAAGTCCATGTTTATTACTTGGCGGATTTTTTTTTTCTTAACTTTTATTTATTAGAAATTTTATCTTTCTAAATTTTTGTATTCCATCATTTCTATAATATTATATTATTTGTTAGTTTTTTTTGCTTTGGAAAATATCCAAATAATTATTCATAATCCATAAGTAAATTATAATTGGATAAGAAACACATTAGTTGGATTAGTGGTAAATATGTGGCTTTATGATAGTTTTGAAGAATAAATAATAGACAATTATTTTTTCTCATTAGTAATGCTATGTGTCACTTTGTGATCAATGATGTGGTTAAATGATGTTGTCTCTCTTTCTTTATAACCTCTTAAGCCAGTCCATCTATCTTTTACACATTTGTAATCTAATTGTAAAGATAATGTATAGTTCTTCATTTCAAAAGTAAGTGTGTCAATGTAAGAATGGGAAGAGATAGAGATGGAAAGGAAGAGGGAGAGATAGATAGATAGATAGATATGGGGGGAGAGAGAGAGAGAGTGACATATGTTTCGGGGGTTGAGATAGAGAGAAAAATAAGCAGAGATGGAGAGAGGTATAAATATAGATGGCAGGGGGAGTGAGGAAAGAAGAGAAAGATAAAGAAAGTTAGGGAGAGGCAGATAGAGTGAGATGGGGGAGAGAGGGAGGGGAAGAGAGAGAAGGAGAGGGCGAGTGAGATACACACAGAATTGAAGGTGGAGAGAGAGGGAAGAAGAAAGATTCTCACGGAGACAAATACAGACATAGTCTAAATTAGATCTAGAAAGTCATGAATATTTTAGAATTTCACTAAAATAGTTGTATTGATTTCAATGCAGTTTTTGATTCCTATTTGATCACATGCATTATATGCATTGATTTTAATGTAGATGTTGATTTATAATTCTATTCAATACCTTACACTAGATGCATTGATTTCAATGTCGATCTTGATTTCTACTCCTATTTGAGCGCTTGCACTATATGCATTGATTTTAGTGTAGATGTCGATTTCTAATCATATTTAATACCTTACAATAGATGCCTTGATTTCAGCATAGATGTTGCTTTCTACTCGTATTTGATTGCTTGCATTAGATGCATTGGTTTCAGTGTAGATATTGATTTCTTGCACTAGATGCATTGATTTCAGTATAAATGTTGATTTCTAATCCTATTTTATTGTTTGCACTAGATGGATTGATTTTAGTGTAGATGTTGATTTCTGATTTGATACAACAAGATGTATGATGTACAATAATTTCAAAGTAATTAGAATAATAGTGTGCATTAATTTCAGTGTAAGCACGTCTCTACCTCCTCCATCTATATCTCTATCTCCCATTGTCTCTCCTTCTTTATCTCTCTATCTCAACCCCTAAACATACACACTCTCTCTCCATATCTATCTATCTCCCCCTCCCTCCCTTTCCCCTCCCTCTCTCTCGCTCTTTCCCTTCTCTCTCTCTCTAACATTTCTATCTCCATATTTATATCTCTTCCTCCATTCCTATCTTTGCCTCTCTCTTCTTCCCTCCCCCCCCATCTATATCTCTATCTCCCCTTGTCTCTCCTTCTCACCCCCAAAACATACACACTCCCTCTTAGTGTAATCACATAAAAATTATTCAACCATAAATACAGTACATCATGGAAGTGAGTCATGGATGAAGGGAATGAATCCGGCTTGCACCATCGAATCCTTTCTTGTAAACAAGGAATGGAGGATCAAATGACCAAACTCATGAATTCCCTGTCAAGAGCCTCCTTAGTGGTGTCATGCTTCATGGTTGCCTTCAGGTCATGGTATGAAGGAAAAGGGGGGCTCTAAGGTGAAGGACTAGATAAACTATGAGGATCATATTGAAAAGTAAAAACCTCCATGGGTTTTTTACTCCCAAAGCATGGTTGGGAAATAACCATCTCATTTGGATGATATGAGGAACAAGGTGAGACAAAGGTCTTATTAGTATTATTATCGATATTATAAATAGGATCACTATTAAAAAAATGGTTAATCACCTCCCACCATTCTTCTTCAATTCATAGGTAATCTTTAACTCCATCTTCAAAGAGGGGAGTGTGGTCACCCTCCCTTTTGAGGTTATCGATAGGTGGGTTAGAAGTAACATCCTGAAGAAATGGCATGCTAACCTCAACCCCATATTCTTCATAAGTATCATAGATGGGATCCCCATCAAAAGGATGTCCATCAAACTCCCACTTCCCCTCTTCAATGTGCAAAAAATCACTAATGTTAATGTTAGGGGAAGCAACGCCGTCCACATTTTTTAGAACTTCATTAATAAAATCATTTGACATTTCTTCCTAGATCAAAGTACTAGCTTCATTAGGTTCTTTATCATGGACTTGGGCTTTCATGGTCCCTTCATATTCACTACTATCATGTTCTTCCATGCACTCCCTGTTTGCTGGATTGCTTTGGGGATCATGATCTTCAATACTTGTGGCTTTATTAGGATCCTCATTGATACTTTCATCTTGGTGGTTTAGGTCGAAGTCCTCTTCTTGGTCCTCATGAGAGTCACCATGTATATATTGTGTTATGTCACCCAAGATTTTGACCCCCAGTAGATCGATATGATGTCATAATATAGCTCAGATGAAGAATACTTTGTGTAAGGAGCTTCATCTCACATAAGTCATTCCTTTTCTCACTGCATAAATTAAGTAGGTAAGTTTTATTTGTGTATCCTTCAACAAAATGCTTGCAATGTTCCCTATACTCATTGAGATGTTTGTGTACAAGATTAAGTTCCTCGTTCGCTTGGTTATCATAACGAGCCATTTCTTTGACCTTTGTATAACAATTGATTTCAAAGTCACTAAGGTTAATTCAAGGTGTCTTAAAAGATGTTTGCTTCACCCTACAAGCATTTACCTTCGGAACTCAATGAAGAACAAGGGCTTCATTCTTCCGATGGAGTCATCAAAAGAGGATCTATATTATTATAAAACAAAAAAACCTCTTCAAAGAGTTGACTAAGGAGGTAGACCTACTTCCTCGAAAACAACGATGCCAAAATGTTACCACACAATCTAGCACGGCCATAGGATAATAAACCTAAGGGAAACTACTAAACTAAGTGACAACAATGGGAAAATGGCCCACTATCACCTGTGTTAATGTCCACTTATTTTTACAGAATTTCACCGATGGGAGGAGTCCTGGTATGTTGGAAATCATTTGGAATGAATACGTCAATAACTAGGCACTAAGTGATTTTGAAAATCCCATTCAAGGAGAGACACTATGAAGGGGTAATGCTTCAAAGAAGCTAACATGCTCTCTAAGCAAGACCTTGGGGAGAGAAGATCAAGACCTAGGGTTTGAGATATGCAATGGTAATATGTATTCCTAAGGTCAAGACTTTAGGGGATGAAGTATGACCTATCAAAGGAGCTCTATGTAATTATTTAACACTTCTAAAAGGCTCTTCACTCTCTTTGAAATACCTAAGTAATGTATGCACTTGACCTATGGTTTTATGAATAAGCGTGGGAAGAAGTACTTCCAAGGTACTCGCTAGGTCAAGGAAAGAGAGAATAAATGACTTCTTACAATTTGTTCCAAATAATACTAAGCTCATACAACCCTCAAAGAAGTCCCTAAGGCTAGAGAGAATGGCCTAAGTTTTCCCTCTTGGAGTGGCACATAGGGAAACATTTTTTATGGATGAAACTTGGGCAGATGCCCACCAATCTTGAAGCATCGATACCCTATACCCTAAGATTGATGTGTGGACCCTCATATTCTTAAAGAATCATCCCCCAAAATTGTTCATCAAAATTCTTTTACTAGTGCATAGTCCTTTGAGCTATGGAGTCTTAGATGATTTAAAATTGGCCAAAATTATCCTTGAGGATGCTAAACATTTATTCCCTAGTAACCAACCTTCAACATTTACCCACTCAAGATTTATGGAGTTTTATGGGAGAAATACAAGATTTAATCCACGAGGAACATTCATCATTTTCCATACAATGAGTAACATATGCAATTGCCAACCAAGAAGCTTTCCAAAAACGATATTCAAAAATTAGGGAAAAATAGCATTAAATTGGTTCCAACAATTCCATACATTAGACATAATTCTAAGAAAATATTCAACAAGAAACACTTACAAGATGACATTATGATATATCCATCCAAAAATCATGAGATAGCTCCAAATAAGATCAAAAATTTCAGCTCCAAATGTCAAAATGCATCTAAGAATCTCTAATAGTCTCCAGAGAAAAAGTGTGAGTTATTTTACAATAGAATAATCCAATTGATGATGATGTTGTCTCACAATGAGAGCAGGTTTTATTTATATTAGACCTTTAGAGGTCGAATTCCTATTCTAAAGCCCCAAACATTATTTTAATATGAAAAAATAAGGCCTTGGTGACAAGCCCACCAAGTAGCTCAAAAAATTGTGAATAAACCATCCAATAATAGGTCGAAATGATGATGTCAAAAGTTCCAAATTGAGAGAGCCAGATCCATAAATTATGCACAAGGAAATGTCTCGTTGATGTCCATGTAATTCATCATGCAGTGCTTCAATGTGGATATGGGGCACAAATATTGGTCTCATGGGTATCCTCGTGAATGATAAGCCTGTAGACTACTCCAAATGAGGACAATGAGAATGGTGCTTTCCATCCCATGTCTCAAGGGTGAGAAAAACCTTCTATGGGACTCTCATCAACTGTCAAACCATGTGTACACTAGTTAATCAGCTGGGTAAATGTTGTTCAAAGTGAATCATCTCATGAAGGTGCTAAGGGTTCCCATGAGGAGAAATAATTATCTATCGCATGACGAAGTCCCATGTCTCTCAACGCATCCCCTACAAGTGTCAATATGATCCTCTAGTGGGTTTGTGTTATATACCTAGGGGGGATAATATGGGGTACCAAGGGAGGTACCCAAGGTAATAATGTAATAATGGGATGGGCCATAGTAATAAATAAGGTGGTTAACCCATATCATGTAAGGGACCACAAGTAGTTAATAATAATGTAATGGGCCCATGGTATTAGTTGATGGTATGAGGGAACCATGGTAATGACCCATGGTATTGTATGTATGAGGCCTATATAGAGGCTAGAGACTCCATGTCAAGAGATAGTCAAGGATTATTGTATGAACGAGCATATGGCTTGTGGAATGTTCTACCTGTTTATTAATGGAAATATCATGTAATGTAATTTTCTTCTTTTTATACCAGAGCTTCAGGAATTTCTTATGTACATTAATATTGATAGTACCCACTGATTCCATCCAAGGGTATCCCAAAACAACATCTATGTTATCCATATTTGAAGCATAAAAATCACTATGCAACACATACTTATCCATAGAAATCTTCAAATCCTTGTACACTTGAACATTCTCATCATCAACCTGTGTATTTTCAATGTGTTTTGTTGGAACTTGCAATTTTTTTGCCAAATTAACATTGATGAAATTATGCTTGCAACTAGGATTTATAGAAACCATGATTTTCTCTTTCTGAATCAATCCATGAACCTGCAGTAAGGAGACACCCGTAGCAAGTAACCCCTTATGTGTCTCATTCTCCTTTTTTCTAGCCTGAGACCATTTGTCCAAAAAGACTTTTTCAAATTCTGCATCTGAAAGTTTGATCAAATGCATGTAGTCAAGTGATAAATTCCATTTTTGAGCCTCATCTCTCATATTAAACACCATTGGAAGCTTCCAATATGTCCCATGTGTGGACTTGTATCTTTGTATGAATTCTTCAATAGTAGGACCATCGTCTTTTCCTGTAAAATATAGAACCTTGCTAGAAGCCATGAAGAGAGTTTTGAAAAAAATTCACTTACTTGGCGAAAATTGGAAATTGTCACAGTTTAGTCAATATTGCTCAGAATCCCTATTATGACCTGTTTTTGGAAATGGAACAACCATTCTGCATCTGCCCATGTGATAGAAATTTTGATCCAGACAATGAAATTTCAAATCTGCACTGCAACTCTCCCGTTGTCACCAATATTTCTGCAAAAAAGAGCTGATTTTAAATCAGCGATATCTCCCTCATCCGGACTCCGATTCGACTGATTTTTTTTTTTTAATTAGGTATTTTTTCACAAAGATTCTAGATCTACAATTAGATTTTGCAGATCGTGCACTAGAACGTCCAGATCTGCGCCGCAAACTCGCTGCCCTGAAAAATTGTCTACAACCCCACTGATTTTAAGATCAGCGATATCTCCTTCATACGGACTCCGATTCAACCGATTTTTTTTTTAAATCGGCTATTTTTTCACAAAGAATACAGATATACAATTAGATTTTGCAGATATTTAACCAAAACATACAGATTTGATATGCAAACTCGCCGCCCCCGAAATCCTGCAAAAAATTAAAAAAAATTCTCCCCTTGTGCCCAAGAAAGTGCTCTAATACCACTTGTTATAGCTCCGATACCACTTGTTGTAGCTCTGATACCACTTGTTGTAGATCTAACCCAAGAATATTATGATAATAGAAATAACCCAAGAATAACAAGATAGAAATAGATAGAAATGCTTCTTTATTGATATCAAACCCTTAAGGTAGGGCAACACCATACATTCACTCCTTAAGGAAGGAGAACACTCCACAAGCCATATGCATGTTCATACAATAATTCTTCACTATATTCCTTTACATGGAGTCTCTAGCCTCTATATAGGCCTCATACATACAATATCATGGGTCATTACCATGGTTCCCTCATACCATCAACTAATACCATGGGCCCATTACATTATTATTAACTACTTGTGGTCTCTTACATGATATGGGTTAACCACCTCATTTATTACTATGGCCCATCCCATTATTACATTATTACCTTGGGTACCTCCCTTGGTACCCCATATTATCCCCCCTAGGTATATAACACTTGGGATGCCCTGCGTCAACCTTCTGGCCTTCTGCTTCAATAAAGCTTACCTCTCTGAGTAGTTCCCAGCTTCCTCTGTGTGGCTTTGGTTGGCTCTACGTCACACTTCCTTGGTTTCTATGCTACTAGAAACAACTTCTGTCACCTCGGGACAACTGTTTTCTGCTGCTATTGCTCTGCTCGGTTGATGTCTTTTAGTCCTCCAGTGATCTGCAATCACGCTCTGATACCATGTTGAAGTTTCTAAGTTTACTTAGTTTAGAAACCCTTCGTGCACTTTTTCTGATTTATTCCTACCTACTTGTTAATTTTCTTTAACAAGTTATTTACAAAGTAAATACTGAAAATAACACCAGTGCATGCTCAACATATTATAGATCAACAACTAAAAGAAACAAGAACAAACACACCACATGACACCATTATTTTTGGACCAATGTCCCCAGAAAAACCCACTGCGGGAAAACCGGTGCAGCTATCTGAGGGTTTTCTTGTTAAGAAATATCATAGTACAATCTGGGTGTCGAAACTGGCTTACCTAATAGAGAATTTCATTAGTAGCTATACCTCACAGTTTGAGAGAAATCTCCTGGCTGAAACCTCGGAAAATCTTCCGGCAGCTCTTCAGCACAAAACTGCTCCTACAACCCTAGCGTCTACCTAATCTGGACTGCGTCAGCCCCTCTTTGTCTCACGCTAGCCCTACGTCAGCCTTTCTAGGCTTGCGTCAGCCCCAAGAGGCCCTGCGTCAGCTCTGGGAACCTCTGCATCAAGTGCGTTGGCCCCTCTGGTGCTCTGCGCAGCACTTGGCTGCCTCTGCTTGGCCCTGCGTGAGCCCTTGCTGGCTCTGGTCACCCTCCTTGGCTATTGCGCTATTCTTCCGACATAATCTATGCCTTCTTTGTTTCTCTATACTCAATGCCCCTCAGATGCTCTCCCGATCACTAATCTTAGCAAACCTTGCTCTAGAGAATAGAATGGTTGATCATCTCTGGTGTATTCTCCAAGTGACCCTCAAGCCTCCTCTTATACTTTTCCTGTTGACATCTCAACGGCTGAGATTAAGTCCCTAATCAATGGCTAAGATTAGATTTGGCTTGATCCATGTCTTTTGGGCCACTCTAACATAGATTCATATTAATACACATTAATATTTTATATTCCCTAAGTTTAGACTTAGGGACTCCATTAAAAATATTAATTATTTTTAATATCTGCTGATCTGTTTAGAATCTGTCCAAACCCTTTTTGGGTATTGGAGATTTCATGTCCCCCAACCTATCCACCAAATTTCGTGGCTAGAGAACATCCGATGCTACCCCAAATGAGAGAAACAAATTCTCGCATTTTTCTCTGAAATAATTCGGATAAGAACAGGGTCTGCAACTTTGCATATCTTGAAGAAGTACACTCCCAGAGGGGATAGTTAGGAGCAGGATCTTGGTGATAAGGTACAGTGATACCTTCACATTCCACTCTGAAATCTTGGTCAAGTTCAAGGTGTTGAAACTCGGATGGGTATAGGACTGTGTCTCTTCACATAAGGATCAAACTTCGGATAACATTGCCGTGATTTCATATGAGTGCTATTGTAATGGTGACATTCTCGACATAAGTCTAAAGATAAGGGTCTCAATGTTACTCTGCAATCATAACCTTGTGCATAGTTTTGATCTAAATGGTGACTCTGTCTCAAGGATATAATCTCATCGAAGGAGCAACTATGGTAAAACAATGAAGATCTCGGTGGTGCAAACACAGTGATGATCTCAGAAAAGGTGCAGTGATGATGATGATCTCAGCAGTATGAAGAAGAGGATTGATGTCTTAGTGTTGGAGTGGCTAAGTCAGTCAAGGGTCATGGTCTTGGTGTTTGTCAATTGGTATCTCTATAAGAAGAATTTTGTGTGGGTTTTCCTCTCGAAGAGGGATAGGTTTTGGCCCTGGAAAAATGCCTACATCTTATGTTCTTGTCTCTTTGTTTTTGGTAGCTATTTGATGAAATAAGAAACACACACTTTGATAATGTAAAAAAGAAGATTATGCTAATAAGAAAATTAAAATGCCTCACAAATAGTTATCAAGTCAAGAAGAATATCATTAACTACGTGTGCCCTAGATTCTTCAACATGGTATCAGAGCTATGGTTGTAGTCTAAGGAATGGCATAAAAGAGACACTTAAGGATCAAATTCAAGAAGGACATCATAACAAGTTGAAGGAATTGAAAGATCAGTCTTCAACAAGCAATATACAACAACAAGACAATTCAAGATCAATCTCAGTTAAATTGAAGTCTCAATACTCATGCTCAGAAGTCGGATCACTATGAATATTCAAATGGTACAGACTGGTATAGGCTCTCGATGACACATAACAGTGACATATTCGAACTCCTCTATCAATCTTGATGAGCACAACAAAGTATAAATCCTCGGTATATGAACTTGGTGGATACTCTGTCTCGGTGAAAAAGGAGTATCCCCTGTCTCAACACTCTTATGATTTTTGTCTCAATGAGAACGTTGTCTTGACATCAATGTGATCACTAGCTTGGTCTCCTCAAAATCGAAGTCTTCAACATATTCTCGACATGATCATGGCGATACTCTTACAGACTTAACATATTCATCTTGGTCTCTGTTTCAGTAATTTCTTGGCATAAGAATAATGGTCTCAAAGATCCTACAGGAAACACACAATCTCAGTCTGACAAAATTATATCCACAGTTTGATGAAATGGTACAGTTCGACGAAGTATTACATAAGCATGGTGATCTCAATACTACTTATGATGCTTAGTTATTGAGGATCTCCGGTAAATGCGGTCGTTTGGGTAACTCCATATAGGTCCTTGATACAAGGAGACATTTCTTCTTTGTCTCGGCAAAAATTATATTTTTAGAAACTCGGGAAAGGAGGGTAGATGGTCTCTCTATACATAGTTCAATTACTATCTCTGTCTATGTTATTCAGTGACAAGTGCCCTTCTACACAATTCTTATGTACAGTGCTCATAGAACTCACTGTCTCAGTACAGTGTCACAGTGATATACTTGTCACAGTTTCGAATCTTGTCCATGAACACGATCTCAATAGCATGATGCTAAAATTAGAGCATGAATTTGCTGATGCTAAGTATAATAAGGTCCACTTGTGGGATGTCAGTATCACGAGAATGTCAACAATGTGTTCAAATATAGGAGTTGTTGAAAGTACCATGAAGATGAATTCGGAATCAAGATTATCTCAAGATCATAAAGTAGTTTTGGTGATGACAAGATCAAAAATGTCATGGTGCTAGAAGGTCTCCAAAGAAGTCTTGGTAAAAGGATACTAGCAGTTTATGATGGACAGCTCAAGCAATGGAAGCATCAAGGTTAAGATCTCCTCTTCACATGCCAAGTATTTCTCATGTTTAATCAGTTTTTGGTTTAATGACTTTGGATTGCAAGGCAATGGAAATGCTAGAGGATAATCATAATCCTCATAAAAAAGGTCCTTGCATGAAATAAGGACGATAGTTATGGTCCTCATAGATGAGTGAAGTCATTGAATGAGGTCTCCCTTGAATTCATAAGGGATGCTAGAAAAGGAATTACGAACAATATGGCTCTTAAAAGAACATTGACAGAAGGAAAAGAAAATTCATGTCACTGGATAGGATGGAAGAAGTTGAATGCAGCCCATGGTAAGAGGGAGTAGAATTCTTTAAGTTAGTCTCTCTCTATAAGTCTCCTTTTGGGCTCCTAAATCTTGCAAAGAATGTGACTACAATATATTATCGAATATGATGTGACATTATGGAAGTATTAGAAAAAAGATCTCGTGACATCATCATGAGGGTGACTATAATCACAAGGATAAGTAAGATACCTTTGTCAACAACTTAGGGTTTCTATGAAAGAAGGAAAGTTGTAGGCAACAACTTTGCAGAACTCAAACATTTGAAGAATGGTCATCATGCATCAAAAGGGAAACATCTGCTAGATAGGGATCTGTAAGATTCTCTGATGGAATCTTCACTAGAAGATTCATTGATCTAGGGATGAAGCAAGTGTTTCAATAGAAACTCCAACCTGTGAAGTTCATGGATAATGATACGATGACGTAAGAGCAGTTCAAGGGGTTGAAGATATTTCAATCAAAGAAGCTGTTGAAAGAAGCCTGGACAACCTAAAAGGTAAAATGAGGTATGTATACTTCTATTTAAGTTTTATAATGTCATGTCATATGGTTGGAGATCAATACCTCTATCTTGAGAAGCATGATCGAAGGAAAAGGATCTCCTCCTCTAAAAGGATGCAGAAAGACATAAGTCACACTAGATGAAATCAACATAATATGTCTTGATATGAAGTATGAGGTGATTGACTACAATAAAGAAACTCTAATTAAAAGTTGTTGGGAATGGAATGTGTGAGGAAGGAAGAGATCGTGAGATATGCAACCATGATAAGGCAATCAACATCTAAAAAATAACCAAGAAGATTGGAATAGGAAATCTCCCGGAAAGATATGAAGACTCTGATGAAAGTCCGAAAAAGATGAAGACCCTTGACAATGGATATCTTTGGGAGATATGTCAATATGTGTGCAGGATGTTGATACCTACAGAAAGATGTCGTGATGAAGAGCCACCTAGTAAGGTACGATTTGATTTAATGATATACTTGATTTCTTGAATAATATTTGGATAAGTTCATGCAGGGCTACTTACAAGTACAACTAGCATTCATGTGATGAATGGAAGAAGCATGATGAGAAAGAAGTAGTCATATGACGAAGGTTCCAGATATGAAGAAGGCCACTTTCCATGAATAAAGGAATGACATGACGAATTAAGGAGGAAAGTGATCAATGATTGTTGCCCTACAAGAAAGAAGCTCAACTAACTTTCATGACATCAAGAAGAGAAGTTGATCAAGCAGCTGAAGGACTCACGAAGAAGAAGTTGTTGATGTATTAAAGAGTCCCTAGCTAAGAGGAAGCTCTAATAGTTCCTTGATCAAGAGGGAGATTGAATTAGATCACCCATGATTACAAAGGAGTGACAGTGGTGTTTTTCTATTTCATGTGTCAGGCACTAGACCAGGACTAACAACCATAAGTCTAGATGAAGGCAACGAATGGAAATGAAGACACATGATAGACAAAACATTCTTGTCTTCATCTGAGAAGAAATAATGGAGGGTTGGGTAATCATCTGGAATTTGATACTCTTTGAGGATGTGTAGGGCATCCAAGGTAAGAGTAGGCAAGAGGACTGATATTCTTTGAGGGCTGAGAACCCAAGATAAGAATAGTCCTAGAAGGTCATACTTAGTGAACACCCGGGTGGGTATGTACCTTGAGAGACAATGATGAAGGTGTCTATAAATCATTGGTCTCACTAGCATTGTAGCTCATGGTCTTGTGGAGAGATGGAGTTGTTAGTCAAGGCCTTGTACTGTGACAATGACGGTTGATATGATGCTATACAGATGGGATTACCAATCTGATTCTTCTTATGAGAAATGCTTCAGATTGAGAATGACTAAGTACCATTGTAAATACCTCCCTAGTTTAGAGGGAGTGTTGAAGAAAATGTAACTAGGTTCGGTATTTATACATGTAATTTTGATCTTTGTACTTGTAAAGAAAATAAATATTATTTTTGTAAATTATATGAATGAGTTTCTTGTTCATTCCATAGGTATAGGAAATTCAAATAGTAAAAAGCATGTTAAATAGCTCTTCTTGAGCATATTTGTAATGTATATGAAGCTACCTAGTGTTTAGAACAACCCTCCAAGACCAACACAACCCTCTTGAAGACAAGCAAGCAAAATGATGAAAAGCTCTCTCACGTCCACTAGCAAAATAATTTAAATTGAAGTCAAGTCAGCTAGAAAAAGAGACACAACAGATCACTTGGTTATTTCGGCTCATTATGGAGGCATGACCACTATATATACCCACCTAGGGTCACCGCAAATGAGAGGAACAAAATCTCGCATTTTTCTCTAAAATAACTCAGATAAGAACAGGGTCTGCAACTTCGCATATTTTGAAGAATTATACTCACGGAGGGGATATTTGAGAGCAATATCTCAATGATAAGGTATAGTGATACCTTCGCATTCCACTCTGAAATCTCGGTCAAGTTCAAGGCGCTGAAACTCGGATGGGTACAGGACCGTGTCTCTTCGCATAAGGATCAGACTTCGAATAGCATTACTTTGATTTCATATGAGTGCTATTGTAATGGTTACATTCACGGCATAAGTCTAAAGATAAGGGTCTCGATGCTACTCTCTACAGTTATAACCTTAAGCATAGTTATGATCTCAATGGTGACTTTATCTCAAGGATATAATCTCATCGAACGAACAGCTATGGTGAAACAATGAAGATCTCGGTGGTGCAGACACAGTGATGATCTCAGAAAAGGTGCAGTGATGATGATGATCTCAGCAGTATGAAGAAGAGGATTGATGTCTTGGTCTTGGAGTGGCTCAGTCAGTCAAGGGTCATGGTCTTGGTGTTCGTCAATTGGTATCTCTATAAGAAGAATTTTGTGCGGGTTTTCCTCTCCAAGAGGGAGAGGTTTTGGCCCTGGCAGAATGCCTACATCTTGTGTTCTTGTCTCTTTGTTTTTGGTAGCTATTTGATGAAATAAGAAACACACACTTGATAATGTCAAAAATAAGATTGTGCTAATAAGAAAATAAAAAATGCCTCACAAATAGTTATCAAGTCAAGAAGAATCTCATTAACTACATGTGCCCTAGATTCTTCAACAATAAGTGTGCAGGGTGTGTTGTATAATAATTCTTTTTCTCCTTTCCTATGTCATTCTTAACACAACCCATTGCTTAAACTACAAACTCTCCCATGTATGTTCCAAACTACAAACTTTTGTGCCTCCCATTTTCAAGCTATGAACTATTTATGAACTCTCCTTGTTCCAAGCTATTGGCGAACCTCTTATCCCTCACAATGAATATGACTGTCTACCTAGCTCAGAACATGTCTCAACTCATATCTCACTGTCAATGAATGAATGAATCTACCCCCGGTGGCACACACCACTTTGTTGGTGCATAGTAGATTTTAAAGTAAGAATGTAAAATGCATATCAATTGGATGAATAATAAGAATTCCCATTGCTCTGTCAAACAATATTTTCATTGTTATGTGCACTACATCAAATAGGTAAGATGCATGCGCTATGTGGTAAAATAGGGAATAGTTGGCATAGGAAATATCCTCATCTTCAACAAGACAATTGGGGTTAATGATGATAAGTGCAAATAGGGGGGCACCACTTTGACATACAAAGATCACACACAAAAATATTTTTTTCTCCAAGTTAGTTGGCCTATTCCAATGGTGATTGGACATCCTCATGCATGACATATGGAGAACAAGTATCTATAACAATTCCATTTCATTTGTTCTCTGACGTCTCTGCACCCAACCCGCTGCTCAGAGAACTCTTCACCCAATCTGTTGCTACGTATTCCATTTCTGTCGATGTCTCTGCACCCAACCCGCTAATATGTATATTTCCGCTGCAATTATTCTTGGTTTTCCGCACTATCCATAGCCGCTGCCAGCATTTGTTGTCTTAACCGGCGATTAACGACGTGACCCAACCAAATGAGGTTCACGTTGCGGGACTTTCCCTTCCTGTCAATCTTTTTCGGTCATTTCGAGGTTTTGAACGTTGCAAGGGTATACATAAAGATTTGGATCCATACATAACCTCTATGCCACAGAGACAAGGCTCGCGAGCTTCTTTGGTGCAAACTTTTATCCCAGTAGATCTGAATTTTGCTCAATTTTGTTTAGATTTGGTCTCTTTTTAAGCGTCAGAGCTTCATTGATTTTCACAATTGCTCTTTGGTGGATCTTGTGATTCTTGTTGTTCTACGAGGATTTTGCCCATCTCCAATGATACAAGTCTACATTCACAGGTGGATTGTGCTTGGGTGAGCAGGTTCACGTTGCAGAACTTTCCCTTCCCGTCAATCTTTCCCGGTCATTTCAAGGTTTTGAACGTTGCAGCGGTATACATAAAGATTTGGATCCATCCGTAACCTCGAAGCAGCGTTGCCGCAGAGACAAGGCTCGCGGGCTTCTTTGGTTTGAGCTATCCTTTGAAGTCCGCACCTCGGATTTACACCTATTCTGTGTGGCATACCTGAAGGTTTTCCGGCACCCGTACTGTCCCAAAAAATGGAAGAAGAAAATGGTTCTGGTTTTCTGTACGCAAAAGATCCAACAACAGAGAATGGCGACAAAGAGAAGCACGATTTAGCTACTGCCAATTCTCACAATAGACGGAACAACATTGGGACGCCCTTTGGAATTGCAAAGCGACGGGTGAGCATTATCTCTCCTGCCACTCCGCGGCAGCGACTTTTGTCGACGCCATCAACTCCTGCAAAGCTGAGTCCTTTGGTTACTAAAACCCATCGAGCTTCTCTTTCAAGCGTGTCTACAAGGCCTGTCACCAGTTCAAGTTCCGCAAATCAGAAGAAATCATCAGTTCCTTCGGCTTCGAAATTTTCTTCATCTTCTTCTTTAAAATCTTTGTCTATCGCCGGATCTCCCAAGCCATTCAGTCCATCTACGCGATCGTCCCCCAGACCCACAAAAATGTCGTACGCCACACAGCAGCGGTGAAACCGTCTGTTCCTTCCTCTTGGGCGTCGCTGCAATCTCCGAGTCCGTCTATCGGTGGAAGAAATAAAACGGCCTCTACACTGGCGGAGACTAGACCGCGAACCACCAAGTCTTTGGATGGTGGAAACGGCATTGTGAGAAATCAGGCCTTGTCTTTGGCAAGAGGTGTGAGACATGCGCCCACGTCTCTATCAGCAGACAGAATTTCGACTCTTTCGAATCGTAGGAAATCATTAACTCCCGACAGTAAAGATTCCCAATTCATCGCCCTTCCACGAGTTGAAGCAGGAGATGACATGGACCCCGGGGAACCCGAAATGCCACTGTCCAAAGATTTCAACAACAGAGGTCTGCTAAAGTACTTACAACAATGCCACAATAAAGGTGAGAATGTATGCAGCCCCACCGATATTGCATTAGAAACATATTTTGTTTTCTGGACATCCCAAATTAGACAAATTATGAGTAAAATGGAACACCTAGAGGAGGAAAATCGCAGGCTGCGAGCCGACATCGACACTTTGTCAAACAGAGTTTTATCGGTAGAGGGAGACAACGCATCTATCAGAAAAACACTGCAGGAATAACGAGAACAAAGTGCGGGGCAGAATTTCGACAAGATTTTACAGGCGGAGATCAGAGATCTTAAAAGCAAACAGGAGGAAATTAGATCCCAACAAATGTCCTTTAAACAGGAAACGGAGTTGCATATCAACACATGGGCACAGGTGGTCAAAGGAAAGAACAATGCCCCTCCGCTCATAGCGGTGGAGGAAGTAGTGCAGGCAAAGCTCGTGGAGGAAAGAACCCAATGAGCAAGAGAATTAAATCTTAGGGTAAGAGGACTCCCTACACCTCCCCCCTCAGCAGACCCAATGGAACTAGGTAACAGGTTTCTATGCGACACTCTCAACATACCGACATAACCTTGGACAAAGCCTGGATGGGGAAGGACTCTACCCTCTATCTCAGGTTCTGTGACTCCTCGAGTAGACTCCAGGTACTCTGAGCAAGGTGGAAGCTATTCTCTCTTCCGAACTCAAGTAGCTGAATTGAAACAGGCCAGGGAACAGGTTCAGCAGCCAGACAGGTAGGGAAATGGGTAGTGATTAGAAACCTTCGGGCAGTTATTCGGGACACCTTCCCCCCTGGATGGGCATCTCGTTCAGGTAGCTCCAAATGACGGGCTCGAGCAGAGAGGAGGCGGGGCACAGTTCTCTCGGTTCACTACTGGAATGGAAATGACTCCTTTTGGTCTTCACCAGGCCTACTTTATGAAGCCCTTAGCTCAGCAGACATCCTCCTAGTTACCGAGACTCATGCAAGCCCAGTCTGACCTCTCCCCGACATTACAGGATACCAGTGGACCGCAGTTTGCAGACAGGAGACACGGAGTTCAGGAGGTGTTAGGGGATCAGGGGGTGTTGCTTGCCTCATCCGTGATAGCCTCAGGAGCAGAGTATTAGTGGTCGCGACCGATGGAAAGCCAGATTCATGTGGATTCAAATCAGAGCCAGAACATTACCTCCGAGAGAAATTTATGTCACATTCTGTTACTTCCCACCTATCTCGCCTTCCTACGCTATTCACAATAGCTCAGACGGAGACCCTTTTACAGACTTGTACTCTGACATCACCAAGTTTTCGGCAGTAGGGGACATCATTCTCATGGGGGACTTCAATGCCCAGACCAAAGACCTCCAGACTCCTATGCACGACTGGACAAAGGATATATTTTGCACTCGGGGGATTGACCCGACCACGATCGGCATGCACCGGACCTCCGAGGATCACTTGGGACCCACCACAGCCTATGGGAGATATCTGCTATAGTTGGGAGAATCTCATGAGCTGGTAATTCTGAATGGCCTACCATGTTTCCCATCCTCGCACTTCTTTACCTGCAGACCATTTGGAGGTGGGGCAAGTGTGGTTGACTACGCTATTGCAAACCCAGATCTCCTCCCTTACATCAAAAATTTCTCGATCACCCCCATCCCTCTCGCAGATCATGCACTTCTCTCACTCTCTCTGCAGTTTGACCTCCCGAATCCATCTCCTACTCTTCCCCGCAGCCCTCCCAGGACCACCTTTCGATTTGAGGAGGTTGACCCTGACCTCTTCTCCTCTATCCTCAGACAGACACTCCCATCGGAGTCCCAGTTCGCCTCTCTCAGCACCGCCAAGGTAAAATACCAGTGCCTCTCACATACAATCTGGGAAGCTGTGCTCCAATCCTTCCCCCATTCTACCCGTACCGCCACCACCTTCCGTAAACTGGGAAATTTCCCTATGAATAAATGGTATGACCGAGAATGCAAGTCTATGCATCAGGACCTCCGACACACATTCCAGAACTCCTTACCAACATACCCAGACCTCTGTTTAGCCTACCGTCACCTCCTTCGCCGCAAGAAGCACATTTTATTTCCCATACTAGATAGGTTCTTTCTACTCTCCTCCTTCGCTCCCCAAAAGATTTCTGGGCGACCATCCTTTCCCGGCGCTCACCTAACCCAATTGACCTGGATCCTGCCTCAATGTTCTCTCACACCTCCCAGCTGTATGACATTCCTGGGCAGCCTCTAATTCACGTTAATCTCCCCCCCCCCCCCCCCCCCACGTCCTGCCACCTTTTCTTAGACAAAGATATCAGAGAGGCAATATGGATAATGAAAAGCAGCAAGGCAGCAGACAAAGAAGGCTTCCATGCAGAATTCTTCAAGCATGGACTTCCTCCCCTAGTAGGATATCTGGTGGACCTTTTCAACCAGGTGGTTCGGGATCGATTTATGGATGGTTAGTCCCACCACATTATTTACCCAATCCACAAGTCAGGGCCTACTTCCGACCCCAACAACTACAGGACAATCATGGTTGGGCACACATTCTCCAAGCTATATGCTACAACACTCCATAGGACACTCTCCCATTTTCTTGAGCAAAGAAAACTCAAGGCTAAGGGCCAAGCAGGATTCCGCCCAGACCACCAGACGATTGACCACATCTTTACTCTTCGTGCGGTGATCGAGGAGGCTAGGCATCGATCCTCTAAAGTGTACTGCTGCTTTGTAGACTTCTGGAAGGCCTTTGACTTAGTCCTGAGGGAATATCTTTTCCAGAGGCTAAGAGAGATTGGCATTTTCTCGACTCTCCTAACAGCTATCATGCGCCTCTATGAGGCCGTCCTTGGTTGTCTCCACACAGTTGGTGGAATGTCGGATTTCATCCGAAGCACCATTGGAGTTAAGCAAGGGTTCCCTCTTTCTCCTACTTTATTCGAGATCTATATCGATGAGCTTGAGTCCTTCCTCTGGGAGGATATCCAGGATACAGATGGGTGTCTTCTTCACCAGGTCCTGATTTCCATCCTCCTCTTTGTAGATGATATTTCCCTTATTGCCTCCTCCCAAGAAGGCCTTCAGAGACTGCAGGATGCTCTCGCATATTTTTGTGACCGGAGGCTGTTACACTAAAATTTGTCACCATGACTATTTGCAGTTAGTATGGCTCCATCAACTGTCATATTATCCTCCTTGGCAAGTCTTATACCTCTGCTCCTCATGTCAAAATCCAAAAAAGAGAGAAAAGTCCTTTAAAGTCAATTAACTCTGGTTACGCAGTTTCTCTTAGCCTTACCTGCGTGTACGCACCCCAAGTTCACAATACCTGCGTACTTGTACGCTCTGTCTGTAAAGGGGTGGGTGCGTACCCCTGTAAAGGTCAAAAGGCGTGAGTTTCACTTCAAAAAAGTTACTTGTGGTCAAATCTAGAGCATTCTAGAAGATGGTTTGACGTGTATTGAGCGCCTCCAGATGGTTCATGTACCCCAAAGAAAGAGGAACTTATCCCATGAAGAGGGGAGCTATCCCATTGAAAGAGGGGCTTATCCCATTCATGGTGGACCTGATTAACTTCCTCCAAAGCACTATAAATACAGGCATTGGGCCAGAGGGAGGGGAGGTTGAAAGCTGAACATTCCTAAGGGTAGATGCTGCTGGAATTAGGACTTCCTTGTAGAAGCTTGTGAGGAGAGATTCTCATCCTTTCTTGTTTCATTTGGAAGTGGGTGAGCTGATCAGAGTAAAGGAGAACTCTTGCTGGACCCTGGGAGGGACCTGCACAACACCAAGGCTCAGGTTGTAAGGTTTCTTTTGTTTCCTATTAATACAAATAAGTCCATTCTTCTCAACAATTTGTTATTTATGAGTTGTTTCATATACTCCTTGGTCTGTATGTTAAATATGTTTTATTTTATGAGTTATTCAGGCTATTTAATCGTTTGCTTGTTATTGAATGCAGGTTTCGAAGAGAAGGAGGAGCTCATCCGGATTGACGAGGCTGGAATACTACAACAGCGTTGGACTACAGGTAGGATCTAAACACTTGATTACTTATATGGTAAATGCATATTTAGAGAAGGATAGTTCTTAATTGTCTTGTTTCTCACTAGAAAGCCTTAGCTTCTAGGGAGGTTGGTTTTGTCCGCAAAATTGACTCTTTCCGCATGACAAAATGGCGACTCCACTAGGGAAGGAAGTCCTAATTCCAGCAGCATCTACCCTTAGGAATGTTCAGCTTTCAACCTCCCCTCCCTCTGGCCCAATGCCTGTATTTATAGTGCTTTGGAGGAAGTTAATCAAGTCCACGATGAATGGTATAAGCCCCTCTTTCAATGGGATAGCTCCCCTCTTCATGGGATAAGTTCCTCTTTCTTTGGGGTGCATGAACCATCTGGAGGCGCTCAATACACGTCAAACCATCTTCTAGAATGCTCTAGATTTGACCACAAGTAACTTTTTTGAAGTGAAACTCGCGCCTTTTGACCTTTACAGGGGTACACACCCATCCCTTTACAGACAGAGCGTACAAGTACGCAGGTATTGTGAACTTGGGGTGCGTACACGCAGGTAAGGCTAAGAGAAACTGCGTAACCAGAGTTAATTGACTTTAAAGGACTTTTCTCTCTTTCTTGGAGTTTGACATGAGGAGCAGAGGTATAAGACTTGCCAAGGAGGATAGTATGACAGTTGATGGAGCCATACTAACTGCAAATAGTCATGGCGACAAATTTTAGTGTAACAGATTGCCCCCTAAAGTGCGAAGCCTGTAGTAGATTAGGGTTTCATATCATCTAGGAAGGGTGAAGTACTTTATCATTTCAAGGATTATCTTGTGGAGAGCCCGGTCAGAACCTGCAAATATTCAACACAAAATACATATATAAGATCATATCACCGCTGAGGTAGGCATTCCCATACTCAGATTGAAAACTTTAACTAACGATCTAACTACTGCTCTGATACAGGAATGATTTCGCAGTACATCACAATCATAGACTCATGTAGACACAGTATGGACGCAGCCATCTATTTATGATTAGTCTACTATATAATGAATACAAAACTCCTCGCAGCCTGGATGGTGGAAACTAGATCCAGGGTCTTCATTTCCGCTTCCCGAATTGGTACGATTTTATCCATGCGAATAAATGAGTTGATGTCGAACATGGTAGAAACCACTTGATTACCAGTCAATGATGTAAACTGTTAACAAGTGTGAGAGAGACCACCAGTGATGTCAATGGTTCTCAAAGTACCCAGTAAAATCCATGAGATGCGAATGAATTTGCTGATGTCGAACATATCACGGAATCCTTCGATCGAAAGTCAATGATGTAAACTGTCGTCAAAGGCGAGAAACCTGACATTGATGCATGCAGATTTCAAGGTACCGACGATTTCTAAGTCATCTTTCTAGATAATGTGCTGATGTCGATAGAAAGTGACTCGTTGCAGGCAACCCACAACACGAAATCATAGTTTAAGTTGAAGAAATGTTGTTGTAAGGACTGACTCAGGGATGGTCAAAATGGATGACAATTATTTTGCATATGAATGGTTTATTTGCAGCGACTTCTTGAACACATAACGACACGACAGATGGCTTGGTGAAAATTGACCCAAAGTTAATACCCAGAAACGGTTGAAAACTTTCAAAGTAGTTTGATCAACTTTTAGGCAAAGGATTTCCTAACCCAGGTGAATGAAAGTGTCGTGTTCAAGAGTGGTGATAAGGTTTTTCTGTGACAAAGGATAACAAGTAGGCTCATTCTTCTCTCTTTTCCCCCACCATTTCTGGCAAGTACCTCTTTATTTTTTACAAGCTTGAGGAGGATAACATATGCTTGATTATAAGCTCATCCTTTGGATGAGTCCAACTTAGTTTAGATTCGGACCCTAAGAAGGAGTGGTCAGTTCCTGTTTGTAATCGAACAGGTCCTTTACTGTGAAATTTTAACGAGTCCAGTTCACTGATGGTTCTGTTAAAAGCTTTCAGATTCTGCGTAATAGGCGCAAGCTGAGGGGAACCCAAAGCTCTCCAAACAGTTGAAGATAAAATACTAACAGAAGCACCTTCATCTACCTGTGTACGATGTATGTCCCTACCACCAGCCTTTACAATTATTTGAAAAGGGATGGAGGAAGGAAGACGAGGTTCTATCAGTCTAGTCCAATCAAAGGAAAAGACCTCAGTACTTGGAGGGGGTTCTGTAGAAATAGGTGAAATGCCCCCCGGCATTGAAGAATCCGATGTAACAAGAAGAACATCAGCGGTATGAAATTTACTCTCGAAAGGGAGAGTGTGATCCACCGAATGTGAAATTGAATCGACCACTTGATCAACTAATGGATCATCAACCTGAGTGGCATGAGATTCACTCTCCAATGGAAGAGTGTGATTGACTGTACTTGATATTAGATCAATCACTCCGTCAGTTGACGGTAGGTTGGGAGAAAATTTACGGTAACCAGTTGGAAATTCTTGCTGTGGAACAGTAAGGTTTTCCAAAAATTTTGAGGCTTCATTCATGTGAGGGCAAATGTGAGTTTGATGACTCCCTTTGCATAACTGCTAGAGCGCATGCCCAGTGGAGTGAATTGTCACCAAGCCATCTGTCGTGTCGTTATGTGTTCAAGAGGTCGCTGCAAATAAACCATTCATATGCAAAATACTTGTCATCCATTTTGACCATCCCTAAGTCAGTCCTTACAGCTACATTTCTTCGACTTGAACTATGATTTCGTGTTGTGGGCTTGCCTGCAACGGGTCGCTTTCTATCGACATCAGCACATTATCTAGAAATATGACTTAGAAATCGTCGGTACCTTGAAATCTGCATGCATCAATGGCAGGTTTCTCGCCTTTGACGACAGTTTACATCATTGACTTTCGATCGAAGGATTCCGTGATATGTTCGACATCAAAACATTCATTCACATCTCATCGATTGTACTTTGTACTTTGAGAACCATTGACATCACTGGTGGTCTCTCTCACACTTGTTAACAGTTTACATCATTGACTGGTAATCAATTGGTTTCTACCATGTTCGACATCAACTCATTTATTCGCATGGATAGAATCGTACTATCTCGGGAAGTAGAAATGAAGACCCTGGATCTAGTTTCCACCATCCAGGCTGCGAGGAGTTTTGTATTCATTATATAGTAGACTAATTATAAACAGATGGCTGCGTCCATAATCTAAACTAAGTTGGACTCATCCGAAGGATGAGCTTATAATCAAGCATATGTTATCCTCCTCAAGCTTGTAAAAAATAAAGAGGTACTTGCCAGAAATGGTGGGGGAAAAGAGAGAAGAATGAGCCTACTTGTTATCCTTTGTCACAGAAAAACCTTATCACCACTCTTGAACACGACACTTTCATTCACCTGGGTTGGGAAATCCTTTGCCTAAAAGTTGATCAAACTACTTTGAAAGTCTTCAACCATTTCTGGGTATTAACTTTGGGTTAATTGTCACCAAGCCATCTGTCGTGTCGTTATGTGTTCAAGAAGTCGCTGCAAATAAACCATTCATATGCAAAATACTTGTCATCCATTTTGACCATCCCTGAGTCAGTCCTTACAGCAACATTTCTTCAACTTAAACTATGATTTCGTGTTGTGGGCTTGCCTGCAACGGGTCACTTTCTATCGACATCAGCACATTATCTAGAAAGATGACTTAGAAATCGTCGGTACCTTGAAATCTGCATGCATCAATGGCAGGTTTCTCGCCTTTGACGACAGTTTACATCATTGACTTTCGATCGAAGGATTTCGTGATATGTTCGACATCAACACATTCAATCGCATCTCATGGATTGTACTGGGTACTTTGAGAACCATTGACATCACTGGTGGTCTCTCTCACACTTGTTAACAGTTTACATCATTGACTGGTAATCAAGTGGTTTCTACCATGTTCGACATCAACTCATTTATTCGCATGGATAGAATCGTACCAATTCAGGAAGCGGAAATGAAGACCCTGGATCTAGTTTCCACCATCCAGGATGCGAGGAGTTTTGTATTCATTATATAGTAGACTAATCATAAATAGATGGTTGCGTCCATAATGTGTCTACATGAGTCTATGATTGTGATGTACTACGAAATCATTCCTGTATCAGAGCAGTAGCTAGATTGTTAGTTAAAGTTTTCAATCTGAGTATGGGAATGCCTACCTCAGCGATGATATGATCTTATATATGTATTTTGTGTTGAATATTTGCAGGTTTTGACTGGGCTCTCCATAAGATAATCCTTGAAATGATAAAGTACTTCACCCTTCCTAGATGATATAAAACCCTAATCTACTATAGGCTTCGCACTTTAGGGGGCAATCTGTTACACTAAAATTTGTCACCATGACTATTTGTAGTTAGTATGGCTCCATCAACTGTCATACTATCCTCCTTGGCAAGTCTTATACCTCTGCTCCTCATGTCAAACTCCAAAAAAGAGAGAAAAGTCCTTTAAAGTCAATTAACTCTGGTTACGCAGTTTCTCTTAGCCTTACCTGCTTGTACGCACCCCAAGTTCACAATACCTGTGTACTTGTACGCTCTATCTGTAAAGGGGTGGGTGCGTACCCCTGTAAAGGTCAAAAGGCGCGAGTTTCACTTCAAAAAAGTTACTTGTGGTCAAATCTAGAGCATTCTAGAAGATGGTTTGACGTGTATTGAGCGCCTCCAGATCGTTCATGTACCCCAAAGAAAGAGGAACTTATCCATTTTGAGTCCCTAGACATGTGTTCCTTCCAAAGACGTATTCTTCCTTCTGATGAAGACCTCTTGGAAGCCATGATCAAGGTGTGTCCATTGACATGTCTTTCTTCCAGTGGGAAGCCATGATCAATGTTACGAGGAAAGTTCCTTTTACTATGTCAACCTCGTTAAAAAATGAATCAGGTAGATAGTAGTATAAATAGGTAGATTGTAGAGAATAGTCAAGAGCATAGTTCCTTGTCTTGTGTCAAGCTCGTTAAAAAAAAGAAACAAGGCATCAAAAGCATAGTTCCTTGTCTTGTGTCAAGCTCGTTAAAAAATGAATCAAGGTTTTTAGAGTAGAGTTTTTTGTTAGGTAGATTGTAGAGAGTAGTTATGAGCATAGTTCCTTATCTTGTGTCAAGCTCGTTTAAAAAATGAAACAAGGGTTTTGAGGATAGTTCTTTTCTTGTGTCAACCTCACTAAAAAATGAAACAACTCCCTCGAGTTTTTCCTAGATCTTGAAGGTAAACCTTCATTCCATCCACCTTGTAGAATGCAATGAAGCTTGGGGGGCATGTACCTTGATTTGCGTCATTATGCTGGGGGCATGCGAACTTATAACAAGCACAGTTTTTCGTTTCAATCTTGCGTAAACATGAAACTGGATCCGAGTATAGTTCTTTTCATGTGTCAAGCTCGTTAAAAAATAAAACAAATCCTCCTCTAATTGAGTCAAGAGTTTGACAAGATCTCATAAATGTTAAGTTGTATATTTAGGTTAGTTATTTTAGTTTTTGCATCTTTTCTTACAGTTTTAGGTTGAGCCTTTCAAATGATCTCATAACTCAACCTTCATTTCATCCAACTGGTTGAATGAAATGAAGCTGGGGGGCATGCGCTCTAGCAGTTATGCTTAGGGGGCATCAAGCACAGTTTTCTCTCTGTTTCAAGCTTGTGTAAAAATGAAACTACTTTGAAGCATAGTTTTTCTCTGTTTCAAGCTTTTGTAAAAATGAAACCTATCTCGAGTCAATTTCAGTTATTTTCAAGACTCGTTAAACTCATGAAAATGCCGAGTTCTTTCCGTCTTTTCCTGCTCATAAATTAAATTGAAAGTCGGACATATGAGTACATTTTTATCATTTTTTCGAACTCATTAAAACTTACGAAAAATTGAAAACCATGAGTACATTTTTATCATTTTTTCGAACTCATTAAAACTTACGAAAAAGTGAAACCTTAGAGTCATCTTTAAGCCCTTTTATGACTCCTAAAACATGAAAAGGTTGCCGAGCGTTTCTTTTACACTCGTTAAAACGGAATTAAAATACGGTCCTCTTATAGCCCTTTTCTGACCGTAAAAACACGAAAAGATTGCCGGATTTTTGTCGTTTCAAATTCGATACTGGAAATAAAACGACGTGCCGTTGATCGCTTTTTACTTTTCAAGTCAGAGGCACTAATCATGAAAGTACTCCTTGGTCGCAAGATCAAGCGGTTCTCTCAGTATTATTTTATACTTTTTCGGGCTTGGGAGACACAAATTTACAAAAAAGTTCAACCCTGGAGTCTTCTTTAGTTTTTCTCAGACTCTCTAAAATTGAAAAACGCCGAGTTTCTCCTATACTGGACTCGTTAAAATTTCACAGTAAAGGACATGTTCGATTACAAACAGGAACGGACCACTCCTTCTTAGGGTCCGAATCTAAACTAAGTTGGACTCATCCGAAGGATGAGCTTATAATCAAGCATATGTTATCCTCCTCAAGCTTGTAAAAAATAAAGAGGTACTTGCCAGAAATGGTGGGGGAAAAGAGAGAATAATGAGCCTACTTGTTATCCTTTGTCACAAAAAAACCTTATCACCACTCTTGAACACGACACTTTCATTCACCTGGGTTGGGAAATCCTTTGCCTAAAAGTTGATCAAACTACTTTGAAAGTCTTCAACCGTTTTTGGGTATTAACTTTGGGTCAATTGTCACCAAGCCATCTGTCGTGTCGTTATGTGTTCAAGAAGTCACTGCAAATAAACCATTCATATGCAAAATACTTGTCATCCATTTTGACCATCCCTGAGTCAGTCCTTACAGCAACATTTCTTCAACTTAAACTATGATTTCATGTTGTGGGCTTGCCTGCAACGGGTCACTTTCTATCGACATCTGCACATTATCTAGAAAGATGACTTAGAAATCGTCGGTACCTTGAAATCTGCATGCATTAATGGCAGGTTTCTCGCCTTTGACGACAGTTTACATCATTGACTTTCGATCGAAGGATTCCGTGATATGTTCGACATCAACACATTCATTCGCATCTCATGGATTGTACTGGGTACTTTGAGAACCATTGACATCACTGGTGGTCTCTCTCACACTTGTTAACAGTTTACATCATTGACTGGTAATCAAGTGGTTTCTACCATGTTCGACATCAACTCATTTATTCGCATGGATAGAATCGTACCAATTCGGAAGCGGAAATGAAGACCCTGGATCTAGTTTCCACCATCCAGGCTGCGAGGAGTTTTGTATTCATTATATAGTAGACTAATCATAAACAGATGGCTGCGTCCATACTGTGTCTACATGAGTCTATGATTGTGATGTACTGCGAAATCATTCCTGTATCAGAGCAGTAGTTAGATTGTTAGTTAAAGTTTTCAATCCGAGTATGGGAATGCCTACCTCAGCGATGATATGATCTTATATATGTATTTTGTGTTGAATATTTGTAGGTTCTGACCGGGCTCTCCACAAGATAATCCTTGAAATGATAAAGTACTTCACCCTTCCTAGATGATATAAAACCCTAATCTACTACAGGCTTCGCACTTTGGGGGCAATCTGTTACACTAAAATTTGTCACCATGACTATTTGCAGTTAGTATGGCTCCATCAACTGTCATACTATCCTCCTTGGCAAGTTTTATACCTCTGCTCCTCATGTCAAACTCCAAAAAAGAGAGAGAAGTCCTTTAAAGTCAATTAACTCTGGTTACGCAGTTTCTCTTAGCCTTACTTGCGTGTACGCACCCCAAGTTCACAATACCTGCGTACTTGTACGCTTTGTCTGTAAAGGGGTGGGTGCGTACCCCTGTAAAGGTCAAAAGGCGCGAGTTTCACTTCAAAAAAGTTACTTGTGGTCAAATCTAGAGCATTCTAGAAGATGGTTTGACGTGTATTGAGCGCCTCCAGATGGTTCATGTACCCCAAAGAAAGAGGAACTTATCCCATGAAGAGGGGAGCTATCCCATTGAAAGAGGGGCTTATCCCATTCATGGTGGACCTAATTAACTTCCTCCAAAGCACTATAAATACAGGCATTGGGCCAGAGGGAGGGGAGGTTGAAAGTTGAACATTCCTAAGGGTAGATGCTGCTGGAATTAGGACTTCCTTATAGAAGCTTGTGAGGAGAGATTCCCATCCTTTCTTGTTTCATTTGAAAGTGGGTGAGCTAATCAGAGTAAAGGAGAACTCTTGCTGGACCCTGGGAGGGACCTGCACAACACTAAGGCTCAGGTTGTAAGGTTTCTTTTGTTTCCTATTAATACAAATAAGTCCATTCTTCTCAACAATTTGTTATTTATGAGTTGTTTCATATACTCCTTGGTCTGTATGTTAAATATGTTTTATTTTATGAGTTATTCAGGTGCTATTTAATCGTTTGCTTGTTAGTGAATGCAAGTTTCGAAGAGAAGGAGGATCTCATCCGGATCGACGAGGCTGGACTACTACAACAGCGTTGGACTATAGGTAGGATCTAAACACTTGATTACTTATATGGTAATGCATATATGTACCTTGATTTGCATCATTATGCTGGGGTCATGTGAACTTATAACAAGCACAGTTTTTCGTTTCAATCTTGAGTAAACTTGAAACTGGATCTGAGCATAGTTCTTTTCCTGTGTCAAGCTCGTTAAAAAATGAAACAAATCCTCCTCTAATTAAGTCAAGAGTTTGACAAGATCTCATAAATGTTAAGTTGTATATTTAGGTTAGTTATTTTAGTTTTTGCATCTTTTCTTACAGTTTTAGGTTGAGTCTTTCAAATGATCTCGTAACTCAACCTTCATTTCATCCAACTGGTTGAATGAAATGACGCTGGGGGGCATGCGCTCTAGCAGTTATGCTTAGGGGGCATCAAGCACAGTTTTCTCTCTATTTCAAGCTTGTGTAAAAATGAAACTACTTTGAAGCATAGTTTTTCTCTGTTTCAAGCTTTTGTAAAAATGAAACCTATCTCGAGTCAATTTCAGTTATTTTCAAGACTCGTTAAACTCATGAAAATCTCGAGATTATTTTGCTATCTTTCATTCTCGTAAAACAAATACTGAGTAAAACACCCTAGAATTATATTTGTAGGCTTTTTCCTCATTAGATTTGCTTTTAGGTAAATTTCTCTTAGATTTGCTTTTAGGTAAACTTGATTTGATTTTCATAGATTTGTTAAAGTTGATTTTTGTTAAGTAGTTTTATATGCTTTGTTAATATAGGAAAAAATACAAAAAATTCTTTTGGAAAAAGCTTTGCTTTAGTAGCATTTGAAGTCTTTGAAAAGAGAAAGGAATTTTCGTGAAATAATTAATGGTCATGTGTTGTATGCTATGGAAAAGATAAAGAGATTGTTTCTTTGATTGTCTTTGCCAAGAAAGTTGTCTTTTATAAATTTTGCATTCTCCAACTCTCTTAGCTAGGGAATTCATTGAAAAGGGAAAAGTAGTTTAAATCATCTTAGGTGCATCTTTTTAGTGGTTTCGAGTTGAGTCTACACACCATCAGTTTCATCTCCATTACCTTTTGTCCTAAAGAAAAGCCATAAAATTAACGCTTAAAGTAAAATTAACTTAGTAACTTTTATTTACTAGGGCTCTGAAACACCAATATAGATCAGGCTAGTGTCTTGGAGTAGGAGAGTAATAAACTCTCCAAGACAGCAAAACCAAACAAGTAGCTCATCTTGTGGTAGTATAAATCCAACTGTTTCATTTGTACTCTGGGAAAGCTCCTCTTAAAGGAGAAGCACGAGATCGTGTCCGAACCAGTGAGGGGATCAATCCTCCTTCATTGGGAAAGACGTCAGATACGCACGTACTACAAACGGTAAACCTCGGATTATTGTCGAGGAGCCTGGGGTCACTTTTTGGTAAACCTTGGATTATTGTCAAGGAGCCGGCAAGGGGATTGAGCTTGTTACTCTGCCCTTGCATGCTATCGGGTCGTAGACTGTTCCCCCAGGTATATTTGTTGTTGTTGGTAACCTTAGTGACCATTATCTTTAGGATTCTACCCGAAGTGACGGTGGAGGGAAGATCCCACTGTACCTGGAGCAGACGTCGGCTAGACTCACTTGGATTTCCCGGGGGGTTCACTTCACTCGAGACGGTTAAAGTGGAGGAACTTGTGCCGATCTATTCATTAAGTAGGTTGCCGGGGTAACTGTTCCACCCACCACTTCTGTACTGAATTCGGCGATGTTGGGCTTCATCACCAACTAGTGTTTTCGGTCTGGAAGGCTACTGTTTGTGCATGGTTTGACGCCCTAGATTCTTTAGGCGTGTGATTCAAATTTGTTTGGTTCTTCAGAGACTTTAGGCGGTTTGCTTTGAGATTTTACTTTGTTTGTGTGTGCAGTAGTTAAAAGTTTTAAACTGTAGCTGAATTACCGAAACAATCCCCTGGAATTCGGGGCCAGTCTCCTGAGGTTGTAACCGTGGCTGATTTGTTGAGGAGGTCTCGTAGACTTCGAGGCCAACCTCCTGAAGAGGTTCCGGGTCATTACGAAAGTTTGAAAGTCCTTGTAACTCCTAGTAGCAGTAAATTAGGGTCACCTGAAGAAGGGGAGTCTTCGTTGGTAGTTCATCTGGATTACCAAAGTCTAGAAACATGCTATAATCCTGAAGCTATTGCAGTTTCCGAGCTTGCTGGTAGTTTTTCATCTACTAGTGATATAGTCGAAGAACCTGAGATATCTGAACCTGTTACTCCGACTTCTAGTGCTCCAGATTCACCTAGGGTAGAAAGAGTCATCACCGAAAATCTTCCTCCTGGTTTGATAGCAATTGAAGAATTTGCTCCAGAAGAAGATATAGGCGTCCCTATCCCTGAACATCAACCTACTATTGATCTAAGGGAGCGTGAATCCATTTTTTACAGTCCTCCTAGAAGTACTACTTGGTATCTTTCGTTAACTAATTATTTCCACAACTCAGGGTCAAGTTTTTCTCCACCTCGTACTCCTTATCCACCTGGAGGTATTTATACTCCTCTAAATATCTCTGGTCAGTCGTCCATGTTTACTCAATCGCCTGAATCTTTTTTGTACGGCGGTCCTTCTGTTCCCATTGGGTATTAGTCACTTTATGGTACTTTTGCGGGAGCATCTCCTCAACCCATTGAACATGGGTTATTAACTGGAAACAATGGTAATAAACCATTGAGCGTAGGAGACATTTACATGATGTCAGGTTCAAATCCTAGTTCTCAACCTCAAGGTGCGCAGTTACCGCCTGGGGGGCAACCTCAAGGTACACAAATCGCGTCTGGGGGGCAACCTCAAGGACAGTATGTACCCGTGGTACAATACATTCCTCAAGGTCAACCCCAGCCTCAATATGTACCCCAAGGTCAACCTTAGTATCAATTTATGCCTCAAGGTCAACCCCAGTATCAGTACGTGCCTCAAGGGTATCAACCCCAAGGTCAGTACTCGAGTCAAGGTTATCTACCACCCCAAGGTCAATCTTATGTTCAAGGTATGGGAAATGTACCTTTCAATTATCAATCCTACTGTCAACCTGGTTACGGATCTCAATATCCTCAACCTGTTACGGGTCAATACCCCGGAATGAACATAGTGTGGGATCCATCACAAATTCAACAGGTGTTGCAGCCAGACTCTCTAAAATTGAAAAACGTCGAGTCTCTCCTATACTGGACTCATTAAAATTTCACAGTAAAGGACCTGTTCGATTACAAACAGGAACATACCACTCCTTCTTAGGGTCCGAATCTAAACTAAGTTGGACTCATCTGAAGGATGAGCTTATAATCAAGCATATGTTATCCTCCTCAAGCTTGTAAAAAATAAAGAGGTACTTGCCAGAAATGGTGGGGGAAAAGAGAGAAGAATGAGCCTACTTGTTATCCTTTGTCACAGAAAAACCTTATCACCACTCTTGAACACGACACTTTCATTCACCTGGGTTGGGAAATCCTTTGCCTAAAAGTTGATCAAACTACTTTGAAAGTCTTCAACCGTTTCTGGGTATTAACTTTGGGTCAATTGTCACCAAGCCATCTGTCGTGTCGTTATGTGTTCAAGAAGTCGCTGCAAATAAACCATTCATATGCAAAATACTTGTCATCCATTTTGACCATCCCTGAGCCAGTCCTTATAACAACATTTCTTCAACTTAAACTATGATTTCGTGTTGTGGGCTTGCCTGCAACGGGTCACTTTCTATCGACATCAGCACATTATCTAGAAAGATGACCTAGAAATCGTCGGTACCTTGAAATCTGCATGCATCAATGGCAGGTTTCTCGCCTTTGATGACAGTTTACATCATCCCCAGTGGAGTCGCCATTTTGTCATGCGGAAAGAGTCAATTTTGCGGACAAAACCAACCTCCCTAGAAGCTAAGGCTTTCTCGTGACAAACAAGACAATTAAGAACTATCCTTCTCTAAATATGCATTTACCATATAAGTAATCAAGTGTTTAGATCCTACCTGTAGTCCAACGTTGTTGTAGTAGTCCAGCCTCATCGATCCGGATGAGCTCCTCCTTCTCTTCGAAACCTGCATTCACTAACAAGCAAACAATTAAATAACACCTGAATAACTCATAAAATAAAACATATTTAACATACAGATCAAGGAGTATATGAAACAACTCATAAATAACAAATTGTTGAGAAGAATGGACTTATTTGTATTAATAGGAAACAAAAGAAACCTTACAACCTGAGCCTTGGTGTTGTGCAGGTCCCTCCCAGGGTCCAGCAAGAGTTCTCCTTTACTCTGATCAGCTCACCCACTTCCAAATGAAACAAGAAAGGATTGGAATCTCTCCTCACAAGCTTCTACAAGGAAGTCCTAATTCCAGCAGCATCTACCATTAGGAATGTTCAGCTTTCAACCTCCCCTCCCTCTGGCCCAATGCTTGTATTTATAGTGCTTTGGAGGAAGTTAATCAGGTCCAACATGAATGGGATAAGCCCCTCTTTCAATGGGATAGCTCCCCTCTTCATGGGATAAGTTCCTCTTTGTTTGGGGTGCATGAACCATCTGGAGGCGCTCAATACACGTCAAACCATCTTCTAGAATGCTCTAGATTTGACCACAAGTAACTTTTTTGAAGTGAAACTCGCGCCTTTTGACCTTTACAGGGGTACGCACCCACCCCTTTACAGACAGAGCGTACAAGTACGCAGGTATTGTGAACTTGGGGTGCGTACATGCAGGTAAGGCTAAGAGAAACTGCGTAACCAGAGTTAATTGACTTTAAAGGACTTTTTCTCTCTTTCTTGGAGTTTGACATGAGGAGCAGAGGTATAAGACTTGCCAAGGAGGATAGTATGACAGTTCCTCTTTCTTTGGGATGCATGAACCATCTGGAGGTGCTCAATACACGTCAAACCATCTTCTAGAATGCTCTAGATTTGACCACAAGTAACTTTTTTGAAGTGAAACTCGCGCCTTTTGACCTTTACAGGGGTACGCACCCACCCCTTTACAGACAGAGCGTACAAGTACGCAGGTATTGTGAACTTGGGGTGCGTACACGCAGGTAAGGCTAAGAGAAACTGCGTAACCAGAGTTAATTGACTTTAAAGGACTTTTCTCTCTTTCTTGGAGTTGACATGAGGAGCAGAGGTATAAGACTTGCCAAGGAGGATAGTATGACAGTTGATGGAGCCATACTAACTGCAAATAGTCATGGCGACAAATTTTAGTGTAACAGATTGCCCCCTAAAGTGCGAAGCCTGTAGTAGATTAGGGTTTTATATCATCTGGGAAGGGTGAAGTACTTTATCATTTCAAGGATTATCTTGTGGAGAGCCCGGTCAGAACCTGCAAATATTCAACACAAAATACATATATAAGATCATATCATCACTGAGGTAGGCATTCCCATACTCAGATTGAAAACTTTAACTAACAATCTAACTACTGCTCTGATACAGGAATGTTTTCGCAGTACATCATAATCATAGACTCATGTGGACACAGTATGGACGCAGCCATCTGTTTATGATTAGTCTACTATATAATGAATACAAAACTCCTCGCAGCCTGGATGGTGGAAACTAGATCCAGGGTCTTCATTTCCGCTTCCCGAATTGGTACGATTCTATCCATGCCAATAAATGAGTTGATGTCGAACATGGTAGAAACCACTTGATTACCAGTCAATGATGTAAACTGTTAACAAGTGTGAGAGAGACCACCAGTGATGTCAATGGTTCTCAAAGTACCCAGTACAATCCATGAGATGCGAATGAATGTGCTGATGTCGAACATATCACGGAATCCTTCGATCGAAAGTCAATGATGTAAACTGTCGTCAAAGGCGAGAAACCTGCCATTAATGCATGCAGACTTCAAGGTACTAACGATTTCTAAGTCATCTTTCTAGATAATGTGCTGATGTCGATAGAAAGCGACCCGTTGCAGGCAAGCCCACAACACGAAATCATAGTTCAAGTTGAAGAAATGTTGCTGTAAGGACTGACTCAGGGATGGTCAAAATGGATGACAAGTATTTTGCATATGAATGGTTTATCTGCAGCAACCTCTTGAACACATAACGACACGACAAATGGCTTGGTGACAATTGACCCAAAGTTAATACCCAGAAACGGTTGAAGACTTTCAAAGTAGTTTGATCAACTTTTAGGCAAAGGATTTCCCAACCCAGGTAAATGAAAGTGTCGTGTTCAAGAGTGGTGATAAGGTTTTTCTGTGACAAAGGATAACAAGTAGGCTGATTCTTCTCTCTTTTCCCCCACCATTTCTAGCAAGTACCTCTTTATTTTTTACAATCTTGAGGAGGATAACATATGCTTGATTATAAGCTCATCCTTCGGATGAGTCCAACTTAGTTTAGATTCGGACCCTAAGAAGGAGTGGTCCGTTCCTATTTGTAATCGAACAGGTCCTTTACTGTGAAATTTTAACGAGTCTAGTATAGGAGAAACTCGGCGTTTTTCAATTTTAGAGAGTCTGAAAAAACTAAAGAAGACTCCAGGGTTGAACTTTTTCGTAAATTTGTGTCTCTCAAGCCCGAAAAAGTATAAAATAATACTTGAGAGAACCGCTTGATCTTGCGACCAAGGAGTACTTTCATGATTAGTGCCTATGACCTGAAAAGTAAAAAGTGATCAAGGGCACGTCGTTTTATTTCCAGTATCGAATTTGAAACGACAAAAATCCGGCAATTTTTTCGTGTTTTTACGGTCAGAAAAGGGCTATAAGAGGACCGTCTTTTAATTCCGTTTTAACGAGTGTAAAAGAAATGCTCGGCAATCTTTTCATGTTTTAGGAGTCAGAAAAGGGCTTAAAGATGACTCTAATGTTTTGGTTCGTGAAAAATGACAATTTTCCCTGAAAATCCTTTTGTCCTGCACAAAAACAACACATTACTCATACCTGTTTAAGATAGGCAAAAATACATTGAAAAATATCCTTTCACGGTGAAAAATAAACAAACTTAGCATTCATTTACCCAAAAAACCAATAAAAAGAACTTTTACCATGTCATTTTTACCATTTTACTGTTGAGGGAGAGAAAGGGGCTTTTGGCAAGAAACTTCCCGTGGACTTTGCGGAGAATCCGACCGTCAGAATCGAGCGCCGCCTCTTTCAGGTATTTCACAACATCCTCCTCTTTATTTTCATCCGTTTAGAATTTCATTTTAGGCCCTAGTTTGATTTCTTGGGGGCTTTGGGGTTTCAAGGTCCGCCTTTCGGGGTACGCAGGTGCTCCATTGGTGACCTGCGTACCCCGACATTTTCTCAATTGGGAAAATGGCAGGTGTATGCAACCTGCCTTCAGAGAACCTGCGTACATACGCTCTGTCTCTGAAGGCGGGGTGCGTACTCCGCGCAAAGCAATTTCAAACCCCCAAATCTCCAAATTGGACCATTAATTTTTTATTTAGTGAATTCTAATAGATGTTTTCTGGTAGGTAGATTGCCCACCATGCTTGATTGGCATGAAAGAGAACACGAAGACGTTGATTTGGCCAGGATTAATCATCAACCTTCCATTGATGCTTTGAAGGCATGCAGTCTTTACAAATACTGGGCCATACCTGGCATGAGGGCCCAGGTGCGATTCTTAGAGTCGCTGGTTGAAAGGTGGAACGTTCAGGATCAGTGCTTTTACATCGGAGGGCACCAGCTCGAGATAGAGCCCTCAGACACATATTTTCTCACTGGTTTTCCCAAGAGGGGCGAACAATTGTCTTTGTACGGGACTAGGCCGGGTGGCCAGTCCCTCGCTAGTCTCCGTCTAGAGTGGTGCAATAATCAGAACCAGGAGAAGGGGATAGATATCAAATATATATCCCGACCTGAACTTATAGTAATTTCCTTTACAGTTACCAGACTTTGCGGGGCTGCCGCTTTGCACATTTCCACTGGATCCCAGATGCGGATGGCGATTGATTGCTACCGAGGCGCCATTTTCAACTGGTGCGATGTTGTGTTGGCCAATTTAAAGGGCCAACTGACTAGGGCAAGAAACGGGCAACTAAAGACTTTTGGTTATGGGCCTTTAGTTGTGATTTTTTCTCTAGAGAGAGTTCCGATGCTGATCCCGCGGCATCTCACTGTTGAGGTTGGGCCTCCTCGGGAGCCTAAGTTGATGCGATGGGTTGCGGTGATGGCCCGTCATCCTGATGAGGGAGCGGGGGTTGTCTGATTTCCTGCAGGTTACTTTCACTGGTTAGAGGACCAGGTCTTTGCGATCCAGGATTTTCCTTATGCCGGAGTCGATTTTCGTGGAGATCCGGACATGGTTCTTCCAGAGGGAGAACAATGGATGACACAGGTACTTCATTTTTCACAAGTTTTAAAATTATCTATTTTTATTTTTTTTTTATATCGTCTCAAAACTGGCAGTAAAAATTTCAAAATTCAGATGTAGGCCCACGACGTCCAGCCAATCTTCGGCCTTTCGAGAGAAGACAACCAGTTGCATCGGCACCGGTCCCACAGGACGAGGCTACAGAGACCTTAGCTGAGTTGGAGCAAGACCTAGAGCGTCTGACGGCAGATATACCAGAGACTACTATAGATGATATTCCTATCAGGCTTTAGCGCTATGTAGTCAGAGTCCCAGGACCTTTTAGGAGGTTCTTATGTAGGGTAGCCCGTGCAGTGGTGTCATATAGGGAGCGCCACCAGTGATTGGATGGTCACTTTGTAGACACATGTGACATTTTGGTTTTTTGTACTTATCGTTTTTGCCGATCATAAGGTGTTTTTCAACCTATGATCGAAGACGATGTATTTTTGACACACTCCTATCTATATATATATATCATTATTACCAGCTTACCTGTTGAACATATGTGATGAAATGTTTTTAAATTTACATGTATGATTATTGCAAATGTCTATTTAACATTCGAGAAGCAATTGCATCTGCTAATGTATTTAAAGACCTTGGAATATGCTGATATTCAATGTAATCAAATTCACGTTCCAAGAGACGCACTCTCAAAAACAACCTTAATAACACTGGATTTCTAATGGCATAGACTCTATTAAGCTGTAATACAACGAGTTCAGAATCTAACCTCACTATCAAACTCCGAATCCCAAATGAAATAGATTCAGATAATAACTCAATCACTGCACTGTATTCTGCAATGTTGTTTGTTGTTTGACCGAGGCTCACCCCATGCATAGAAACTAACTCGTCAGAGGGCAAATAGATAACCCAAGCTGCGGAAGAGATATTCCGTGTACTATGACAAGCACCATCAGCGAATCCAATATACGTTTGGAGAGGCGTCGACATCTGTAATATCAAGAGTAAAACCAAGATAAGCCAGAATAATGACGAAAAACACACTCTCTAAGCTAAGCACACTGTCTAAACTAACAAACACACCAGCTAGAAAGAAAAACCTAACCTAACTAAAATCTCCATACCCATCATTTAAGCATAATACCTCTTTAGGTAAAGTCCATTTCTGGGCTTACCCAAAGAGTCCCCGTCAAAGTCTACCAGCTCATAGGACCCTTTTGCTAGCTTTCGCTTGACAATATAGGGCCCATGCCACATAGGAACGAATTTTCCAGCACCTAATTTATCATTAGCTTGATCATATAACAACACTAGGTCTCCTTCCGAAAAATTTCGAGGGGTCACATTTCGATCATACTGAGCTTTCATACGCTTTGCGTGAGTCTCGATCGCCAATGCAGCATCACATCGAGTCTCATCTAATTTAGCTAAGTATAATAAACGCTTCTCCTCTTCGGAAGTAGCTGGAAGTAATTCGATGGCCATTTGCAGTGACGAGATTTCGCATTCAATGGGCAACACAGCTTCCAAACCATAAACTAGTTGGAAAGGAGTGAACCCTGTTGATGTTTTCACTGAGGTTCGGTACACCCAAAATGCTGAAAATAACATGTTGTGCCAATTCGACCGATGAATACCAATGATTCGTCGGATCATGATAACTAAAACTTTGTTGATGGACTCAACCAGACCATTCGCTTGTGGATAATAAGGAGTTGAACTATCGTGACGTAAACCAAGCTGGCCTGTAAGTTCTGTCATCATAATGTTTCGAACATGGCACCCATGGTCAGTGATTATCGCTTGTGGGACACCAAACCTAGCAATAATGTGATTGAATACGAAAATTGCAGCTGTCTTGCCGTCTGCCTCGAATGTAGGCATCGCCTCGGCCCACTTAGTAAAATAATCAACCGCAAGGATGATATACGCATGCCCCCCGGCCGAGTGAGGGTTACATGTAATAAAGTCGATACCCCATTTGGCGAAAGGACCAACGGCAATTATAGGGTGGAGAGGAGCAGGTGGCGCGCGCATCTTTCGATCAAACACTTGACAGTTGTGGCATTTTTGGACCGCAATAATACAACCTTTAAATAAGGACGGCCAGATGTAGCCATTCAAAACCCTTTCAGCTTCCTCGTGAGTTAGGCAACGTCGAAAAACCAAATCCGCTCCACGACGATAAAGAGTCTCTCCAATAATTTTGTATTGTTGGGACTGGAATCGAATTTTCCGACGCTCTGACCTTGAAATTTCGGGCCAAAAGGATTGGGTCTGGAGATAGACGATTATATCCCCATACCACGGATCTAAAGTGTTGATAAGAAACAAAGATTCGTCCGCAATGGGCTCCTCTGCCACTGTTTCTGTATCAGTACGCGGGAAATCACACATTAACTCGGAAAAGACTAAAGATTTCTTAGACTTAGATTTCTCAAACTCCAAGTCGAACTCCTGCAGGACAACGATCCATTTGGAGTACTTGCCCCCTAGCAGTTGTTTAGTCAAAATATATATCATAGGGTTGCAATCCGAAATGACTGTAGTTTTACGGAGTAAAATGTAGTGACGAAAACGTTGGACAGCTTGAACGGCTGCCAGTGCCAACTTCTCCACATGTGAGTATTTTAGCTCAGTTGGATTTAACGTCCGACTAAGGTAATATATCACATGTTCCGTTCCGAATTCATCTTCCTGAACTAAGACCATTCCAATGGTGGAGTGGGAGGCGGCGAGATACAAAAAGTAATCCTGGTTGTAGTTGGGAGGATGCAACAACGGTGCATGGGTCAACGCGTGCTTGAGTGCATCAAAAGATTTCTGAGCTATCTCATCCCAAGAGAATTCAGCGTTATGTTTCAACAACCGAGTGAAACCCTTTGTAACCTCGGCATAGTTAGGAATGAATCGACGTAAAAAGTTTGCTTTCCCCTGCAAACTCTGGAGTTGGCGAAGACTCGAAGGAGGAGGCAATTTGATGATAGCTTCTACCTTCGAGGGATCGACGCGAATACCGGCTTTTGAAACTACAAATCCTAGCAATCGTCCCACTTCTATACAGAAGACACATTTGTGTGGGTTCAACCGAATACGATAATGCCTACACCTCATGAAAATGGCTCGTAAATGGACAAGGTGGTCAACTCGATGTAAAGAATGAGCAGGCAAATCATCGAGATACGGTTGCACAATGTGTTTGATGTCATGAAACGCATAAGACATCGCCCTTTGAAAAGTTGCTCCGGCATTCTTAAGTCCAAAAGGTAATTTGCAGTAAGCAAATGTCCCCCAAGGACAAATGAAAGCCGTTTTCGGTTGATCGGCAGGTAGAATATTGATTTGATTGTAACCGAAAAAACCGTCCATAAAGGAAAATATTTCACTGCCGGCACAATCATCAATTATTTGATCGATATAGGGTGTTGGGTAGTTGTCTTTCGGACAAGCTCGATTAATATCCCTATAGTCGATGCATATTCTTATTGTTCCCTGTTTCTTGTTAACTGGAACAATATTCGATACCCAATCCGTTAACGGGATCGGATAAATGAAACCTGCTTTCAACAGCTTCTCTACTTCTGCTATAATTGCAGCCGCTTTTCGAGGGTGAATCTAACGCAGACGTTGCTGAACGAGTTTAGCGTCCGGGTAAGTCTTGATCTCATGGACAACAATGGAGGGATCAATTCCTGGCATTTCCTCATAGGACCAGGCAAACACGTCGCGGAATTCTTGAAATAGGGCCTTGTATGTCTGAATTTCGTCATCTGTACACGAGGCACCTATATGAATGTTCTCAACAATTCCAGGTTTGACTGAAATGTCAATGCGAATAGTTTTAGAAATGTTCCCCAAATTCAGCTCTGAATCAGGATGTTTCATTGGATTCTGAGCTTCCTTGACATATTCAGCTGTAAAGATTGATGAGAAGTCATTTTCATAACGATCATCCTCAGGTAAAAACGAAGATCTGTGATGGAGATCTTCCCATGTTAAATCGTCTACACACAGGACTTCACGAAGTTGCTCGTCAGATGACACAACTTCGGAAAACGCTATTAACTCCGAGGTTGATGTGAAAAGTGATTCCTCACGGACCACATTCATTTGGTCGATTTCGGTTGAACGCACGTCGGTAAAAGACTGCACGGCTTCATAAGCAATTTCATATGGACTCAAAGGCATAGCATCACCAAATGAGTCTATTTCAAATTCAGATGGGACAATCCAAGGATCATCGTAAATAATGGTGTCTGATGTAATCATATGAATGAATGCAAATGAAGGGTCTGTGTTGATTGGAGGAAAAGGAAAAGTTCCCAATAAACCGGAATCTTCAAGTAATCCTACGCCAACATCCTTATAAGGGATAGTCGTTTTACCAACATGCTGGATACTCTCTGAAGAGGCTGGGTCGGACGAAAAGTAGGCCAGCTGGTCTATTGTTACGATCTTACCATTATGTGGAAACTTTATTACTCGGAAGACCGATGAAACGACCGCTGTCATAGCGTAAGACCAACTGCGACCCAAAAGAAGGTTGTAGTCTAGAGGGGCATCAACCACCTCCACATCCAGACTAACGGTTTTTCCTTCAACCCCTATAGGCAAATCTTGTAGAATGCTGAACGGATGGAACCCATGGCCATCAAAGGCCTTAAGAATTGTCGGGGATTGATTCAGCGAAGGAGAACCAAGCGATCTCCAACACTGTATCGACATAATACACGTGGAAGCTCCCTCATCAATTACAGTCCGATGAATAGGCCTATTTTTGACTATCACTGGGATCTGGAAAGCCATCTGATGAGGCAAACGCGGTGTACTATTTTCTAGATCAAAGATTATTAGGTTCGGGTCCTGAACATCAACAGCTCCTATAGCCAAAAAAAGTAATTTGTGTTGTGCTGGGCATGATTGCAGCACTTCCAAAGCCGACATTGCTGAGGGTGAAACAACTAAGTCCTCAACAATGTTATAATTCTGGGCCGCTCTCGCATGTGGATTGAAAGCAGACTTTCGAAGTATACCCTTGGCGGGCAGTTTGATTACTAAGTCCGGGTTAGGTTTCTCGATCTGTAGTGGATCGGAACCGAGAGCTGAGGTTGATGGATTAGAATGAGAAGATTCTACTTCTTTGCCATCAATAGGACTTTTACTACCATAATCTTGCAATCGAGTCGCAATCCGTACATGAGACATCATCAATATGGGTTCTTCACTGGCGACTCCACTGGGGAATCCATGAATGTCTTTGAGTTCTTTTTGATTTGTTATTTTGATCTGAGAAAAGTCGATTGCTTTCTGGTTTTTGGCTGTCTGACTGTGTATTTGGGTGGAATAGCTTAGGGTTAAGTTAGATTTTTATTTTTCTTAGTTTTGCCAGCAGTACGCAGCCTCTGAGTTAGGCACAGTGCGTACCTGTACGCACTGCAGCTTTGTACACAGAGCGTACCCGCACCTGTGCAAACAGGTCGCCTGCGTACCCCTGTCAAATTTGAGAAAATTCCAATTTTTTTTCATTTTGCCTCTTAGATTTTGTTTTTAATTTGTTTTTACTGCCCAGATCCACTGGTTACCTGTCAGAGATCTTCACCTAAGCTTGTTCCGTTAGCGTCGAGAGTTTTAGTGAAATTCATAGAAGTTTTGCCTTAGGGTTGATTTTTGCATTGGTCTTGTAGTGACTTTGGCTTTAGAAGTTGTAAAAACCTTAGATCCCCCTGGTCTTTTCAGTCTTCTTAGGAGTCAGACCTTTCATAAAATCCACCTTTGTGAGAAACCTACCTTTGTGTTGTCTCTTTGCGAATTTCGAGAAAGTTTGTTGATTAAAGCTTTGAATTTCATTCTTGAGAAAAAAGAACAAAAAGATTTCGATTTTGTTTTTGATTGGTTTATGATTCTGCATGAACTGATCCTTGATTGCATTTTGACCGAGTAAAACATCCTGGAATTATATTTTGTAGGCTTTTTCCTCATTAGATTTGCTTTTAGGTAAATTTCTCTTAGATTTGCTTTTAGGTAAACTTGATTTGATTTTCATAGATTTGTTAAAATTGATTTTTGTTAAGTAGTTTTATATGCTTTGTTAATATAGGAAAAAATACAAAAACTCTTTTGGAAAAAGTTTGCTTTGGTAGCGTTTGAAGTCTTTGAAAAGAGAAAGTAATTTTCGTGAAATAATTAGTGGTCATGTGTTGTATGCTTTGGAAAAGATAAAGAGATTGTTTCTTTGATTGTCTTTGCCAAGAAAGTTGTCTTTTATAAATTTTGCATTCTCCAACTCTCTTAGCTAGGGAATTCACTGAAAAAGGAAAAGTAGTGTAAATCATCTTAGGTGCATCTTTTTAGTGGTTTGCTATTTAATCCTTTGTTCCTTGTCATGCGGAAAGAGTCAATTTTGCGGACAAAACCGACCTCCCTAGAAGCTTAAGGCTTTCTAGTGACAAACAAAACAATCAAGCACTATCTTTCCCTAAATATGCATTTAAAATAAAAGCAACCAGGTGTTTAAGGCTTACCTTTAGTCCAACCCTGTTTGTAGCAGCCAAGCCTCTCCGATCCAGATGAGCTCCTCCTTTTCCTTGAAGGCTGCATTCAATAACAAGCAAACGATTACATAACACCTGAATAACTCATATAATAAAACATATTCATCATAAAGACCAAGGAGTTTATGAAACAAATTATATATAACAACTTGTTGAGAAAAATGAACTTAATTGTATTAATTGGAAACAAAAGAAACCTTACAACCAGTGCATTGGTGTTGTGCAGGTCCCTCTACTTTGATCAGCTCACCCACTTCCAAATGAAGTTAAGAAAGGATTGGAATCTCTCCTCTCAATCTCTATAAGGGAGTCCTAATTTCAGCAGCATCTACCCTTAGGAATGTTCAGCTTTCAACCTCTCCTCCCTCTGGCCCAATGCCTGTATTTATAGTGCTTTGGAGGAAGTTAATCAGGTCCACCATGAATGGGATAAGTCCCTCTTTCAATGGGATAGCTCCCATCTTCATGGGATAAGTTTCTCTTTGTTTGGGGTGCATGAACCATCTGGAGGCGCTCAATACACGTCAAACCGTCTTCTAGAATGCTCTAGATTTGACCACAAGTAACTTTTTGAAGTGAAACTCGCGCTTTTTGACCTTTATAGGGGTACGCACCCACCCCTAGAATGCACCTGGTTGAATGCAATGAAGCTTGGGGGCATGTACCTTGATTTGCGTCATTATGCTGGGGGCATGCGAACTTATAACAAGCATAGTTTTTCGTTTCAAGCTTGCGTAAACATGAAACCGAATCCAAGCATAGTTTCCTCTCTGTTTCAAGCTTGTGTAAAAATGAAACTACTTTGAAGCATAGTTTTTCTCTGTTTCAAGCTTTTGTAAAAATGAAACCTATCTCGAGTCAATTTCAGTTATTTTCAAGACTCGTTAAACACATGAAAATCCCGAGATTATTTTGCTATCTTTCATTCTCGTAAAACAAATGAAAATGCCGAGTTCTTTCCGTCTTTTCCTACTCGTAAATTAAATTGAAAGTCGGTCATATGAGTAGATTTTTATCATTTTTTCGAACTCGTTAAAACTTACGAAAAAGTGAAACCTTGGAGTTCTCTTTTAAGCCCTTTTCAGACTCTCAAAATATGAAAAGATTGCCGAGTTTTTCTTTTTAAACTCGTTAAAACGGAACTAAAAAGACGGTCCTCTTACAGCCCTTTTCTGACCGTAAAAACACAAAAAGATTGCCGGATTTTTGTCGTTTCAAATTCGATATTGGTAATAAAATGACGTGTCCTTGATCGCTTTTTACTTTTCAAGTCAGAGGAACTAATCATGAAAGTACTCCTTGGTCTCAAGATCAAGCAGTTCTCTCAAGTATTATTTTATACTTTTTCGGGCTTGGGAGACACAAATTTACGAAAAAGTTCAACCCTGGAGTCTTCTTTAGTTTTTTCAGACTCTCTGAAATTGAAAAACGCCGAGTTTCTCCTATACTGGACTCGTTAAAATTTCACAGTAAAGGACCTGTTCGATTACAAACAGGAACGGACCACTCCTTCTTAGGGTCTGAATCTAAACTAAGTTGGACTCATCCGAAGGATGAGCTTATAATCAAGCATATGTTATCCTCCTCAAGCTTGTAAAAAATAAAGAGGTACTTGCCAGAAATGGTGGGGGAAAAGGGAGAAGAATGAGCCTACTTGTTATCCTTTGTCACATAAAAACCTTATCACCACTATTGAACACGACACTTTTCATGCACCTGGGTTGGGAAATCCTTTGCCTAAAAGTTGATCAAACCACATTGAAAGTCTTCAGCCGTTTCTGGGTATTAACTTTGGGTCAATTGTCACCAAGTCATCTGTCGTGTCGTTATGTGTTCAAGAGGATTTTGTCATGCGGAAACAGTCAATTTTGCGGACAAAACCAACCTCCCTAGAAGCTAAGCCTTTCTAGTGACAAACAAGACAATTAAGAACTATCCTTCTCTAAATATGCATTTACAATATAAGTAATCAAGTGTTTAGATCCTACCTGTAGTCCAACGCTGTCGTAGTAGTCCAGCCTCGTCGATCCGGATGAGCTCCTCCTTCTCTTCGAAACCTGCATTCACTAACAAGCAAACGATTAAATAGCACCTGAATAACTCATAAAATAAAACATATTTAACATACAGACCAAGGAGTATATGAAACAACTCATAAATAACAAATTGTTGAGAAGAATGGAATTATTTGTATTAATAGGAAACAAAATAAACCTTAAAACCTGAGCCTGGGTGTTGTGCAGGTCCCTCCCAGGGTCCAGCAAGAGTTCTCATTTACTTTGATCAGCTCACCCACTTCCAAATGAAACAAGAAAGGATGGGAATCTCTCCTCACAAGCTTCTACAAGGAAGTCCTAATTCCAACAGCATCTACCCTTAGGAATGTTCAGCTTTCAACCTCCTCTCCCTCTGGCCCAATGCCTATATTTATAGTGCTTTGGAGGAAGTTAATCAGGTCCACCATGAATGGGATAAGCCCCTCTTTCAATGGGATAGCTCCCCTCTTCATGGGATAAGTTCCTCTTTGTTTGGGTTGCATTAACCATCTGGAGGCGCTCATTACATGTCAAACCATATTCTAGAATGCTCTAGATTTGACCACAAGTAACTTTTTTGAAGAGAAACTCGCGCCTTTTGACCTTTACAGGGGTACGCACCCACCCCTTTACAGACAGAGTGTACAAGTACGCAGGTATTGTGAACTTGGGGTGCGTACACGCAGGTAAGGCTAAGAGAAACTGCTTAACCAGAGTTAATTGACTTTAAAGGACGTTTCTCTCTTTCTTGGAGTTTGACATGAGGAGCAGAGGTATAAGACTTGCCAAGGAGGATAGTATGACAGTTGATGGAGCCATACTAACTGCAAATAGTCATGGCGACAAATTTTAGTGTAACAGATTGCCCCCTAAAGTGCGAAGCCTGTAGTAGATTAGGGTTTCATATCATCTAGGAAGGGTGAAGTACTTTATCATTTCAAGGATTATCTTGTGGAGAGCCCGGTCAGAACCTGCAAATATTCAACACAAAATACATATATAAGATCATATCATCGTTGAGGTAGGCATTCCCATACTCAGATTAAAAACTTTAACTAACAATCTAACTACTGCTCTGATACAGGAATGATTTCGCAGTACATCACAATCATAGACTCATGTAGACACAGTATGGACGCAGCCATCTGTTTATGATTAATCTACTATATAATGAATACAAAACTCCTCGCAGCCTGGATGGTGGAAACTAGATCCAGGGTCTTCATTTCCGCTTCCCGAATTGGTACGATTCTATCCATGCCAATAAATGAGTTGATGTCGAACATGGTAGAAACCACTTGATTACCAGTCAATGATGTAAACTGTTAACAAGTGTGAGAGAGACCACCAGTGATGTCAATGGTTCTCAAAGTACCCAGTACAATCCATGAGATGCGAATGAATGTGTTGATGTCGAACATATCACGGAATCCTTCGATCGAAAGTCAATGATGTAAACTGTCGTCAAAGGCGAGAAACCTGCCATTGATGCATGCAGATTTCAAGGTACCGATGATTTCTAAGTCATCTTTCTAGATAATGTGCTGATGTCGATAGAAAGTGACCCGTTGCAGGCAAGCCCACAACACGAAATCATAGTTTAAGTTGAAGAAATGTTGCTGTAAGGACTGACTCAGGGATGGTCAAAATGGATGACAAGTATTTTGCATATGAATGGTTTATTTGCAGCGACTTCTTGAACACATAACGGCATGACAGATGGCTTGGTGACAATTGACCCAAAGTTAATACCCAGAAACGGTTGAAGACTTTCAAAGTAGTTTGATCAACTTTTAGGCAAAGGATTTCCCAACCCAGGTGAATGAAAGTGTCGTGTTCAAGAGTGGTGATAAGGTTTTTCTGTGACAAAGGATTACAAGTAGGCTCATTCTTCTCTCTTTTCCCCCACCATTTATGGCAAGTACCTCTTTATTTTTTACAAGCTTGAGGAGGATAACATATGCTTGATTATAAGCTCATCCTTCGGATGAGTCCAACTTAGTTTAGATTCGGACCCTAAGAAGGAGTTGTCCGTTCCTGTTTGTAATCGAAGAGGTCCTTTACTGTGAAATTTTAACGAGTCCAGTATAGGAGGAACTTGGCGTTTTTCAATTTTAGAGAGTGAAAAAAAACTAAAGAAGACTCCAGGGTTGAACTTTTTCGTAAATTTGTGTCTCCCAAGCCCGAAAAAGTATAAAATAATACTTGAGAGAACCGCTTGATCTTGCGACCAATGAGTACTTTCATGATTAGTGCCTCTGACCTGAAAAGTAAAAAGCGATCAAAGGCACGTCGTTTTATTTCCAGTATCGAATTTGAAACGACAAAAATCCAGCAATCTTTTCGTGTTTTTACGGTCAGAAAAGGGCTATAAAAGGACCGTCTTTTAATTCCATTTTAACGAGTGTAAAAGACACGCTCGGCAATCTTTTCATGTTTTAGGAGTCAGAAAAGGGCTTAAAGATGACTCGGATGTTTTGGTTCGTGAAAAATGACAATTTTCCCTGAAAATCCTTTTGTCCTGCACAAAAACAACACATTACTTATACATGTTTAAGATAGGCAAAAATACATTGAAAAATATCCTTTCACTGTGAAAAATAAACAAATTTGCATTTATTTACCCAAAAAACCTATAAAAAGGGGTTTTACCATTTCATTTTTACCATTTTACTGTTGAGGAGAGCAAAAGGGCTTTTGGCAAGAAACTTCCCGTGGACATTGCGGAGAATCTGACTGTCGGAATCGAGCGCTATCTCTTTCAGGTATTTCACAACATCCTCCTCTTTATTTCCATCTGTTTAGAATTTCATTTTAGGCCATAGTTTGATTTTTTGGGGGCTTTGGGGTTTCAAGGTCCGCCTTTCGGGGTACGCAGGTGCTCCACTGGTGACCTGCGTACCTAGACATTTTCTCAATTGGGAAAATGGCGGGTGTATGCAACCTGCCTTCAGAGAACCTGCGTACATACACTCTGTCTCTGAAGGTGGAGTGGGTACTCCGCGCAAAGCAATTTCAAACCCCCAAATCTCCAAATTGGACCATTAATTTTTGAGTTAGTGAATCCTAATAGATGTTTTATGGTGTGTAGATTGCCCACCATGCTTGATTGGCGCGAAAGAGAACACGAAGATGTCGATTTGGCCGCGATTAATCATCAACCTTCCATTGATGCTTTGAAGGCATGCGGTCTCCACAAATACTGGGCCATACCTGGCATGAGGGCCCAGGTGCGCTTTCTAGAGTGGCTGGTTGAAAGGTGGAACATTCAGGATCAGTGCTTTTACATCGGAGGGCACCATCTCGAGATAGAGCCCTCAGACATATATTTTCTCACTGGTTTGCACAAGAGGGGCGAACAATTGTCTCTGTACGGGACTAGGCCGGGTGGCCAGTCCCTCGCTAGTCTCCGTCTAGAGTGGTGCAATAATCAGAACCAGGAGAAGGGGATAGATATCAAATATATATCCCGACCTGAACTTATGGTAATTGCCTTTACAGTTACCAGACTTTGCGGGGCTACCGCTTTGCACATTGCCACTGGATCCCAGATGCGGATGGCGATTGATTGCTACCGAGGCACCATTTTCAACTGGTGCGATGCTGTGTTGGCCAATTTAAAGGGCCAACTGACTAGGGCAAAAAACGAGCAACTAAAGACTTTTGGTTATGGGCCTTTAGTTGTGAGTTTTGCTCTAGAGAGAGTTCCGATGTTGATCCCGCGTCATCTCACTGTTGAGGTTGGGCCTCCTCGGGAGCCTAAGTTGATGCGATGGGTTGCGGTGATGGCCCGTCATCCTGATGAGGGAGCGGGGGTTGTCCGATTTCCTGCAGGTTACTTTCACTGGTTAGAGGACCAGGTCTTTGCGATCCAGGATTTTGCTTATGCCGGAGTCGATTTTCGTGGAGATCCGGACATGGTTCTTCCACAGGGAGAACAATGGGACGACACAGGTACTTCATTTTTCACAAGTTTTTAAATTATCTATTTTTTGTTTTTGTTTTTTATATATCGTCTCAAAACTGACAGTAAAAATTCTCAAAATGCAGATGTAGGCCCACGGCGTCCAGCCAATCTCCGGCCTTTCGAGAGGAGACAACCAGTTGCACCGGCACCGGTCCCACAGGACGAGGCTACAGAGACCTTAGCTGAGTTGGAGCAAGACCTAGAGCGTCTGACGGCAGATATACCAGAGACTACTATAGATGATATTCCTATCAGGCTTCAGCGCTATGTAGTCGGAGTCCCAGGACCTTTTAGGAGGTTCTTGTGTAGGGTAGCCCGTGCAGTGGTGTCATATAGGGAGCACCACCAGTGATTGGATGGTCACTTTGTAGACACATGTGACATTTTGGTTTTTTGTACTTATCATTTTCGCCGATCATAAGGTGTTTTTCAACCTATGATCGAAGACGATGTATTTTTTGACACACTCCTATCTATATATATCATTATTACCGGCTTATCTGTTGAACATATGTGATGAAATGTTTTTAAATTTACATGTATGATTATTGCAAATGTCTATTTAACATTCGAGAAGCAATTGCATCTGCTAATGTATTTAAAGACCTTGGAATATGCTGATATTCAATGTAATCAAATTCATGTTCCAAGAGACGCACTCTAAAAAACAACCTTAATAACACTGGATTTCTAATGGCATAGACTCTATTAAGGTGTAATACAACGAGTTCAGAATCTAACCTCACTATCAAACTCTGAATCCCAAATGAAATAGATTCAGATAATAACTCAATCACTGCACTGTATTCTCCAATGTTGTTTTTTGTTTGACAGAGGCTCACCCCATGCATAGAAACTAACTCGTGAGAGGGTGAATAGATAACCCAGGCTGCGGAAGAGATATTCTGTGTACTACGACAAGCACCATCAGCGAATCCAATGTACGTTTGGAGAGGCGTCGAGATCTGCAATATCAAGAGTAAAACCAAGATAAGCCAGAATAACGACGAAAAACACACTTTCTAAGCTAAGCACACTGTCTAAACTAACAAACACACCAACTAGAAAGAAAAACCTAACCTAACTAAAATCTCCATACCCATCATTTAAGCATAATACCTCTTTAGGTAAAGTCCATTTCTGGGCTTACCCAAAGAGTCCCCGTCAAAGTCTACCAGCTCATAGGCCCCTTTTACTAGCTTTCGCTTGACAATATAGGGCCCATGCCACATAGGAACGAATTTTCCAGCACCTAATTTATCATTAGCTTGATCATATAACAACACTAGGTCTCCTTCCGAAAAATTTCGAGGGGTCACATTTCGATCATACTGAGCTTTCATACGTTTTGCGTGAGTCTCGATTGCCAATGCAGCATCACGTCGAGTCTCATCTAACTTAGCTAAGTATAATGAACGCTTCTCCTCTTCGGAAGTAGCTGGAAGTAATTCGATGGCCATTTGCAGTGACGGGATTTCGCATTCAATGGGCAGCACAGCTTCCAAACCATAAACTAGTTGGAAAGGAGTGAAGCCTGTTGATGTTTTCACTGAGGTTCGGTACGCCCAAAGCGCTGAAAATAACATGTTGTGCCAATTCGACCGATGAATACCAATGATTCGTCGGATCATGATAACTAAAACTTTGTTAATGGACTCAACCAGACCATTCGCTTGTGGATAATAAGGAGTTGAACTATCGTGACGTAAACCAAGCTGGCCTGTAAGTTCTGTCATCATAATGTTTCGAAAATGGCGCCCATGGTCAGTGATTATCGCTTGTGGGACACCAAACCTAGCAATAATGTGATCGAATACGAAAATTGAAGCTGTCTTGCCGTCTGCCTCGAATGTAGGCATCGCCTCGGCCCACTTAGTAAAATAATCAACCGCAAGGATGATATACGCATGCCCCCGGTCGAGTGAGGGTTACATGTAATAAAGTCGATACCCCATTTGGTGAAAGGACCAACGACAATTATAGGGTGGAGAGGAGCAGGTGGCGCGCGCATATTTCAATCAAACACTTGACAGTTGTGGCATTTTCGGACCGCAATAATACAGTCTTTAAACAAGGACGGCCAGAAGTAGCCAGCGCGCAAGATCTTTTGGACTGTGGCATACCCAGACATATGACCGCCACACGCTCCAGAGTGATAGTCATTCAAAACCCTTTCAGCTTCCTCGTGAGTTAAGCAACGTCGAAAAACCAAATCCGCCCCACGACGATAAAGAGTGTCTCCAATAATTTTGTATTGTTGAGACTGGAATCGAATTTTTCGACGCCCCGACTTTGAAATTTCGGGCCGAAAGGATTGGATCTGGAGATAGACGATTATATCCCCATACCACGGATCTAAGGTGCTGATAAGAAACAAAGATTCGTCGGCAATGGGCTCCTCTACCACTGTTTCTGTGTCAGCACGTGGGAAATCACACATTAACTCTGCAAAGAGTAAAGATTTCTTAGACTTAGATTTCTCAAACTCCAAGTCGAACTCCTGCAGGATAACTATCCATTTGGAGTACTTGCCCCCTAGTAGTTGTTTAGTCAAAATGTATATCATAGGGTTGCAATCCGAAATGACTGTAGTTTTACGGAGTAAAATGTAGTGACGAAAATGCTGGACAGCTTGAACGGCTGCCAGTGCCAACTTCTCCACATGTGAGTATTTTAGCTTAGTTGGATTTAACGTCCGACTAAGGTAATATATAACATGTTCCGTTCCGAATTCATCTTCTCGAACTAAGACCATTCCAATGGTGTAGTGGGAGGCGGCGAGATACAAAAAATAATCCTGGTTGTAGTTGAGAGGATGCAGCAACGGTGCATGGGTCAATGCGTGCTTGAGTGCATCAAAAGATTTCTGAGTTATCTCATCCCAAGAGAATTGAGCGTGCTATTTCAACAACCGGGTGAAACCCTTTGTGACCTCGGCGTAGTTAGGAATGAACCGACGTAAAAAGTTTGCTTTCCCCTGGAAACTTTGGAGTTGGCGAAGACTCGAAGGAGGAGGCAATTTGATGATAGCTTCTACCTCCGAGGGATCGACGCGAATACCGGCTTTTGAAACTACAAATCCTAGCAATCGTCCCACTTCTATACAGAAGACACATTTGTGTGGGTTCAACCGAATACGATAATGCCTATACCTCATGAAAATGGCTCGTAAATGGACGAGGTGGTCAGCTCGATGTAAAGAATGAGCAGGCAAATCATCGAGATACGGTTGCACAATGTGTTTGATGTCATGAAACGCATAAGACATCACCCTTTGAAAAGTTGCTCCAGCATTCTTAAGTCCAAAAGGTAATTTGTAGTAAGAAAATTTCCCCAAGGACAAATGAAAGCCGTTTTCGGTTGATCGGTAGGTAGAATATTGATTTGATTGTAACCGGAAAAACCGTCCATAAAGGAAAATATTTCACTGTCGGCACAATCATCAATTATTTGATCGATATAAGGTGTTGGGTAGTTGTCTTTCGGACAAGCTCGATTAATATCCCTATAGTCGATTCATATTCTTATTTTTCCCTGTTTCTTTGTAATTGGAACAATATTCGATACCCAATCCGTTAACGGGATCGGATAAATGAAACCTGCTTTCAACAGCTTCTCTACTTCTGCTTTAATTGCAGCCGCTTTTCGAGGGTGAATCTGACGCAGACGTTGTCGAACGGGTTTAGCGTCCGGGTAAGTCTTGATCTCATGGACAACAATGGAGGGATCAATTCCTGGCATTTCCTCATAAGACCGGGCAAACACGTCGCAGAATTCTTGAAATAGGGCCTTGTATGTCTGAATTTCGTCATCTGTACACGAGGCACCTATATGAATGTTCTCAACAATTCCAGGTTTGACTGAAATGTCAATGGGAATAGTTTGAGAAATGTTTCCCAAATTCAGCTCTGAATCAGGATGTTTCATTGGATTCTGAGCTTCGTTGACATATTCAGCTGTAAAGATTGATGAGAAATCATTTTCAAAACGATCATCCTCAGGTAAAAATGAAGATTTGTGATGGAGATCTTCCCATGGTAAATCGTCTACACACAGGACTTCACGAAGTTGCTCGTTAGATGACACAACTTTGGGAAACGCTATTAACTTCGAGGTTGATGTGAAAAGTGATTCCTCACGGACCACATTCATTTGGTCGATTTTGGCTGAACGCGGGTCGGTAAAAGACTGCACGGCTTCATAAGCAATTTCATATGGACTCAAAGACATAGCATCACCAAATGAGTCTATCTCAGATTCAGATGGGACAATCCAAGGATCATCGTAAATAATGGTGTCTGACGTAATCATATGAATGAATGCAAATGAAGGGTCTGCGTGTATTGGAGGAAAAGGAAAAGTTCCCAATAAACCGGAATCTTTAACTAATCCTATGCCAACATCCTTATAAGGGATAGTCGTTTTACCAACATGTTGGATACTCTCTGAAGAGGCTGGGTCGGATGAAAAGTAGGCCAACTGGTCTATTGTTACGATCTTGCCATTATGTGGAAACTTTATTACTCGGAAGACCGATGAAACGACCGTTGTCATAGCGTAAGACCAACTGCGACCCAAAAGAAGGTTGTAGTCTAAAGGGGCATCAAACACCTCCACATCCAGACTAACGGTTTTTCCTTCAACCCCTATAGGCAAATCCTGTAGAATGCCGAACTGATGGAACCCACGGCCATCAAAGGCCTTAAGAATTGTCGGGGATTGATTCAGTGAAGGAGAACCAAGCGATCTCCAACACTGTATCGACATAATACACGTGGAAGCTCCCTCATCAATTACAGTCCGATGTTATAATTCTGGGCCGCTCTCGCATGTGGATTGAAAGCAGACTTTCGAAGTATACCCTTGGTGGGCGGTTTGATTACTAAGTCCGGGTTAGGTTTCTCGATCTGTAGTGGAACGGAACCGGGAGCTGAGGTTGATGGATTAGAATGAGAAGATTCTGCTTCTTTGCCATCAACAGGACTTTTACTACCATAATCTTGCGATCGAGTCGCAATCCGTTCATGAGACATCATCAATATGTGTTCTTCACTGGCATTCGAGGAAGAACCTATCATTTTACTCTCCTGGTTTGGAAATGGATCTTTCAAAACAGCAGGAGTTGGGGAACCTTTGACGATCTTTACAACCTCTGCCCGATGAGGGCAATCTCTTGTAAAATTATCCTCTTCACAAATTAGACAAGGATAACGAGGTTTGCGCTTTTCGTCATTAGTTTCCGACTTTTCTGTTTTCTCCTTTGGAGCTTTGTCTGCTTTATTCTTCTTCTTGCCTTTCTTTTTCCCATCGTTTTTTGATTTAGCAGTAGATGACTCTACAGCGTGAATATCGGCAGAAACTTCAGCAGAAGATTCTCCTGTCGGGGAGTCTGGTAGGGTTATAATCGGAGAAGAATTCTTTGAGGATTTCTTCTTACTTTTAGTGTTCACCGTACCAATCATGCCATCAGCAGCATGAGACCCTGAAGGAGCAGCAGCGATTTGATTTGACTTAGGAAGATCTGGGATCTTTTCGTGTAACGTACCTGACTGAGTATAAACTAAGTCAAGGTATTGCGCTTGAGCAATGACTTGCTCCTCAGTAACTACTCCGGCCTTAGCCACGTCTTCAGTAATCTTCGGTAATAATGATTTAACAAACCATTCAGCTAAGATTTGGTATGGGATACAAACTTTCACTAAACGTCTTCGACGTCTCCATTCATGAATATGATCGGAAATATAAGTGGACGTCGATTGTTTTAATGAAGTTAGTAACTCCGTACCATTATCGTATCTGACCGACAACTGAAAATGAGTTAGGAACGAGGTAGCTAACTGGCTAAAATTATAAAAAGAGGCCCGTGGTAACTCAATGTACCACTTGGCCGCGAGACCAATGAGTGTACGCTGGAAAAGACGTAAGCGGATCGAATCATCCGAATTGGAATTTGAGGCACACCAGAGGTGGTAAGTCATCACATGATTTGACGGGTCCTCTCCAGACTTACCTTCGAACTTGGGTATGTCACTGGGCAACTTATTTGGCATTGGCAGCCAAAACGGAAGATAATTTATTGGATCGTTCATTAGGCGCGACAAGTCGGGTAAATCTAAAGTTGCGATAAACGGTAATTGCCGATTAGGATCCCTAAAACTCTGGGTCACAAGACCAGTTCCAGGAGGAGGATATCCAAGATAACTAGGAATAGGAATCGCGTTCGGGATATTGTATCCTCCCGAAAAACCAGGATTAACCGGACCGTACTAGGGTTGTTGTGGTTGTTGATAAGTGTACCCAGGATACGGTTGATACTGGTAAACTGGCTGTTGGACAGCTGGACCGAATTGGTACTGTCCCTGGTACGGTTGATAAGTGAATTGTGGTTGACTTGTGACAACCGTACTTGAACCAGGTTGTCCTACAGGTATCTGAACAGTAGTTTGAATCGTAGATCCAGACAATGGTAAAGATGTCTGAGGAGTAGTTGCAGAGACAGTAGAAACAGGAGTTGTCGATACTCCAGAAGTAAGTGCGGTAGACTGAACAGATGTTGCGGTAGTTGCAGCAGTCGTTTGAGATGGAGTACTAGGCGCAATGGGCGACTGAGTAACTACCGAAGTTACAGAAGTTTGAATATTTGACTGGACTGGTTGCTGGGGTGAACCAGAAACTAAGGGTTGTCAAGTTTGAGATGACAATTGTATACTTGGCTGCAACACCTGTTGAACTTGTGATGGATCCCACACTATGTTCATTCCGGGGTATTGACCCGTAACAGGTTGAGGATATTGAGATCCGTAACCAGGTTGAGGGTAGGATTGATAATTGAAAGGTACATTTCCCATACCTTGAACATAAGACTGACCTTGGGGTGGTAGATAACCTTGACTTGAGTACTGACCTTGGGGTTGATACCCTTGAGGCACGTACTGATACTGGGGTTGACCTTGAGGCATAAATTGATACTGACGTTGACCTTGGGGTACATATTGAGGCTGGGGTTGACCTTGAGGAATGTATTGTACCAAGGGTACATACTGTCCTTGAGGTTGCCCCCAGACGCAATTTGTGTACCTTGAGGTTGCCCCCCAGGCGTTAATTGAGGCTACCCCCCAGGCGGTAACTACCCACCTTGAGGTTGAGAACTAGGATTTGAACCTGACATCATGTAAATGTCTCCTACGCTCAACGGTTTATTACCATTGTTTCCAGTTAATAACCCATGTTCAATGGGTTGAGGAGATGCTCCCGCAAAAGTACCAGAAAGTGACTGATACCCAGTGGGAACAGAAGGACCGCCGTACAAAAAATATTCAGGCGATTGAGTAAACATGGACAACTGACCAGACATATTTACAGGAGTATAAATACCTCCAGGTGGATAAGGAGTACGAGGTGGAGAAAAACTTGACCCTGAGTTGTCTAAATAATTAGTTAACGAAAGATACCAAGTAGTACTTCTAGGAGGACTGTAAAAAATGGATTCACGCTCCCTTAGATCAATAGTAGATTGATGTTCAGGGATAGGGACGCCTATATCTTCTTCTGGAGCAAGCTCTTCAATAGCTATCAAACCAGAAGAAAGATTTTCGGTGATGACTCTTTCTACCCTAGGTGAATCTGGAGCACTAGAAGTCGGAGTAACAAGTTCAGATATCTCAGGTTCTTCGCCTATATCAATAGTAGATGAAAAACTACCAGCAAGCTCGGAAACTGCAATAGCTTCAGGATTATAGCCTGTTTCTAGACTTTGGTAATCCGGATGAACTACCAACGAAGACTCTCCTTCTTCAGGTGACCCTACTTTACTGCCACTAAGAGTTACAAGGACTTTCAAACCTTTGTATGGTCGCCATTTTGTCATGCGGAAAGAGTCAATTTTGCGGACAAAACCAACCTCCCTAGAAGCTAAGGCTTTCTAGTGACAAACAAGACAATTAAGAACTATCCTTCTCTAAATATGCATTTACAATATAAGTAATCAAGTGTTTAGATCCTACCTGTAGTCCAACACTGTTGTAGTAGTCCAGCCTCGTCGATCCGGATGAGCTCCTCCTCTTCGAAACCTGCATTCACTAACAAGCAAACGATTAAATAGCACCTGAATAACTCATAAAATAAAACATATTTAACATACAGACCAAGGAGTATATGAAACAACTCATAAATAACAAATTGTTGAGAAGAATGGACTTATTTGTATTAATAGGAAACAAAAGAAACCTTACAACCTGAGCCTTGGTGTTGTGCAGGTCCCTCCCAGGGTCCAGCAAGAGTTCTCCTTTACTCTGATCAGCTGACCCACTTCCAAATGAAACAAGAAAGGATGGGAATCTCTCCTCACAAGCTTCTACAAGGAAGTCCTAATTCCAGCAGCATCTACCCTTAAGAATGTTCAGCTTTCAACCTCCCCTCCCTCTGGCCCAATGCCTGTATTTATAATGCTTTGGAGGAAGTTAATCAGGTCCACCATGAATGGGATAAGCCCCTATTTCAATGGGATAGCTCCCCTCTTCATGGGATAAGTTTCTCTTTCTTTGGGATGCATGAACCATCTGGAGGCGCTCAATACACGTCAAACCATCTTCTAGAATGCTCTAGATTTGACCTTAGAGTCATCTTTAAGCCCTTTTCTAACTCCTAAAACATGAAAAGACTGTCGAGCGTTTCTTTTACACTCGTTAAAACGGAATTAAAAGACGGTCCTCTTATAGCCCTTTTTTGACCGTAAAAACACGAAAAGATTGCCAGATTTTTGTCGTTTCAAATTCGATACTGGAAATAAAACGACGTGCCCTTGATCGCTTTTTACTTTTCAGGTCAGAGGCACTAATCATGAAAGTACTCCTTGGTCGCAAGATCAAGCGGTTCTCTCAAGTATTATGTTATACTTTTTCGGGCTTGGGAGACACAAATTTACGAAAAATTTCAACCCTGGAGTCTTCTTTAGTTTTTTTCAGACTCTCTAAAAAAACTAAAGAAGACTCATGTCGCTCAGGTTGATGATCCATTAGTTGATCAAGTGGTCGATTCAATTTCACATTCGGTCGATCACACTCTCCCTTTCGAGAGTAAATTTCATACCGCTGATGTTCTTCTTGTTACATCGGATTCATCTATGCCGGGGGGCATTTCACTTGTTTCTACAGAACCCCCTCCAAGTACTGAGGTCTTTTCCTTTTATTGGAATAGATTGACAGAACCTCGTCTTCCTTCCTCCATCCCCTTCCAAATCATTGTCAAGGCTGATGGTAGGGACATGCATCGCACGCAGGTAGATGAAGGTGCTTCTGTTAGTATTTTATCCTCAACTACTTGGAAAGCTTTGGGTTCCCCTCAGCTTGCGCCTATTACGCAGAATCTGAAAGCTTTTAACAGAACCATTAGTGAACCTTTAGGGATCCTTCCTAAGTTTTCTATTACCTTGGAAGGTAAAACTATCTGTATTGATCTTATGGTAGTTCGAGGTCCCTTGGATTTCAATTTACTCCTTGGGCGAGACTATGTTTATGCAATGAAAGTTGTCCTATCAACACTCTTTCGCGTGATGTCTTTCCCTCACAATGGAAATATTGTGACTGTAGACCAGCTTTCATTCCCTAGTCTTGTTTCAAATACAAATAATATGACACCCCTAAATGTTCCTGATTCTAAAGTGGTATCTACCCCGCCACGGGTTAATTATGTGGCAACGTATCCCATGTTTTCAGTTACCGATGTAAGTAAGCCTCTCACTGCTTGCTCATCTTCCTTTGATTTAGATCCGGTAATTGACATGGAAAACTCTATGGGATTACTTGAACACAATGTTCTTATCCCTTTTGAGTCCCTTGACATGTGTTCCTTCCAGAGAACTATTCTTCCTTCTGATGAAGACCTTTTGGAAGCCATGATCAAAGTGTGTCCATTGACATGTCTTTCTTCTAGTTGGAAGCCATGATCAGTGAGTGCGAGGATAGTTTGTTCCCGTCTCAACCTCGTTAAAAAATGAAACTGGATGTTGTGAGGATAGTTCCTTTTACTGTGTCGACCTCGTTAAAAAATGAAACTGGATGTTGTGAGGATAGTTCCTTTTACTGTGTCGACCTCGTTAAAAAATGAATCAAGTCTGAGGACAGTTCTTTTCCTGTGTCAACCTCGTTAAAAAATGAATCAGTTGGTTATGAGCATAGTTCCTTGTCTTGTGTCAAGCTCGTTAAAAAATGAAACAAGGAGTCTTGAGCATAGTTCCTTGTCTTGTGTCAAGCTCTTTAAAAAATGAAACAAGGGTAGGTTAAGTTAGGTAGATTGTAGAGAGTAGTTTCCTTATCTTGTGTCAAGCTCGTTTAAAAAATGAAACAAGGGTTTTGAGGATAGTTCTTTTCCTGTGTCAACCTCACTAAAAAATGAAACAACTCCCACGAGTCTTTCCAAGATTTCGAAAGTAAACCTTCATTTCATCCACCTGGTTGAATGCAATGAAGCTTGGGGGGCATGTACCTTGATTTGCATCATTATGCTGGGGGCATGCGAACTTATAACAAGCACAGTTTTTCGTTTCAATCTTGCGTAAACATGAAACTGGATCCGAGCATAGTTCTTTTCCTGTGTCAAGCTTGTTAAAAAATGAAACAAATCCTCCTCTAATTGAGTCGAGAGTTTGACAAGATCTCATAAATGTTAAGTTGTATATTTAGGTTAATTATTTTAGTTTTTGCATCTTTTCTTACAGTTTTAGGTTGAGTCTTTCAAATGATCTCGTAACTCAACCTTCATTTCATCCAACTGGTTGAATGAAATGAAGCTGGGGGGCATGCGCTCTAGCAGTTATGCTTAGGGGGCATCAAGCACAGTTTTCTCTCTGTTTCAAGCTTGTGTAAAAATGAAACTACTTTGAAGCATAGTTTTTCTCTGTTTCAAGCTTTTGTAAAAATGAAACCTATCTCGAGTCAATTTCAGTTATTTTCAAGACTCGTTAAACTCAAGAAAATGCCGAGTTCTTTCCGTCTTTTCCTTCTCGTAAATTAAATTGAAAGTCGGACATATGAGTACATTTTTATCATTTTTTCGAACTCATTAAAACTTACGAAAAAATGAAAACCATGAGTACATTTTTATCATTTTTTCGAACTCGTTAAAACTTACGAAAAAGTGAAACCTTAGAGTCATCTTTAAGCCCTTTTCTCACTCCTAAAACATGAAAATATTGCCGAGCGTTTCTTTTACACTCGTTAAAACGGAATTAAAAGACGGTCCTCTTATAGCCCTTTTCAGACCGTAAAAACACGAAAAGATTGCCGGATTTTTGTTGTTTCAAATTCGATACTGGAAATAAAACGACGTGCCCTTGATCGCTTTTTACTTTTCAGGTCAGAGGCACTAATCATGAAAGTACTCCTTGGTCGCAAGATCAAGCGGTTCTCTCAAGTATTATTTTATACTTTTTCGGGCTTGGGAGACACAAATTTACGAAAAAGTTCAACCCTGGAATCTTTTTTTAGTTTTTTTTCAGACTCTCTAAAATTGAAAAACGCCGAGTTTCTCCTATACTGGACTCGTTAAAATTTCACAGTAAAGGACCTGTTCGATTACAAACAGGAACGGACCACTCCTTCTTAGGGTCCGAATCTAAACTATGTTGGACTCATCCGAAGGATGAGCTTATAATCAAGCATATGTTATCCTCCTCAAGCTTGTAAAAAATAAAGAGGTACTTGCCAGAAATGGTGGGGGAAAAGAGAGAAGAATGAGCCTACTTGTTATCCTTTGTCACAGAAAAACCTTATCACCACTCTTGAACACGACACTTTCATTCACCTGGGTTGGGAAATCCTTTGCCTAAAAGTTGATCAAACTACTTTGAAAGTCTTCGACCGTTTCTGGGTATTAACTTTGGGTCAATTGTCACCAAGCCATCTGTCGTGTCGTTATGTGTTCAAGAAGTCGCTGCAAATAAACCATTCATATGCAAAATACTTGTCATCCATTTTGACCATCCCTGAGTCAGTCCTTACAGCAACATTTCTTCAACTTAAACTATGATTTCGTGTTGTGGGCTTGCCTGCAACGGGTCACTTTCTATCGACATCAGCACATTATCTAGAAAGATGACTTAGAAATCGTCGGTACCTTGAAATCTGCATGCATCAATGGCAGGTTTCTCGCCTTTGACGACAGTTTACATCATTGACTTTCGATCGAAGGATTCCGTGATTATGTTTGACATCAACACATTCATTCGCATCTCATGGATTGTACTGGGTACTTTGAGAACCATTTGACATCACTGGTGGTCCCTCTCACACTTGTTAACAGTTTACATCATTGACTGGTAATCAAGTGGTTTCTACCATGTTCGACATCAACTCATTTATTCGCATGGATAGAATCGTACCAATTCGGGAAGCGGAAATGAAGACCCTGGATCTAGTTTCCACCATCCAGGCTGCGAGGAGTTTTGTATTCATTATATAGTAGACTAATCATAAACAGATGGCTGCCTCCATACTGTGTCTACATGAGTCTATGATTATGATGTACTGCGAAATCATTCCTGTATCAGAGCAGTAGTTAGATTGTTAGTTAAAGTTTTCAATCTGAGTATGGGAATGCCTACCTCAGCGATGATACGATCTTATATATGTATTTTGTGTTGAATATTTGCAGGTTCTGACCGGGCTCTCCACAAGATAATCCTTGAAATGATAAAGTACTTCACCCTTCATAGATGATATAAAACCCTAATCTACTACAGGCTTTGCACTTTAGGGGGCAATCTGTTACACTAAAATTTGTCACCATGACTATTTGCAGTTAGTATGGCTCCATCAACTGTCATACTATCCTCCTTGGCAAGTCTTATACCTCTACTCCTCATGTCAAACTCCAAAAAAGAGAGAAAAGTCCTTTAAAGTCAATTAACTCTGGTTACACAGTTTCTCTTAGCCTTACTTGCGTGTACGCACCCCAAGTTCACAATACCTGCGTACTTGTACGCTCTGTCTGTAAAGGGGTGGGTGCGTACCCCTGTAAAGGTCAAAAGGCGCGAGTTTCACTTCAAAAAAGTTACTTGTGGTCAAATCTAGAGCATTCTAGAAGATGGTTTGACGTGTATTGAGCGCCTCCAGATGGTTCATGTACCCCAAAGAAAGAGGAACTTATCCCATGAAGAGGGGAGCTATCCCATTGAAAGAGGGGCTTATCCCATTCATGGTGGACTTGATTAACTTCCTCCAAAGCACTATAAATACAGGCATTGGGCCAAAGGGAGGGGAGGTTGAAAGCTGAACATTCCTAAGGGTAGATGCTGCTGGAATTAAGACTTCCTTGTAGAAGCTTGTGAGGAGAGATTCCCATCCTTTCTTGTTTCATTTGGAAGTGGGTGAGCTGATCAGAGTAAAGGAGAACTCTTGCTGGACCCTGGGAGGGACCTGCACAACACCAAGGCTCAGGTTGTAAGGTTTCTTTTGTTTCCTATTAATACAAATAAGTCCATTCTTCTCAACAATTTGTTATTTATGAGTTGTTTCATATACTCCTTGGTCTGTATGTTAAATATGTTTTATTTTATGAGTTATTCAGGTGCTATTTAATCGTTTGCTTGTTAGTGAATTCAGGTTTCGAAGAGAAGGAGGAGCTCATCCGATCGACGAGGTTGGACTACTACAACAGCGTTGGACTACAGGTAGGATCTAAACAATTGATTACTTATATGGTAAATGCATATTTAGAGAAGGATATTTATTAATTGTCTTGTTTGTCACTAGAAAGCCTTAGCTTCTAGGGAGGTTGGTTTTGTCCGCAAAATTGACTCTTTCCGCATGACAGAGGCATCTAACTGTAAACTTGGGTAAAACCAAAGTGATTATCTTCAATGGAATCAAGAAAACCTCGGATTTCCATTTCCTATTTAAAGGAGAAGAGATCAAGATTGTCAGCACCTATACATATTTCGGAGTTCAGTTTTCAGGGCCTCGCTTTAGCCTGCGGCCAGCCCTCCTGCCTCGGATCAACAAAGGGTATGGCTCCCTAGCCCTTCTGGAGAGGCAGTGTTTCCAGTACCATTTCCAGGACATCTCGTCCAAAATGAGCATCATGGACACTTTGATTCGCCCCACAGTGCTTTACGGCTCAGAGATTTGGGGTCCCTCTCTCCTAGAGTTAGATTGGGCTTCAGCGGAGCAGGTCCATAGCCTCCTTTTGCGTCGTTTCATTAGGTGCAAGTAGATAGTTCCTCAGCACATCATTCTAGTAAATTTTGGCGCTCAACCTTTCCGCCTAGAGGTGATATTCAGGGTAGTGTCGCTCCTGCACAGGCTCTAAGGCCTGGCAAACATGAGGAAGGGTCATGACAGATACCCATATTTAGCATACTGCTCCTCGGAGAACATCGCCCGTATGCAGACAGGTCGATCCAAATGTTGGTACACCGATGTGACAGAGATTCTGGAGGCTTCAGGAATCCAGATTGACCATCTCCCTCCTTTACAGTACTCGCTGAATTCTCCAGGCCACCTCCTTCCCAATCAGCAAGAGCTGAATAAAATCATTAAGGAGGATATTTACAGACGATACATTCAGACTACATGGACCAATCCTCCCAATGGGTTGTGTCCAAAAATGGCCTTCTATGCGAAGCATTGCCTGGAGATCAGGAATGGGCTCATCATCAGACCCCAATACACATTCCAAAATTGGATGCATGCCCTTAGAATCCCCCTCGGCCAGCTCAGAGTTGGGTCTCACAAACTCCGGGTGGATACAGATCACCACATCGATATGGCAGATAGGATTTGCCAGCTCTGTCACTTACAGGAGATAGAGACAGAGATGCACTTCATCTTTGGATGCCCTGCTTACTACGAGATTCAAGGTCGTTTCCATTGTCTCTTCAGGTCTTCTCAGACTTTGACCAGCTTCCTCAGATATGTTGATCAAAGATGCCTTGCACTTTATCTCCAGGAGGCCTTCAGATTTCGGGCCCGTTTTCTTCAGCCCCCCACCAGATCGGACACCACGCAGAAGATCACGGACTTCTTTAGGGTGCTACCATCAACGCAGGGCACCAAAAGAACCATTGACCAACCCACAGACACTGAGACCAGATCAGTGCAGTCCAGAAGTGATAAGGGATATGAAATAACTGTGCATCGATTACATGGATGCTTTTGAATGGATGAAACAAGCGACCATTGCCAGCCATTGACAGGTTGTTGTTAACATTCTACGCAAATTTGGTAGCAATGAGGAAGATATGATATGTTATCGAAGTTAAACAAGGCATATTTTTTCTGGAGGATCTAAAAGAAGTGTTGAAATTAGCAAGAAAAGTGATACCTTGATTTGTGCCATAATTCATGGAGTCAAAGTCGAGTTCCTTTTTGTGCATGGTCGAGTTCCTAAATATTAGGAGTGCATGAGGCAATTAACTGATGTGTTGAAATTGAAAGTCAATTTCTTGATTTCTAGTGTGACTTAACTTGGGAACTGAAAGCTTAAGTGGAGTTAGCCTCCTAAATTTAGGAGGATCCAGTTAACTAGTTTGGTTGACTTTTGTTAACTAGAAAAATTGCAGTTAAATTTCTTAATTAGAAATTCACTAATTTTAACAATTCGTATTGCCTTTAAAAGAAGGAACGAAGGCAAAAGTTTAATCATTATTTTGGTGAGCATGAGTTGGTGAGACCAAACAATAGGAAGCACAAGCTTGTGCGTGGAGCTTGTGAGAGAAGGTGAACAAGCCTAGGAAAGGATTTTTGGAATTGGAGAAGGACAAATTCCTTGGGTAAGGAAGCAGAGATCAAAGTTTTTGCATAGGTTTCAAGCTTAGATTAAGTAGGGAAAACAAGGTTGTTTTCAGATTGAAAAAATTGTATTGTAAGAGGTCTAATGCTCAATTTTCTTAAATTCTCAATAATCAAGCAGAGGGTTTTCCCAGTTGGGTTCCCTGTAAAAATTATGCTGTTCAATTATGTGTTTTGTTGGAAATAATACTAAGAGGGGAGGTTGGGGGGTGAATCAGTATTATTAAATCAATTATTTTTCATTTCAAAATCAGATTTGTATACGCTACTTCAGCTATGGGAAACTGCGTATATACGCTATGTCTAAAGAAACCAGCGTATATCAGAAAGCTTAAGATTCTTTAATTGTTGATCTTTAAACAGTGCATCAGGACTTCATTAATCATAAGAACAGTAAGCATGAGCAATAAAACAGAACAAATCATCACATACATGGACACAAAGATATAAGGTGGAAACCTAATGTGGGTGAAAACCACCTGCTGCAATTCGTCTCTATCTTCTTTTAATTAGAAACTTCTTTTTACAATGATTCTGTACTGGTGCAGTCCTATACCAGTACGTAGGCTACTACCTGCAGAAGGCTACAACCTTCTCTCGTTCTCCAGCTTCTCCTGGAAGGGAGCTACAACCCCCTTAGCTCTTGTACTAGCTGAGGTACTAGTATGTAGGTGCTGACCTATAGAAGGCTACAACCTTCTCTTTTCTTTCAGGGATCACGTTTCATAAATTTGAATCCATGAATAACATCAATCAACCATCAAGTATATCTGCATCAACCAATCTCCTTTGCACCAAACAAAACTAAATCAAATAGTCACTTCTCTGAATGTTGTACCCAGAAAACAGTACCAGTAACCAGACACCAATTCTAAACCTAGACCACTGCAGCAATAAACAGAAGTAGCTAAAACATATATCAAGAGATGTACGTTACTTCAATGTGTACAACATGCGTGCATACGCTTCTGAATTAAGGCAAACCTGCGTATACGCACTTTTGAATTATAGAACCAGCGTGTATACGCACCTTTGCTTCGCTAAACCTGCGTACAGATCTATAAAAGATAATTTATCCTTTTCACTTATTCAGACATCAGTTATACCTAGATTATCATATTTATAGCTCAAGTCATGCTCCAAAAATAACAGATCAAAATCACACAAAGATATTACTATTCAAGCCTTAAGATCTTGACCCATCAATAGTACTTATCCTTCTTCTTGCACTCAGGTTCCTCCTTGATTCAGATCCAGCTATGCACCATAACCCAATGACTAGTATTCCAGATTTAGCTCTTCATTAGATATTCAATGCTTAAGTCAATGTCCATGCCTAATGATCTCCTTCCCCTTTTATAGTCTTAGGCCTTACATAATACCATGGTCCAAAACCATAAAGAATCAATACCTTGGACCAAATACCTGGGTTCAACACTTTAGACGAGATACTGTGGTCCAAAACCATAGGTCAAAATACCAAGGACTAAATACCATGGACCAAAAATAAGTTTTCCCACACGTACACACTTTTTCGTGCATGAATGTGCGTGCATAGCATATGCGACTTTTGATCACCAATCTCGCGTGTATACGCGACTTAGTCAAAGGAAACCTGTGTATATCTCTTTTTCTTTCATTATGAGAGCCTGAACAGTGATCTGCCATCTGAGTGAGTTGCCATCAAGGACAACACCTATGTCATAGTGCCAAACCTGTGTCATAATGCCAACAATATCCCCCTTTGGACTTGATGGCAACCCCAACTCACTCAAAGTCATTCTCCCCCTTTGACGTCAAGGGCAAAGGGTTATGCTCCTCCTGAGTTCATGCTGAAATCTCTGCTCTGCTGTGTTGTCCATGCTCCCCCTGACTGTAGGCAAGGTCTGCAAGAAGATGTTCTACAAGAAGATACATAACTTTATACATCATAAATGACCTTCCTACCACCAAAGACTCATACATACATCCATCTCCCAACCAAGTGGGGATTGACTCATTCACCCAACCAAGTGGGGATACACCAAAAGTTTACACAAGATAAAACAAGAACATTACATTATCCATCCCAGGCATAGTGGGGAAATCAAAGTAGGTCGTTACATGACCTTGATAAGAAAAGAAATACATGACATAGAGACGAAATATCTACAACCAGACTATGATAGTTATCAACAACTATCATCAGCAACATCTGTCAATCATCATTCAGACCAGCAACCATGTTCTCCTTCTGCACCCGTTCCCCCTGAAACCAAAAAATATTGTGATATTGAACCAAGATCTTCTAGGATAATGCCAACAATGCATTATTAGAAGAATATATATGCTCCCCCTGAACCTGTGCCAGATGGTCTCTGTCAGACCCATATCAGACTCCTTTCATCCTGAGCCTGGCCCACTGTTTGTCTTCAAACCAACATATACGCGATTGTATCCACATAAATCGGTGTATGTACACGGATTCTCCTCATTAAACTCGCGTACAACCACTTTTCTTTGAAACAGACAAGTTTCAACAGCAAGATGATGCATCAACTACTCCCAGCTTCTATATGAGGTATTCAAATGTCTCCCTGGGCAGTGGTTTGGTGAGTATATCAGCAACCTGTTCCTTGGAGGGAACATACTCCAATTTGACCTTTTGTTCAAGAACTTGTTCTCGAAGAAAATGATATTTGATAGGTATGTGCTTGGTCTTTGAATGCATGACTAGATTTTTTGAAATGTTGATTGCACTTGTATTATCACATAAAATAGAGATAGGTGGAGTACAAGTGATTTGAAAATCTTGCAAAATTTGCATCATCCAAAGGAGTTGTGTGCAGCAAGATGCAGCAGCCACATATTCCGCTTCAGTTGTAGATAAAGCAATTGAACTTTGCTTCTTGTTGAACCAAGAGACTAATCTAGAACCCATAAAGAATGCACCACCACTAGTGCTTTTTCTGTCATCCACGCTTCCTACCCAATCTGCATCTGTATATGCATGAAGTGCGAGATCTGTATCTCTAGGATACCATAAGCCATAGTTTTGTGTCCCTTGAAGATATTTGAAAATTCTTTTAACCACCTGAAGGTGTGCTTCTTTCAGATTTGCCTGGAATCTTCCAATTATTCCCACTGCATGCATGATGTCTGGTCCGGTACCTGTCAGATAGAGCAGACTACCAATCATGGATCTATAGGTTGGTTGATGTACTGCTACTGAATCATCATTGACGCTGAGGCTGCATCCTGTTACCATAGGGGTACATACTGGTTTTGAATTTTCCATGCCATATTTCTTCAAGATCTCCTTGAGGTACTTGGTTTGTGACAAAAAAATACCGTCTTTATTTTGTTGGACTTGTAAACCAAGAAAATATGTCAGCTCACCAAGCAAGGACATTTCAAACTCTTTCTGCATCACCAAGAAAAATTTTGACTCATAGCTTCTTCATTGCTACCAAAGATGATATCATCAACATACACAACAAGTATTAGCAATTTATCATTATCAATTTTTACATATAGATTGCTATCTGTTGATCCTTTTGAAAAACATTGTTGATGGAGGTATTTGTCGAGATGATAATACCAAGGCCTTGGAGGCTGTTTAAGACCATAGAGTGACTTCTTAAGTTTGCATACAAGTTTTGGATCATTTCTAAGGATGAATCCACCTGGTTGCTCACGATAGACTTCTTCTTCCAAGTCTCCATTTAAAAAGGCAGATTTCACATCCATTTGAAAAACTTTGAACTTCTGAAAGCTAGAAAGAGCAAGGAACATTCTTATGGCTTCAAGTCTAGCAACCGGTGCAAAAGTTTCTTCAAAGTATCTGCCTTCTTGTTGAGCATACCCTTTACAAACAAGTCTGGCCTTGTTTCTAATAACATCTCCATTTTCATTCATCTTGTTTTTGAATATCCATTTTGTACCTATGACATTCTTATCGGTTGGTCTAGGAACCAACTCCCAAGTGTTATTCTTTTCAATTTGCTCAAGTTCTTCATTCATGGCCTTGACCCAACATTCATCTTTGCATGCTTCTCTTACATTTTGTGGTTCAGTGGAGGAGAGTAATGCTAGATAGCTTGAAGCTTCTGAAATAGTTCTTCTTGTTTGTACACCCACTTCTTTTTGCCCCAAAACTTGAGTTTCTGGATGATTCTTCTGAACGTACCTGGACGGAGTATTTTCTTCTACCCTTATCTGTTCTTCTGGTGCCTCATGGGTTTCTTCTTCATCATAAGTTTGATTTGATGTTAAGGGATAGTCCTCATCATCTTCGAAATCTTCGGATTTTACCTGCCTAGGAATGTTCCCTTCTTCATCAATCACTACATCAATACTTTCAACAATTTTTCCAAGTCTTTTATTGTAACACTTATATCCTTTGTTGTGGGGAGAGTAACCAAGGATAATGCCTTCATCTGCTCTAGGTTCAAACTTGCCAAGGTTTTCATCAGTCCTTTTGATGTAACATTTGCTTCCAAAATTTTTGAAGTATTTAACCGTGGGAGTCTTACCATACCAAATTTCATGAGGAGTTTGAGTGTTGTTCACCCAGACGTTTGTCTTGTTGAGAATAGTAACCGCAGCAAATGCAGCTTCACCCCAGAAGGTTGCGAGAGTTCCAGACTCATCAAGCATAGCACGAGCCATTTGTTGAACTGTTATGTTCATCCTTTCCACTACTCCATTTTGCTGAGGAGTCCTTGCAGTAGAGAATTCCCTTCTTATTCCATGTTCTTCACAAAAATCGAAAAATTCATTCGAGGTAAATTCCCCTCCTCTATCAGACCTGAGGAATTTGATTATGCGATCCGATTCGTTCACAACCAAGGCTTTGAATGCTTTGAACTTTTCGAAAGCTTCGTCCTTATGCTTCAGAAGTCCTATCTAACACATCCTTGAAAAGTAGTCAATGAACAATATGAAGTATTCTTCTCCTCGAGGTGACCTCTTCCTAGTTGGACCACATACATCAGTATGGACAAGTTCAAGTGGCCTACTAGCTGATCCTTCCTTCTCAGGGAAATTAGGACTGGTTTGCTTACCAAATTGACATGATTTGCATATTGTATTGTCAGGAATTTTGATGTCAGGGAGATCATGAACCGCCTGATATTTGCATGCTTTCCTTATCTGAGAGAAGATTAGATGTCCCAATCTTCTGTGCCATAGCCAGTGTTCATCATTCTTGCTTAGATAGCATTGTTGTTGTCCTCCCTTGAGTATGTATAAATTATTTGGTGTTCTTATGCTTTTGATCATTGTTTCTCCTGTATCAAGCTCACGAACAATACATCCATTTGATCGAAATATTACCTCATTTCCTTGATCACACATTTGACTGACACTCAATAGATTATGCTTTAAGCCATCAATATACATAACATTTCCAGCTTTGACCTTTTCTTTCAAAAGAACAGAACCTTTACCTTTTATGAATGCAGGGGTGTCATTTCCAAATGAGAACTCCTTTTCCTTTTCTAAGGCACTATATGATTGAAGTTTTTCTTTATCACCTGTCATATGTTTCAAGCATCCACTGTCGATGTACCATTGATTTTCCTTCTCTTCCGCATATAAGGCTAGACCACATCTTTCTGGTTGCGGTTCTTTCTTCTTCCATGTTTTGGGACTCAATGAAGCTTGCTCCTTCTGAGTTGTTTGCCGAAACCTACTCTTGCATTCAGAATCTTCATGACCAAAGTTGTTACAAATAGAACATTCTATTTCATTTTCAAGAGCAGAAAAGTTATTGTAGGTTCTTTTCATGATTCCAGTCACACTCCTTTGATTTCATGCTTCTCTGGTCATGATGGTCTTGTAGGCAACACATGGAGCTACTTTGTGTCCAAAGTTATGACAAGAGAAACATTGGCCATTGAAGAAATTCCTTCGATTATCAAGCCTTTCGTCCAGGTGATTGTAATTTCCATAGCCATTCATTCTTGAGGTAAATTGAGAATGATTTACCTGCGGTTGGTTGTAGATTTTGTTCATCCTTGAAGTAGATTGCCCTCGATTTACTTGGTGATCACTATTCATTCTTGAAGTAAATTGTCCCTGATTTACCTGGTGATCTGCATTGTGCCTTTGTTGTCGATTGTCAACCTGTTCACTTCTCCTTGCTGCTTCAAGATAACTTTTGGAGGTAGATGGCTTCTGTGCTTGGGATTCTTCTTCAGTATACCCAAGACCTGTCTTAATTAGAGGAGAACACTACACTTTGATAATCTCATCTAAAGTTTAAGATCCTTTAGCAAATCTAAGATTAAGAGCTTTTGTTTTCTCAATATCTTTTTTAAGTCCCACAATTTCACATTATAACTTTTCATTGTGTTTTTCCCTTTCAGCAAGTTGGAATGTCAGAGTATCTATAATCATATTCTTTTCTTCTAAACAAATTTTAAGTTTAGATATTTCTTCATAAAGACCTTCTTCATCTATAGCATCCAAGAAATCATCATCTTCAAAAGCCATCAAAAGTCTATAATCATTACCTTGTTCATCTTCATCACTATTTGAAAATCCATCACTGTATTCATGTGTATAATAGCTCTTCTTACTTACATTCTATTTTCTGTTCCATCTAATTGGTTCCTTACCTTTGTCAAGCTTATCTTTATGAGGACACTTGGCTGCATAGTGACCGACTCCTCCACAAGCAAAGCATTTAAAAGGTAGCTTACCTCTGAATATTCCAGAACCCTGTTGAAGGTTCTTGACAAAGTTTGATTCTTCCTCTCCTTCTGACATATGTCCTAACTCATTGTATTCTCCTTTTCCTGAGGCTTTGAATGCAAATTCTCTCATGTCTAATGGTCCCCCTTTTCTCATTTCGAAAGCAGTTAGGATTTTGTGTAGCTGTGACATGGTAATGCTTTGAAGATTCTGCTTTTCTTCTATGGCTGAAACTTTTGATTCAAACTTAGAAGACAAAGATCTTAGAACCTTTTCAACCAAAGTAGCTTCTCTTATCTCTTCACCCAAGTTTTTCATACAATTAACAATCTCATCTATACGTAAGAAATAATTAGCCACACTTTCATCATTGTGCATTCTGAGATTTTCATATTGGATTCTGAGAGTTTGTAGTTTTGCACATTTTACCTGATCATCTCCTTCATATCTCAGAACGATCTTGTCCCATATTTCTTTTGCAGTTTTGAGCTGCATAACCTTGACGAATTCTGATTGAGATAAACTTCCTTATAGAGTATTGACAACCTTTGCATTTGTTTCATACTTCTTGTTACCAACCGTATCTATAGGAGTTGCTGATGGAAATGTGTATCATGTTTCCATGATATCCCAAACTTTTGTGCCAAGATATTGAAGATAGGTTGTGATTCTTATCTTCCAATAGACGAAGTTGCTTCCATGAAAGATTGGTGGCTTGATAGATGCCTCCTTTTCGTAGTTTCTCATGATGATAGATCTTCCTTCAAGCGATCAAGCCTCTTCTGAAGGACCCGCTCTGATACCAATTGTTGGAAATAATACTGAGAGGGGGGTGGTGAATCAGTATTATTAAATCAATTATTTTTCATTTCACAATCAGATTTGTATACACTACTTCAGCTATGGGAAACTGCGTATATACGCTATTGTGTCTAAAGAAACCAGCGTATATCAGAAAGCTTAAGATTCATTAATTGTTGATCTTTAATCAGTGCATTAGGACTTCATTAATCATAAGAACAGTAAGCATGAGCAGTAAAACAGAACATATCATCACACACATGGACACAAAGATATAAGGTGGAAATCCAATGTGGGTGAAAACCACCTGCTGCAATTCGTCTCTATCTTCTTTTAATTAGAAACTTCTTTTTACAATGATTCTGTACTGGTGCAGTCTTATACCAGTACATAGGCTGCTACCTGCAGAAGGCTACAACCTTCTCTCGTTCTCCAGCTTCTCCTGGAAGGGAGCGACAACCCCCTTAGCTCTTGTCCTAGCTGAGGTACTAGTATGTAGGTGCTGACCTACAGAAGGCTACAACCTTCTCTTTTCTTTCAGGGATCACGTTTCATAAATTTGGATCCATGAATAATATCAATCAACCATCAAGTATATCTGCATCAACCAATCTCCTTTGCACCAAACTAAACTGAATCAAATAGTCACTTCTCTAAATGTTGTACCTAGAAAATAGTACCAGTAACCAGACACTAATTCTGAACCCAGACCACTGTAGCAATAAACAGAAGTAGCTAAAACATATATCAAGAGACGTATGCTACTTCAATGTGTACAACCTGCGTGCATATGCTTCCGAATTAAGGCAAACCTACGTATACGCAATTTTGAATGACAGAACCAACGTGTATATGGGCCTTTGCTTTGCTCAGATCTATAAAAGATAATTTATCCTTTCACTTATTCAGACATCAGTTATACCCAGATTATCAGATTTATAGCTCAAGTCATGCGCCAAAAATAACAGATCAAAATCACACAAAGATACTACTATTCAAGCCTTAAGATCTTGACCCATCAATAGTACTTATCCTTCTTCTTGCACTCAGGTTCCTCCTTGATTCAGATCTAGCTATGCACCATAACCCAATGACCAGTATTTTAGATTTATCTCTTCATCAGATATTCAATGCTTAAGTCAATGTTCATGCCTAATGATCTCCTTCCCCTTTTATAGTCTTAGGCCTTACACAATACCATGGTCCAAAACCATAAAGAATCAATACCTTGGACCAAATACCTAGGTTCAACACTTCAGACGAGATACTATGGTCCAAAACCATAGGTCCAAATACCAAGGACTAAATACCATGGACCAAAAATAAGTTTTCCCACAAGTAAGCGCTTTTTCATGCATGAAAGTGCGTGCATACGCATACGCGACTTTTGATCGGCAATCCTGCGTGGATACGCGACTTAGTCAAAGGAAACCTGTGTATATATCTTTTTCTTTCATTATTAGAGCATGAACAGTGATTTGCCATCTGAGTGAGTTGCCATCAAGGACAACACTTGTGTCATAATGCCAACATGTTTGTGCTTTATTTTTGTTCCTAATTCCGCTGCAAATCGAGGAGAGAAATTCTGTGTTTGTAAGAAAAGAAATTGTTTTTCAGATTGTTCTTATCATCAAATTAGAATTTCATGGATTTTCTACATGGTATTAGAGCTTAGAGTAGAATAAAATAACATATCCAAGTGCAGTGATTCATAGAAAACATCATCTGAAATAGGCCACAGATCAGAAGGATCCCTAGCCGAAGATTAGAAGGACTATTTTGTGTCTTCTTGTGATTGGTTTAGGGCCAAGTTTGATTGGGAGTGCAGGCCGTGAGTTGGAGAAGCAAGTTTGGGCTGGTTTTGTTCATAAGTTTTGATCCTATTCTTTGTGATCAAGGCATCCAAGTTTCTGTGTTTTTACAAGAGGGATCGAGCCCTAGTTGAGGGTTGGTATGTGCTTAGAAAAGTGTTGCAACAACAGTGCATGTAGAGATGGTAATTGCATAGGAAGGGAGGAGTCTTGGAAGGGAGACAACAAGGCATTCTTAGCAGGTTGAAGCCTAATTGGAGCGTTGTGGTAGTTGCTACAGGCAACCCTAACCAAGGCTAAAAGCCACAAAAAATATTGCACAGGCCGAGAAGGAGTAGAGAAGCTAGAGGTATGTTGAATGATATGTTCAAGTTGATTTTGTTGCTAACTGGATATTGCTCAGGTTACAGTTTGTTTAACATCTTAAGAGCAGTGAGAAGGGTTGCTAGTAGGTGTCAAAAGGAAGCCTAAGTGCAAATCATAGAAGGACGTTTGGTCAACTAGGATAGGCAATTTTAGAGGCCCTAAGTACAGTTCTTGTGAAGGACTACAAGATTGTTAGTGGGCAAGTTTTTAGAGAGCTCTCAAGGGAAGCAGTATGGCTTACCAAGGGTTGAGAGCAGATCACTGTCTAGAGGGAGCGTCGAACTTCATAGCTTGGAAAGGGATGATCACGATAGTGCTAGAATATAATGGGGTGGGAGAGTACATCAAGCAGGTGATAACACCACCTCAAGGCCCCCAACAATTGGCCCAACATAATAAGAATGATATCAAGGCAAAGAGGATCATTCTAGAAGGGGTCAAAGATCATATAATGCCTCACATCCATGAGAAGAAGGCAATGTATGAGATGTACAATACAATTATGAAGTTGTATGAGAGTAGTAGTGATACCAAGAAGCTTGCTCTTAAGGAGAAGTTGAGTATCTAGATGAGCCCATTGTCCCATATTTGACAAGGTTCACTCAAGTACGAGATGAGCTAGGTGGGGTGGGCGTGGTTGTATTTGATCATGATCTTGTGAGTTTTGCCTTACAATTCGTGGAAATGGTTCTAGGATGTTGTTAGAGGGAGATAGAACTTTCAAAATAGGGAAAGGTTTTGGATTGATTGCATGCAGGAAGAGATCCAAAGAGGAACCATGGAAGGGAGATCAGTTATGACAGAGGACGAGGAGAATTGTCTCTTGGCAGGCAACGGTAGCAAGGCTACGGGCAAGAAGGGCTAAGGAGAGGTTGGGTCCAATGAGAAGGGAAAGAAGAAGGATCTAAGTAAGATCAAGTGCTTCCATTTCCATGAGTTTGGACACTATGCTCCTAAGTGTCCTAGTAAGAAGAAGGGGATCGGGAAGGATCATGTCGCTGCATCAACGGAAGTAGATGACTTTTCTGCCTAGTCCGAGTAGGATTTCTCGTTGATAGATTGCATGGAAATCTCAACAGATAGGAGTATGTGGTGTATTGATTCAAGAGCTTCCTTCCACATGACTAGGAACAGGAAGAGCTTCAGCCACCTGAAGGAGAAGGACATGCAGGTTCAGATTGAGCTTGGAGATGATCGTCAGTATGTAGCTAGAGGAGTTGGTATTGTCAGCTTTCAAAGGGAGTTAGGTAATTCCCTTCATCTCAGAGATCTTCTTTATGTTCCAGGATCGAGACAGAATCTTATTTTGGTATCCACCCCTGAGGGCAAGGAATATGATATCATCTTCAAGAAAGGTAAAGCTTATCTCCAACACTTAGCTTCTGGATGTAAGAAGCAGATAGGTGTGAGGGTGAAGAATCTCTAAAAGTTACAGGTAGAGACAGGAGCAACCTTTAGCAACAAGTTAGATAGTACACAAAGTAGAGAAGTGATGGTTAAGCGAGAGCAGGATAGAGCTCTTAAGATGTAGCCTCAACCAATTTCTCAGTTTCGGGTTAAGCTAGTTAGTAGTTGGGCTGACCAACATGATGATGAGGAGGAGGAGCAGAGCTCATAGAGTATGGTGGGAAAGAACAGGTATTCAAAGCAGGTTCCACAGAAGAAACCAATGAAGTATTCTAGTTCAAAGGGAGCAGTTACATCAGCGGAGAACTTGGTAGTGTTGGGGATAGATCTAGGTGGACAAGGCTCTTCTAGGAACAACTTCCTTGCTAAGAGGGAGTATCAAAATTAGTGAGAAAAGTGATTCCATGATTTGTGCCTTAATTCAAGGATTCAAAGTTGAGTTCCTTTTTGTGCATGGTTGAGTTCCTAAAATTTAGGAGTTTCCCTAAAAATTAGGAGTGCATGAGGCAGTTAATTGATGTGTTGAAATTGAAAGTCAAGTTCTTGATTTTCTAGTGTGAGTTAAATTGGGAATTGAAAGCTTGTTAGACCAAGCAATAGGAAGCACAAGGTTGTGCGTGGAGCTTGTGAGACAAGGTGAACAAGCCTAGGAAAGGCTTGTTGGAATTGGAGAAGGACAAATTCCCTAAGTAAGGAAGCATAGATCATAATTCTTTCATAGGTTTCAAGCTTAGATTTAGCAGGGAAAACAAGGTTGTTTTCAAATTGAAACAATTGTATTGTAAGATATCTAATGCTCAGTTTTCTCCAATTAATTCTTGTTTTCAGATTGAAACAATCATATTATAAGAGATGTAATGCTCAATTTTCTCTAAGAAATTCTCAATAATCAAGCAGAGGGTTTTCCTAGTTATGTTCCCTGTAAAAATTGTGTGATTGTGCTTTTATTTTTGTTCCTAATCGCTACAAATCAAGTAGAGAAATTCTGTGTTGGTAAAAAAAGAAATTGTTTTTCAGATTGTTCTAATCAACAGATTAGAATTTCATGGATTTTCTACAAGAAGAGGAAGTGCAGAAACAATTGTAGTGTTAAAACAATGGAGTCCAAACTACCTCAATCACCCAATTTTCCTTTGTCACAGTGGCATTGTTCAATTTTTGTCTAATAGGGACAAAGAAGGTGAATCCTCTTTTGGTGTAAAACCCATGGATCTTACTCATTTCAAATACCAGTAATCTCCTCCCTCTGTACCCATTTAAGGTTTTCTGTTTTTTTCACTCTTTTTAATATGTTTTAATATTATGTCATAAGATGTTTTATGTTTTTTAAGTGATTTTTGTTATCTCTTTTATATTTCTTACAGGATTTTTAGTTTTGTGTTTGTTAGGTTCAATGGATGGAGAAATTGTGTTCAAACCTAAAAAGTCAGCAAATGAAGATTTCTTATGTGCAGTGGAGTGAGGGGAAGCTGAAGGAGGAGATGCGGAGTGGGTAAGGGAAGCCAAAGGAGGAGGTATCTTTGCTTCAATTTGACACCTATTTTGCCACAATATCGTATGTGTTTTTGATATGCCATCGGATGGTGTGATTCTTAAAGAACCATCAGAATAGGAGTCGTTTGTTGTTCGAGTTTGTGATTGCGGCCCTCATTTTGATTTATAAGCACCTTGTAACAGTAGTTCAGAGAATAGTAGTAGTAGTCAACTATAGGGAAATGAAGCAGAATCAGATTGTCTGGATGTTGAACTTTGAACTCGGTGTGGATAGGAGGATAAATATATTAGTCCCACCATCCCATCATTCGCTTAGTCAGAAACTTGAACCTATTTAGGAATGATGAACGCTTTTGGAAGGTGTAGAAGCACCTCGTCCAAATATATGGCAACCTCTTACTTGATCTTGATTAGTCTCTAGCTGTGCCTATGCTGATGCCCATGGACCTGAAACCGAGTGAGGTCCCAATGTGTAAAGCTAGAAGAATTTGGGTAGTTAGGTAGATCCCAATTAAGCAACAAATCCATCATGTATAGTTCAAATAGTCCAAGATCATCAGTGTGAGTGGCTCGATAAACAACACCAGTTCGAGTTGTTACATTATTATATCATGTGTTTTAAAATTTTATATCCTGTGCTTTTTAAAATTGAAAGGTAATGTAGGAAATGAACATGGATGAGCACTATTGAACATCTTTGTGCAAGAGGCAGATGCTAGAGTGTGAGTCATCATAGATGGTAGAGTGAGTCCTCTTTTGGTGCAAAACTGTTGCAAGCCTCATTTCAAAGGCAATTTTATGTTCACGGATGTAGGGTGTAAGATCTATTATTTTTGCATAGAATGTACTTACTCTTGCATATAATTTGTAACTAATATTTTTCTTTTAATATGTGATTTACAATTTATGGTTAATATATCATGATATTTTTAGCATCATTCTAAGTTCTCATAAAATTTCTTTGTCTAAGGTTAAGATTTCTCATGAGTTCTTAATGTTCTTAGAATATTTCTCATTAGATTTATAGTTTTGTATTGGAATACAATAAATGCCCAAACTCTGCCCCATGCACTTGCTTTGTCAAATGAATCACATTATATTGTTCTCCATCCACTTGGGAAAGGGATCGTTTTCAACCTTTTCAATTTCAACAAGAATGAAGTTATAATCCTCATTACTTACCACCATATTCCTGCAACAAAACTTTTTCAATGATGCCATCAAGGTTGTTGTCATTAGATCCTTTGCAAAGCTTCAGGCGTGTAACACATTTCTTAATGGTTTTGAGCTCATCGTGTACCCTAGTTTTGTGCTCATCACAATTTTGAGGGATTTTCTTACTTTGTGGACCACCATTGTGGTTGGAAATTTTCCTTTCAACCTCAGAAATTTGTTCCGATTTTACTTCATCATTTTTATCGACATTCTTTTCCCATGTTATAGGTTGCCTGCTCAACATTTTCAATAATCTCAAGGTTTTGGCTTTTCATGTGCACAAATTCAGCAGCCTGCAAATTGACCTAGGCTACCATTTGAAAAGGATGATCATCCTCTTCATTATTATCTGGGCTACCATAATTTGGCCAAGGAGTTTTGTCATACTGGTTATGTTGCTAGTTGCACTTCAAAATATTAGGTTGTCACATATTTTATCCAACATCGAGTTGTATGCATTGTTCTTGGGGCAATAAACAAATTCTCCTGATAAATGAAATCTTCTTCCAAATTTTTGGTGCTCCCATCGATTATATAAATTATTATCAACATCACCCTCACACACCTCTCAATTAGTGATATTCTTAGTATCACGAAAATTGTGTGGCAACATCACCTAGGGATGCAGAGTTGTCCATATTTAGACCAAGATTAATCCACACTCCTTTACATTTAGGACTCTTATCAACTTGTTCCTTGATTTTTTTGTCCAAGGAAATTAACAAATGGATGCATCTTCACAAGGATGCTCAACATGTAGACTAGTATTTTCACGATGGTCTTCAATATCTTTATCGTTTCAAGGGTCCTCATTAAATAATACAAAGAAAGGCCAGACATTTCCTCTCATTTTGAGGATGGTACCTTGGGTAAACCCTATATTCTATAGGGCACAAGGCTAGGTCAAAAACAAGGATTTAATTTGTTACAACAATATACTCGTTAAGGGCTCAACATGGTCATTTGTTAGAATTGAGCTTGGGTAGGGAGGCTAACGCTCCTCTCAAGCACCTGAGTTAACCCCTATTGACCATTTTCATGTTGTTGCTATTGTAGCTTTTTTGTTCTTTTGTAGCTCTCATGCCACCTTTTCCCACTTTTTATATTGAAATCTTATGCCCTTGAGGGATCAAAGATGCCTTCAACTTCTTCCATTATATTAGAACTGTTTGTAGACTTTAGGGCTTTTATAACATAGACTAGTTTTGCTTATATTTAGTTTTTTGACATTATTGTACCTAGTAGTCCCATTGACCTATTTATGGTCCTTTGTTAGACATTAATCTCATCTTATTTGCTAGCAACCATGCTTATTTCTTCCAAATCCATGTTGTGTTCTATATATGGTAGCCTCTCCATAGATGCATTATATCATGACAATTTAGTACACCTAAGTGAAATGCACCAGTTATCTAGGTTTCTAGGAAATTTCTATGCGAAGATGACATTTTCAGCCATATAGGTTGCAAAAACATTGGTTCCTTTCAAGGATCAAACAAACCTTGATCTTCACTTTTTAAAGTAGAGTAAGGATAATCTCTAATAGCACCTTCTCCCTAATGCGTTTTTTTGCACATGCCCTAAAGTGAAGTTCAAATGCAAGCCAAACTCATATGAGGAAATGAAACATTAAGTTATACCATAATATTCCATTCCAAGCTCTCTCTCTATGCATGTAATGTTCCTTAAACCTAGTAGAATTGATGTTTTCCCTAATATATTGTCCTCCTACTTTTGTAGAATTAAAGTATGTATTTTCTCTCCTTTGATATCTTTTGATGTATTGCAACCCTTCACAAATTCATGTGTAGTGTTGGTGCTTTAGTTAAGCGGAATTCTTCATTAGTTTGACTATAGGATTGGTTGGAAAATCGAGTTAAGTCAGAACGAGTTAGGTCTTTAGTCTTGATTGAAGGAAAAGCGAGTTAGATCTCCAGTGTTGATTGGAGAGAGCACAGGTTAACAACTCTGGTGATGATTAGAAGGAGAGCGAGTACCACTCTCAGTTAACTCACTATCAGAGCTCGAGTTCTATATTTTGAACTAGCCTAATTTAGCATGGATCAAATTTATAAAAGAAGGACGAAGGCCCAAGGATTACAATTGTTTTGTGCATAAAGTTTTGTGACAAGACAAATTTCATAGGTTGTGAGAGAGCCTTGTTTGTGGAGAACGTAGAGAGCTTGTGTCCTAAGTAATAGGAGATCACAAGTGCATTAGGATTTAGGAACTAGCATCAAGGGTTGGCATGGCAAGTCCAAGCAAGATCAATGGGTGAACAAGTATGTTCTCAGAGAGACATATTGCTTTGTAAAAGATTCAATTGCTCCGAGAACAATCAATAAAATAGCCACATCAAGCAAACAAGTTTTCCTTGTTGGGTTTCTAGAGAAGACAAGTGTGTCAATATTTGTGTGATGTGTTTTTATATCTATGGTGTTTTCATTCTGCTGCATATGAATTGTTAAGAGACTTTGTATCTTGTTGAAGTAAACTAGTTTCCATTTTCAGTTATTGACTAAGTAGTTGCAGAGTTCAAATCTAACATAACTTCCCTGTACAGAGGGGATACATGGAAGGAGATCTGTTTTCTCAAAATCTTAAGGATAAAAATTGAGAGGAGATTTGTTGACCTACAATTTCTAAAGATCTAGGTTTATTTATACTATGGTCAAAAAGATTCTTCTCTCAAGGAACTATCATTCATATTCTATCTTAGTCCTGATGATGGACCCTCTTTGGGGTTTGAAACGTCAATAGAATAAACACAATACTGTGGATAATCTGGATCACTACTCCAAAAAACTACCATAGCAGCTTGAAATCTAACATAACTTCCCTATACGGAGGGCATACATGGAAGGAGATTTGTTTTCTCGAAATCTTAAGGATAAAAATTGAGAGGAGATCTGCCGACCTACAATTTCTAATCAAGATCTAGGTTTATTTATACTATGGTCAAAAAGATTCTTCTCTCAAGGAACTATCATTCATATTCTATCTTGGTCCTGATGATGGACCCTCTTTGGGGTTTGAAACGTCGACAGAATAAACACAATACAGTGGATAATCCGGATCATGCTACTCCAAAAAACTACCACAACAGCTTGAAATCTAACATAACTTCCCTATACGGAAGGGATACATGGAAGGAGATCTGTTTTCTCGAAATCTTAAGGATGAAAATTGAGAGGAGATCTGCTGAACTACAATTTCTAATCAAGATCTAGGTTTATTTATACTATGGTAAAAAAGATTCTTCTCTCAAGGAACTATCATTCATATTCTATCTCAGTCCTGATGATGGACCCTCTTTGGGGTTTGAAACGTCAACAGAATAAACACAATACTGTGGATAATCCAGATCATGCTACTCCAAAAAACTACCACAGCAGCTTGAAATCTAACATAAATTCCCTGTACGGAGGGGATACATGGAAGGAGATCTGTTTTCTCGAAATATTAAGGATAAAAATTGAGAGGAGATCTGCCGACCTACAATTTCTAATCAAGATCTAGGTTTATTTATACTATGGTCAAACAGATTCTTCTCTCAAGGAACTATCATTCATATTCTATCTTAGTCTTAATGATGGACCCTCTTTGGGGTTTGAAACGTCGACAGAATAAACACAATACTGTGGATAATCCGGATCATGCTACTCCAATTAACATGGTATCAGAGTAGAGATCAGTATAAATACCAACACTAGATTGACAAGTTAGTGGACAACACAAATCAGTGAGCAAGGCCACATAGGACACATGCGGACCAGAGCGCAAGAGGCCAATGACATTATCGGAGCTAACAGGTTGCAGGGTAGTGGATTGGGTAACAAAAAGTTGTAGAGGTAGCTCTAGGGGATGTAGCTAGATAGACCAACCAGAAACAATGAAGGAGCAGGGCAGATGGGGAGGGTGATTGTTAGCTCTGCTACATGCTTCAACATTTGGATGACCAAATACTAGCTCGAGCGTGTGATTTTGCTAAAAGGGAGCTCGCAACAGTCTGTTTCCTTCTTCCCCTTCATTTTCCTTATACTCTCTTGACTCCCGCTGTCCCTGTTTTCCTCCAAAATCCTTTATAAACCCATATTCCCCTCGGGTCCCCGGGCGCAAAGTTTAAACCCATATAACCCGCGCTCACACTTCTATACGCCTCCATAAGCCTTCACCGTAACCCGTCGTCGTCGGTTGATCACAACCGTTGATCGCTCCACCCGAATCCAACAAAGTCTTGGTTAGCCCCTTTTCCTTAGTCCCCAGGCGCTTAACCCATGAAACCGCACCCATATAACCCTCTGCCTTAACCGTAGTCGTTGATCACCGCACCTTGATCTAACGGTCTCCGCCACCTTCCCCACTCGTTAACATGTTACCTCTTCCCGCCGTCTGATCGTTCCAGCCGCATGATCCAACATCATTCGCTTTCCCCACTGTCGAAACTTACCCACGCTTTAACCCGCGAGGAAAGCAGTTTCTCGCCATTGGCCATGCGTCAACCGATGAATGGGATCACGCAGGTCTGTACGAATACCGCCGCAGCTCCAAAAGCAGTGCAAGGAATGCCACCCGCCAACGAAATCGCCCGTCCCCGCCAATTAAACCCCCGCGCAACTTCCGCCTCGATCACCGTTGGATCTGCCTGCCCGCGATCCAATGACCCTCATTCGTTCACTCCCGTTTTCTCCTGATACCCTCTGCAAAACAATTCCCGCTGTCGATCCACGTGATTCAATGACTAATCTTCCTCCTCCATTCTTCCGCCATGCAGTCTTCACCTCCTATGACTGTCCTGTACTCTCGAAGGACAACAACGATCAACTACCAGTACTAGGTGCAATTACTCCACAACAGTTGTGCTTATTAAGGAAAGAGAGCCATGAAGGAAAAAGCAGTTGAAAGCATTAATCAGTCATGGAACGTCTTTTATAACACACTCCACCTGCTCAGAGAAGGACTGTCGAACATCAGAAAGATCAAATCTATTCATTGAAGCAGACAGAGTGTGGCAGAGACTCCATCAGAGAGTTAAGGTGGTTGGTGGTCAGTTATGATCCCTCCACGCATAGGATAGCATAATATATTTGTAAACAAACTCCATATATACCCAGAACACAGATGTAATGGGGGTTGATGGTTGTAGTTTTGATGTAAGGTTCAACTTCTGGAGACTATAACTACTGTGATACTTGCAGCGTCTGGTCTTCATTTTCAGCTAATACAAGCTTCTTTTACTATTAATTGCTCACTTTCCATTTCTGCTATGTTCTAGGCTGTGCCTATTATGCATTTTTCATGTGCTCTTGATGTTTAGCATTAGAGGGGCTGTCATCCCACCTCTGTGTTGAAGTGTAGTATGTATCATTGAATGTATTATGCAGGTTTCTGTTTGCTTAGTGCCAGAGAGCTGTCATTCTGTCTGTGCATTAGGAAATAGATTTGCAGACCTCTTTACTAGTTGCAGTCGGCAATCACATGGTCTTGTGCATCTGCTGGTGTGGTTAGTATTCTCCATGTTCACTTAATCCTCAAACTATGAGTAATTGGTGGTCTAAAGCCTTGTAGTCTGGGGTGTTCACCCATGTTTGGAGTTAAGCATAGTAGAAGTGGTTATCTGGCTTGAATATGCATCATTCCTTCCATTCATCCACCTATTCCATCATTTTTGTTGAGTTTGTAATGTTCCCGAGCATCTCTTAGATACAACCTAGGAGAGTTTCTTGGGGTGATAACTTTAATTGGCGCCGTTGCCGGGGAGAGGAGATTGAAGCTCAACTTCCCTGGGAGAACGACTCAATTCCAGATTTTGATGATAGACAAAGTCTGGGCACATTTCTGGTTGTAATCATCTATCTGGCGACTCCACTGGAGGAAGACCAACCTTTGGTGACTCCACATTATAGTCCTGGCTCAATTTGTGAGGCATAGTCAAAGAAATCCTTAGAAATCACCAGCTGACCTGGTGCCTGACCCTGAGAAGATTGTCAAGTTGAAGAAAATATTGCAGAAAGGAGCATCAAGATAAGGTAAGCCTTAAAAATCCCATGTATCTCTGCTAGTGAAAGTCACCTTCAGAGATTCGTATAGCTCCTTGTTCATTCATTTCCCTTTCGAATCTCAACCTATAGAAAGCATCCATGTTGTCCATCATATTCCTTTGTCATTGTCATCCTTTTTATTGATCCATACCACTCAGTCTACCAATATCCTTTCATATACCTCAGTCATGGCAGGTCAGCAAGCTCTTACAAAGATAGAAAGAATCGTTGCTGCTAGGTATGGACCCTTGGTCTTGCCTATCCCTTTGAATGCCATGCCTGCAGGAGATTATCAATAATATATGCCCAAGTTTGCTGGTACAGAAGGAGTAACAGCTGAAGAGCACCTTGAGGCCTTTTATAGCTATGCTGATAATCTAGATATTAATGAAGAGGATGTGTGGATGAGGGTTTTTTTCCAAAGCCTAGATGGGGAGGCTAGAAAATGGTTTAGAGAATTACCCCCTAGGTCTATTGTAGACATTGAGGCTTTAGATGATGTGTTCCTAAAGCACTGGGGGGATAAGAAAGATCTGCTCTATTATCATACTGAATTTGGGAACTTGCAAAGGGAAGAGGGTGAGCTGCTGTCTGATTTCAATAAGAGATTCAACCATTTGTACAGCAGAATACCATATGAAGTGAAACCCACTCCTACTTCTGCTATGCTCACTTATGCCAATGCCTTCGATTCTCAGTTCTGCCTGCTGTTAAGAGAAAGAAGATGTACTTCTTTGGCTGATATGCAAGATGCAGCCTTTGAAGTAGAGTCAAACATCATAGCTGCAGAGAGACTCGAAGGTGATGTTGATAGGAGAAGACAGGGGGGTGAGCTCTCATCATCCTCAGATCCCGAGATCGATAAAATGGCTAGGATGATAGAGTTATTAGCCTCTGAAGTTTCCAAACTAAAAGCTAAGTAGTATTCTGAGGAAGCAAGAGCTCCTTGTTCCTTTACTCTTCCAAATCCAAATCCATATAGAGGAGCACAGGATCAGTTGCAGAGAAATAAAGATGCAAACAAAGACAAAAGGGTGAAGACCCTTTTTCAGAATATAGTCATGGAGGAAGAGCAATATGAAGAAGAGGAGGAGGTCCATGGTTTGGAAGATAAGGGCAGTGCCCCTTTCCTAACCAAACTTATCTATGAAAGGTCATTATCTATAGGCACTGCTCACCAGTTTTTTGTACCTGCAGAACAACAGGCTGATCAGCAGAAGCAGCTAGCAGCAGGTCCCACCATCCTTGAAGAGCCTGAAGCCAGCCCATCTTCCAATGATTATGCAGATCTGCAACTTGACCAGCCTGCTGTCATTCCTGACCCAATGACCAATAAGGGAGTAGAAAGCTCCCCATCATCTTATGTTTCTTTGTCTGCTCAAAAGAAGATCCCTCATAGTTGCCCCCCAGGCACTGAGGCAGGTCATAGCTCCATTCTCAAGGCTGATACTGATCACCTCAGTCTTGATATTCTGAAACCTACTTAGGTAGCCTCCACACAAATTGAAAAGGCAGCTTGTCAGATGACAGAGGAAGAGGGTGCACAGTTTGGGACCCCTCCTTGGATAAGGATTGTTCTAAGCAAGATGTAGGAGAAGATGATGTCTGTGTGTCCTCCACACAAGAATACATTGGTTTGCCATTCAGATTGATTATGCAGGCCACAGATGACAAATACAAGTACACAGTCACCATTTTTATTCATCAGGTGTACAAAGGCTCCTATGAAGAACATCCAAGGAGGAGAGTATACAGAGAGGGGATGAAATATAGATCATCTCTACCTATTAAGCTCAAATGTCCTAAACTTTTTGAGGTAGATGATCAAATAAATCCAGTTTTGCAGCTCTATGATGAACCGACCGAGAGGAGGAGAAACAATTTTGATGGCCCATCAGATGGCCAGTTTTTGAAGATTTATGTTGTTTAAGGTTCTCAGGCCTTAATGATGATAAGCATGTTCTTTTACAGGTTTTTAGCGTAGACTTAATTTGACTCCATGCCCAATGGATACTAGGCAATGTTTTTAAGCTGGTTTTGTATGAAGGCATTGGTCTGCAATTCTTAAGACCTCACAGGGAGGATCTCATCCCCAGAAGGAGCCAGTGTTAGCTCTGCTACATGCTTCAGCATTTGGATGACCAAATACTAGCTCGGCCGTTTGATTTTGCTAAAAGGGAGCTCGCAGAAGTCAGTTTCCTTCTTTCCCTTCATTTTCCTTATACTCTCTTGACCCCCGTTGTCCCTATTTTCCTCCAAAATCCTTTATAAACCCATATTCCCCTCAGGTCCCCGGGCGCAAAATTTAAACCCATATAGCCCGCGCTCACACTTCTATACGTCTCCATAAGCCTTCACCATAACCTGTTGTCGTCAGTTGATCATAACCGTTGATCGCTCCACCCGAATCCAACAAAGTCCTTGTTAGCCCCTTTTCCTTAGTCCCTGGGCGCTTAACCTATGAACCCGCGCCCATATAACCCTTTTCCTTAACCGTATCCATTGATTGCCACGCCTCGATCTAACAGTCTCTGCTGCCTTCCCCGCTTGTTAACCCGTTACCTCTTCCTGCCATCCGATCGTTCCAGCCGCACAATCCAATGTCATTCACTTTCCCCGCTGCCGAAACTTACCCACGCTTTAACCCGCAAGGAAAGCGGTTTCCCGCCTGTCCCATCGGCCACGCGTCAACCGATGAATGGGATCACGTGGGTCTGTACGAATACCGCCGCAGCTCCAAAAGCGGTGCAGGCAATATCACCCGCCAACGAAACCGCCCATCCCCGCCAATTAAACCCCCGCGCAGCTTCCACCTCTGATCACCATTGGATCTGTCCGCCCGCGATGCAACGAACCTCGTTCGTTCGCTCCCGTTTTCTCCCGATACCCTCTGCAAAACATTCCCGTCGTCAATCCACACGATTCAACGGCTGATCTTCCTCCTCCATTCTTCTGCCATGCAGCCTTCACCTCCTTTAACTGTCCTGTACTCCCGAAGGACAACGGCGACCAACTACCAGTACCGGGTGCAATTACTCCACAACAGCTGTGTTTATTAAGGAAAGAGAGCCATGAAGGAAAAAGCAGTTGAAAGCATTAATCAGTCATGGAACGTCTTTTATAACACACTCCACCTACTCAAAGAAGGACCGCCGAATAGCAGAAAGATCAAATCCATTCATTGAAGCAGTCAGAGTGTAGCAGAGACTCCATCAGAGAGTTAAGGTGGTTGGTGGTCAGTTATGATCCCTCCACGCATAGGATAGCAGAATATCTTTGTAAACAAACTCTATATATTCCCAGAACACAGATGTAATGGGGGTTGATGGTTGTAGTTTTGATATAAGGTTCAACTTCTGGAGACTGTAACTACTATGATACTTGCAGCGTCTGGTCTTCATTTTCAGCTAATACAAGCTTCTTTTGTTGTTAATTGCTCACTTTCCATTTTTGCTATGTTCTAGGCTGTGCCCGTTATGCATTTTTCATGTGCTCTTGATGTTTAGCATTAGAGGGGCTGTCATCCCACCTTTGTGTTGAAGTCTAGTATGTATCATTGAATGTATTATGCAAGTTGTTGTTTGCTTAGTGCCATAGAGCTGTCATCATGTCTGTGCATTAGGAAATAGATTTGCAGACCTCTTTGCTGGTTGCATCCGGCCATCACATGGTCTTGTGCATCTGCTGGTGTGGTTAGTATTCTCCATGTTCACTTAATCCTCAAACTGTGAGTAATTGGTGGTATAAAGCCTTGTATTCTGGGGGTGTTCACCCATGTCTAGAGTTAAGCATAGTAGAAGTGGTTATCTGGCTTGAATATGCATCATTCCTTCGATTCATCCACCTATTTCCAACATTTTTTTGAGTTTGTAATGTTCCCGAGCATCTATGAGATACAACCTAGGAGAGTTTCTTGGGGTGATAACAGCGACAACAAATCACAATGAGGCTGAGCATTATTGAATTTAATCAGGCAAAACGAAGGGCAACAAACTCTGACTAGTTAAGTGACAAATATTGGCCACGGGAGGTCGATAAAAAAGACTGAAAGGAAGACAATAAAGTTGCGTATAGGTGGTTGTAAGCGTGGCTGAGTCGACGTTTACAGTGAAGTGGGTTGAGAATAGTCGTAGGCAAGAAAAGCAAAGAAACAACTTTTTCTTTTGGTTAGCCGACAGTCATAGTTGCAGCTGATAGACACCGGGGACTAGGTCTACACGAGGTGTAGAGGAGACGTGGGCTAAGAGAAGGTCGATAGAGGAGTGCCATACTTGAGCCCGTAGTGAGGATTTGGTGGGTGTATGATTTGATTACAACAATGAGTAATAAAAAATGTTGTTGTAGGATCGAGTTTTTGGACGACAACAACGATTGCGCAGGTATGCGAGGGTGTTGGAAGTGAGTGACGACAGCCCGGAGCATAGTTGCGAGCTGATGACACAAGGACAATTGAGAATTGGGTTGAGTTGGTAGCCAAAGCCGTAGTTAACAATTGCACTGATAGGCCTCTAATGCGAGTTGTGGAGGAGTAGCCTGCGGACTTGGCTGCAAGAAATTAACAAAAAAAATCCGACTGCAAAATTTAAAAGAATCACTGTTATTGTAAAATTGTTCGGGCAACACCGATGATTTTCGGGAAGGGAGATTCGGTCAACCTCGGGTAGCGTGATATGGTTTGGTACAGGTAGACATAAAGCAATATGGTGAATCGTGCCGCGGGCAAGGTGCTACGTTGGGCATGATCAAGTAACTACGAGATGCGATGGCCATTAAGAGTCGTTAGGAAGGGGATCTACCACGACAAGCATGGGCTAATGGTTGCTGGCAGAGTTAGTAGTTGCCAACGAAAGGTACAAAAGACAGTACCAATAGCCAACGAGATTGGCGGAGGTAAACCCTCAGAGGGAGAGAGGGAGACTGTACTGTTCAAAGGATTGGCAACAAAATTCATATGTGTCTCAAAGGATCGAGACATACCCACAATTGTGCTTGAAGGACTTAGCACAAGATCTATTTTAGTGACAGAGAGTGGGCAGGAGGCCTCTTCCAGATCTATTAGGACCTGTTGGTGTGAGCTAACATTGATGGATGCTCAAGATTAGGATCCTGGGAGTGTGGTTGGAAGGAACAAGCGTTCAGATCAGATTCCGTAGAAGGAAGCAATGAAGTTTTCTAGTTTAGAGGGCGTAGCTGTAGCAATAGATAATGTGGTAGTGTTGAAGACAAATCCAAGTGGAATACGTTCTTCCAGAATTACCTTCCTTGCTAAGAGGGAGTGTTGAAAATGCAGCTAGCAAGGTCTTTTGGCTTGTGCCTTTGCTAGTGAAGACCTTAATTTTTCCTTCTCCCAGTTTGAGTGCGAGCTCATAGGATAGATTCCAATTGTGGTGAGTTAATTTCCAGTTTATGGGAATAATCATCACAAGTTCATGCGTAATGTTGGAGCATTAGTTAAGTGGAAGTCTTCATCAAATTGACTACAAGACTGGTTGGTAGATCGAGTTCGGTCAGAACGAGTTGGGTCTTCAGTCTTGATTGAAGGAAGAGCGAGTTAGATCTCCAATGTTGATTGGATAGAGCATGAGTTAACAACTTTAGTGATGATTGGAAGGAGAGCGAGTAACAGTCTCAGTTAACTCGCTATCAAAGCTTGAGTTCTATATTTGAACTAGCCTAATTTAGCATGGATCAAATTTGTAAAAGAAGGACAAAGGCACAAGGATTACAATTGTTTTGTGCCCAAAGGTTTGTGACAAGATATAGCTCATAGGTTGTGAGAGAGCCTTATTTGTGGAGAGAGCAGAGAGCTTGTGTTCGAAGTAATAGGAGATCACAAGTGTGCTAGAATTAGGAGCTAGGATCAAGGGTTGGTAGGGAAAATCTAAGCTACATCAGTAGGAGAAAAAGTATGTTCTCGGAGAGACATATTGCTTTGTAAAAGATTTAATTGCTCCAAGAACAATCAATAAAATAGTCGCATCAAGCAAGCAGGTTTTCCTTGTTGAGTTTCCTGAGAATACAAGCGTGTTAATATTTGTGTGATGTGTTTTTATATCTTTGGTGTTTTTATTTCGCTGCATATGAATTGTTAAGAGACTCTATATCTTGGTTGAAGTAAACTAGTTTCAGTTTTCGGTTATTCACTAAGTAGTTACAGAGTTTCATAAATAAATAACACTTTAAGGTTTTGGATTTGTCTTAAAGCTCTTCTTCACATTCTCTTACCTCCTTGATATAGGTCTTATATTCTTCATAATTTTCTAAAGCTCCATCCCTAGTGTTGAAGATGGACTTGAGAAAAACTTATTTCTTCTTCTCTAAATAGTCCACTAGTTATTCCTCAATTGCATCCTCCCTGTTTTGATAGTATAATGCAGTCTAGGTTAATATTTTTCATGAGATTTTTGGTGTATTTCAAATATTTCTCACAAGATTTTCCTATTTTGTTTTTGTTTAGTGGGTGAGGAAATTAAACAACTTAGTCGATGCAAATTTCCTAAGTGAAGGCTAAAGATAATGTATGTATGGTTAATTGATGTCATTCTACATTACGTAATTACATAATGTGTGTTTTAAAAAAAATTAGAGGCAATGTAGGTAATGGACAATGTAGAAGCATTGTTGAATATCTTTGTGTAAGAGGGACAAAGGGTGAGTTCTCATTTGTTTCACAACCCATGTAATCCTCCCCATTTCAAATACAATGGTGCTACTCCCTCCTTACTTTTGCATAAGATTTTTGGTTGCCATTAAACATTTCTTATAGTATATTATAGTCTCTTTAATATTTCTAATAAGATTTTTAGTATGTTTTAAAGATTTCTCATGCATTTTATTTATTTATTTATTTTGTTTTTATTGTTAGATTTAATGGTTGGAGGAATCAAGGTTGGGTCTTGGCACTCGTAGGGGAATGTGGAGGATCATGCATCTTACATTATTGGTCATTTATTTAATTATGAGTGCAATGCAATGTAGGTAAAAGAAAGAAATGGATCACATATAAAACTACTGAAATATATTCATTGAGAGAGACATTACAATGGAGTGCTGAGTGCTGAGGCAAAATCCATTCATAATCAACTATAGAATCTTCCAGTTAAAAACATTATAGTTCTTTTCCCTCTTTACCTATTTAGGTTTTATGATTTTTGGTGTTTGAATAAGATATATCTTTTGGCGCATAAGATTATTCATAATATATTTTGTCTCTATTTAAGATTTTTGACAAGATATTTTGATCTTTGTTTCATATCTCTCAATATTTTACATGTTTAATATTTTTTCTTAATATTTTCTTGTCTCTATTTACTATTGTTCTATTTTTCAATGTGCAGGGTTCCCTTGGTTGGCCGTGGACACTTCTTGAGGTTGTAATGTATACCCTTCAGACAACAACCACTGCTAATAGTGACAATATTTGAGGGATACATGCAAAAATTATGTTGAAGAGCATCTAAAATATATAAGAAACAACAATGTATAAGAACTAGAAATTAAACATGATCTGTAGGAAGGATCTCGTCCATATAAGGCCTTTGAAAAAATTGATAGTGCTTTGCTCCAATAACTTTAGTCACCTACCATAACCCTCGATCCATATGTAAGCCCTCCTTAGAAAGTTTGTCAGCAACCCCATTTCATTCCTTGTAAACATGCATGCATGTTAAGGAAATAAAATTTTGCTTTAATCTTAAAATATCCTCCAAAATATGAACAAGGGATATGTTCCGTCACTTCCGACACAATTGAGTATAATTTACCCAATTCACGACCAACAAAGAATCACCATAGAGTTGAAGTTGTTCACACCCTTTTTCCTTGTGCAAAAGCAATAAGGGATTTGCATGCCAAAATCTTTGCCTAGTTATTTGTACCATTACCCAATTCCATCTTGACATGAAAGGAATGTTGGTATGATAAATGAAGAACAAACCCTCTCCACAAAGGGAATACCCCCCGAGAAGCCTCATCAAAAAATCCCCAAGGGATACTGACATCCGGATTTTCACTTAGCATAGTTCTTCTGCCAGTTGGCACGTTTGACCGGGGGTAGTGAGAGAGAATAGTTAGATCCTCAGCAACAATCTTTTCTGGATAAGATGATTTGTCATTAAAGATTTCCTTGTTCCTGGCGCCAACATAAAATGAGAGGAAGGGATCTAAAGGGTTTAGTGGCCCTGTTCTCAACCCGAGCTTTCCCAATCTCTTCAAACACTATACCCCCCCCATTTGTAATCCTAGCTAAGAAGTGTATTGTAAGTCGACCAAACTTGTTTTATGAAGGAGCAATGTACAAAAAGGTGATCAATGGTCTCCTCACAACCTCTACACAAGGCACACCATTCAGGACCAATCTTATGTCTTCGCTGCATTACATCCTATATAGGAACTTCTTTCTGATTGATACACTAGACTAGTAAACGACACTTAGATGGGTATTTAGACTTCCAAAGTGATCTCCACCACCAATTAATCTCTACATTTTGTGCAAGCACATTTAAGTGAATATAACCTAGCTTAGGTGTATTTATGCCATGAGGAGCAAGTGCCTAGACCAACTCATCCTCTTCATCATTTAATCTAATGCGAGCTAAAAGCAAAACATCAAAATATCTGGACCATTCCTCCCTAAAAACCTCCTGAAGATTTAAATCTGTATTTGTCAACCATACTTGATGCCAAAGTGTAGTTTGAGTAGGATTATTAATATGAGCAACTCTGGAGTATCCTTGATCTCTCAGCGAGTCAATGAGGGCCGATCATAGTCTGTGCATGTCACCACTCCCTGACCAAGGATCTCTGCCCAACCACACCTTCAAGCCATTCTCGTTCTTCCATGCCAGACCAGAAGAAATGAAATCAAATGAATTTATAACAACCCGCAATACTACTAAAATATTCTGTCTTGATTTGTCTTGAATCCGCACCCAGTCTTTTAGGGAATATGGTGCAATATACTTCTGGAAGACCACCATCATCCAAAGACTGTGAGTAGAGAGAAGCCTCCAATTGCACTTGCTGCAAGGGCTTTTGAGAACATAAAAATAGTTTTTAACCCCCACCCACCTTGCAACTTTGGCATTGCAAGGCGATTCCACTTAACTGAGGGAAGGACAAAATGTTCTTGGGACCCTTACCACAAAACCTGAAATAGATCCTCCTAGCTTTCTCTAGAATACCCTTTGGAATCCAAGCCAGGGATATCCAATAAACCAGAATGGATTTAAAACTAATCTCACTAAGACTAACTTGCCTACTTTGGAAAGCCATTTGAAACTCCAACAAGTGAGTCATTTCTATAACTTAGCTATCAATGACATTCAATCTTATGTTTTGTAACAATTTGGTTTTAGATGGAAACCCAAATACTTTAGGCAATCTTCCAATTCAGATAACTCAAATGGAAAGACAATTTTGATGTAAAGAATCTCATGCTCATCCAAATTGTGAAAAGATATGGTATATTTTCTTTTGTTGATGACCATACCTGTAGCTTTCTCAAACATGAACATAGTCTCATGCAATTTTTGGATATCTCTACCCTAACCATTGCAAAAGACAAGTATATCGTTAACAAAAAGCAGATGACTAATAGCTAGAGCATGAGCTACAACCACAACTTTAAGCTCACCTCTTATCTTTGCCTCCTTCAGCATATGGCTAAGGCGCCTTCAATTACATATAAAAAAGAATTGGGGACAAAGGGCAGAGTTGTCGCAAACCTCTCTGTGCATGGAAGAAAGGTGAAGCAAAACCATTTATCAAAACAAAAGAAACAAACATCAAACATCTCATGATCCAGTTGATAAGCAAGACCTCAAAACCCACATGAGTAAGGAGTCTTATGAACATCTAATTAACACAATCATATGCCTTTGAAAGATCTATCTTAAATACGACACACTTAGTGTTTTGAATTTTTAGACTGTGCAACCCCTCTTAAGTCACTTACTATTTTGAACTTTTAGACTGTGCAGCCCCTCTTGAGCCACTCCAGTGGCTTCATGGATCTGCCTCCCCTCAAGAAAACCAAATTGCTCCTTTGAAATGTTCTTTGAGAGAATTGTTGATTTCGGGTAGCATCGGATGTGCTCTAGGCATGAAAATTGGTAGAGAGGCTGAAGCACATGAGATCTCCAAGACCCATAAATGGTTTGGATAGATTGTACCTAGTTTGGGAGATATTAAAATAATTAATATTTTTAATGGAGTTCCTAAGTCTAAACTTAGGAAAGATAAAATATTAATGGGTATTAATATAAAACTAGGTTGGAAGGGTCCAAAAGTCATGGATCAAGCCAAATCTAATCTTAGCCGTTGATTAGAGATTTAATCTTGGCCGTGGAAGGACCAACGAGAACAGTATAAGAGGAGGCTTGAGGGTCAGTTGGAGAACACACCAGAGTGATCAGTCATTCATTTTGCTAGAGCGGGGTTGCTAAGAAAAGTTGAATCAGTGATCAACAATGAGGGGCAGTGAGTACGAGGCAAAGAGGTAGGGACAATACTAGGAGACTAGCACAAAAGCGAAGAGAGCTAGAGCAGCGGCCAGTCCAGGCTACAAAGAGCCCAGGAGAGGCAGCGCAGAGCCTAGAGAGACTGCGTCATCCATGCAGAGGGCAGAGGGAGTGACGCAGAGTCTCCTAGAGGCTGCACAATGCCTCAGAGGGTTGACGTAGAGGGTCTTGGGGCTGATGTAGGTCAGCAGGAGGCTGACACAATGGCCAGAAGGGCCAGCGCTGTGCTTCAGTTATGCTAGAGAGGGTTTCATGGGACAGGTTTTCTGAATACCTGTTTCCGGATATAGAGGTATTGTTGTCATGTATTTTTCTCTGTTGAGTGAGCCAGTTAGGGACCCAGATGTACTCAGATAGATTGCATAATAATATAACCCTTTGAATAGCTGCACCAATTTTCCCGCATTGGGTTTTTTTGGGGACATTGGTCCAAAAATAACGGTGTCACTTGTGTGCTTGTTTTATTTCAGTTAATGATCTCTAGATGTTGTGATTGTATTGTGTTTATTTCGATATTTAACTGTATTAAATAACTTGTTCGGATTTAGACAAGTAGGAGAAATAAACTAGCATAATACAGAGTAATTTTCTAACGGATAGCCCTAGAAAATTCAATATGGTATCGGAGCGTGGTTGTAGATCACAGGAAAACTGAAGGCATCAGCCGAGCAGAGCATTTGCAACAGATTCAGTTGTCCTGAGTGACAAAGTTGATCCTTGCAGAAGGCAACAAAGGAAGGAGTGACGCAGAGGGACTGCGTCATCAGTCTGGGCCAAAGAGAGGCCAGCGCAGAGGTTGAGGGATGCAAAACCAACTCCTACAGAGCCACACAGAGGCCAGGAGGGTTAACGCAGTTGGCTAGGGGAGTTGATTTGATGGTGTCGAGATTGCGCAGAGTCAAGTGGATTAATCCTTCACTTATTGGGGCATAGGAGGCTGTGGGTAATTTGTGGAGCGAAGCTAGTGCGGTACTATGGTCAGAACAATACCTAAAAGGGCAAGACCAAGGAGGAGGGAGTTGCTGCCGAGGTAGATTTCCAGCCAAGGAATCCAGATTAGTGTTGCAATTTCACAGACGATCGGAGTGGGGAAACTTGACGTTGGCAGAAGGATTTCCAGGAGGGAAATCGGGACTTAGAGGGAGTCCAAAGGAGAAATTCTAGATGAGAAGTAAAGAGACTCAGGAGGAGTCAAACTGAGAACTTCCAAACAGGAAGAAGAGAGACTCAAGAGGAGTCGCACCGAGAACTTCCAAACGGGAAGTAGAGAGACTCAGGAGGAGTCGAATAGAGAACTTCCAGACAAAAAGTAGAGAGACTCGGAGGAGTCGACAGAAGAGCAGCGAGATGGCCGTGAATGCGCTGAGAGATCAAGATAGGCTGGACGGAGTGTCCAACTTTGTGGTCTGGAAGGCCAGGATCTTGTCCATTCTAGACAGATATTGCATCAAAGCCTTCGCCTTGAGAATAGTTGTGATCCCAGTTGACCCAGCTGAGAATGTGAAGTACGAGGAGGCAATGGCCACGGCGAAGTGCATCATCCTTGACGAGGTCAAGGATGATGTGGTCCAACATATTTCTGAGAAGGATAGGGCAAATGAGATGTGGGAGGCCCTAAAGAAATTGTACCAGCATACTTCCGTGCAGAGGAAGATGTTACTTGAGAATCAGCTACGGTCATACCAGATGTAGAAGGGGGAGCAGATAGATCACTTCCTCGGTCGATTGAAGGAGATCCGAGACCAGCTAACTTCCATAGTGGTCACGTCGGATGAGGAGATGTTGGTGAGGACCACACTTAATGCAGTCTCCGAGGAGTGGGAGACATTTGTCCAGAGCATACTGGGCAGGGCGAGTCTTCCAGATTGGGAAGAACTGTGGGCGGCTCTTCGCCAAGAGGAGATTAGGCGGTTGAGCAAGGTGGGGAGTAGCGGGAAAGTGGTCAGGATCAAGAAGGAAGAGGAAGAGGATGCGGCTCTGGCATCTGCGGGAAAGCAGGAGAAGAGGAAGAAGGACCTCTCCAAGGTCAAGTGCTTCCATTGTGGGCAACTGGGTCATTTTGCGAACCAGTGTCCTAGGAAGAAGAGTAAGGGGGAGGCTTCAGACTCTAAGGCAGTGCCAACGAAGGCGGAGAAGGAGGTCGAGGGTCGAGGAGGATGACGATTGTGCCATGAGTGCTCATGTGCCACTTGAGAAGAAGTGGGGAGACATCGAGCTGTAGTCAGGAGGATTACATGCAATGAGGGGCAGGACCCTTGAGTTACCCAACCTCTTGGATTATACCTTGCTACGGGAGCCCCGAAGAGGAGTAGCAGGATTGGCGAATGTAGGTAGAGACGGATGTGGATGAAGCGATAGAGTGTGCTACAGTGTAGGAGTCCCTAGACATCATGAGGCTAGCAGGTTGCAACAGTGCGAGAGGCACGGGAGTGTTGCAGCAGTGCAGGATGGCACAGAGTGGTGTGCAACAGTGTGAGATGCAGGGAGTTGTTGCAACAACGCAGAGGTTAGTAGAGGGAGCATTTGTTAGTGACAGAGAGAGCTTCAACATCGAGAGTGTTTCTAGCTTGACAGGGATGCTAGAGTTGGGTGGATCAGTTACTTACTTCTCAGTAACTGAGTTGCAGTGCAGTAGTAGTATGTAGTAGCACGATGCAGCATGATGAGAGGGGGTTGCAGTGCAGATGCAGTGATGGGAGGATGGACCAGCAGCAGCACGGATACAAAGGGAGTTGTCATACAGATGTAGTAGTGGCAGTGGCAGGGCCATGGGCAACAGTATAGGATGCAGCACTGCAGAGGATGTTGAGCAGGGAGACCTAGCATCAGCACAGGTACCGGTGCCAGATAATCTGTGTGATACTTAGTGAGGAGTATTATTAGAGCACAATCCTTGCTAAGAGGGAGTGTTGATTTGGGGTAGCATTAGATGTGCTCTAGCCATGAAAATTGGTGGAGAGGATAAAGCACATGAGATCTCCAAGACCCAGAAATGGTTTGGACAGATTGTACCTGGTTTGGGAGATATTAAAATAATTAATATTTGTAATGGAGTTCCTAAGTCTAAACTTAGGAAAAATAAAATATTAATGGGTATTAATATAAAACTGGGTTAGAAGGGTCCAAAAGTCATGGATCAAGCCAAATTCTTAGCTGTTGATTAGAGATTTAATCTCAGTCGTTGAAGGACGAACGAGAAAAGTATAAGAGGAGGCTTGAGGGTCAGTTGGAGAACACACCAGAGTGATCAGTCATTCATTTTGCTAGAGCGGGGTTGCTAAGCAACGCTGAATTAGTGATCAGTAGCAAGAGGTAGTGAGTATGAGGCAAAGAGGCAGGGAAAATACTGGGAGACCAGGACAGAAGCAAAGAGAGCTAGAGCAACATCCAGTCCAGGCTATGGAGAGCCCAGGAGAGGCAGCGCAGAGCCTAGAGAGATCGCGCCATCTACGCAGAGGGCAGAGGGAGTGACACAAAGACTCCCAGAGGTTGCACAGTGCCTCGTAGGGCTGACACAGAGGGTCTTGGGGCTGACGTAGGTTAGTAGGAGGCTGACGTAGTGGCCGGAAGGGCCAGCGCTTAGCTTCAGTTGTGCCAGAGATGGTTTCGTGGGACAAGTTTTTTGAATACGTGTTTCCGGATATAGAGGTATTGATGTCGTGTATTTTTCTCTGTTGGGTGAGCTGTTTAGGCACTCAGATGTGCTCAAATATACTGCATAATAATTAACCCTCTGAATAGTTGCACCAGTTTTCCCGCATTGGGTTTTTCCGGGGATATTGGTCCAAAAATAACGGTGTCACTTGTGTGCTTGTTTTCTTTCAGTTGACGATCTGTAGATGTTGTGACTGTATTGTGTTTATTTCGATATTTAACTATATTAAATAACTTGCTAGGATTTAGACAAGTAGGAGAAATAAACCAGTAGAATACATATTAATTTTCTTACTGATAGACTTAGAAAATTCAATACGAATAGGCTTATTCCTTCTAGCAATCACCTTTGAGATAACCTTATATAAACAATAGCAAAGGGAGGGAGGCTTGAAGTCCTCAAAAGACAAGGGTGTCCACCTTAGGAAGAAGGACAATAAAAGTAGAACTGAAGGCTAACAGAACCCTTCCTTCCATTCTAGATTCATTGAACACTTAACAAATCTTTACCGAAAGGATCAAAAGGTACCAAGAAGAATTCGATGGCCCATCCATCAGGCCCCGATCTCTTGAGTTTTTGAAAATTGGAAAGAACTACCTTTAATTCATCCTTGGAGACCTCCTCCATTCATGATCTTTTTTCTTCGTCCTCCACAAACCTTGGAAAAAATTGAGCCACTCAGATTGCTTTTGCAATAGTGACCTCCTCAGGTTTCTAGAGAATGTTTTGAAAATGGGCCTTACCTAGGGATGTCAAGCCTTAAATTTTGTGACCTCACATCCCATGGAATCCTCAATAAGCCAAATAGTATTGGTCAATTTTCGGCCTTCTGCATAGGCAGGAAAAAACTTAGTATTCTCATCCCTAGATTCCAACCAAATTGGCCTGCTTTGAAGGCGCCAAGATGCTTCCTTATTGGCAAGAATCTCCTTTCGTCTTGATTCAAGTTTGTACAATTCCTCCCTGGATTCCTGTGAACGATAACCCTCCTGATTATGAAAAAACCTCAATTTTTTGTTCAACTTCCACTTGATCTTCCTTATTTCGACAAGCCAACCCCAACATCAAAGGAATGACAATTGTCTCTCACCAAAGGAATGAAACTCTCATCATTTATTCAATTAGATTTCATCTTGAATGGACTAGCATGCTTATGGTTATGACCTTTTAATTCTAATAGAATTGAAGAGTAATTTGATTCACCTCCAGATCCCACCCATTGACGAAGAAGACGAAATGTGAGCACCATGGATTTTTCCATAAAAAAACTGTCAAGGCTTTTTGCCTCATGGCCCTCCCCCACATGAAGGTTCCTCCATGTGGGTTTTAACTGAACCGGAACAAGGTCAATCAAGCGCTTAGGAACAATATGGTGAGAAAAATAGTCTGTGAGGGAATCAATTATGACAAGGGGTCCCTAGGATTCTGCAACACCTAGAGAAAAAATTTAATCTCCATCGATAAACAAATTCTCATCACACAGAAAAGACTTCCTAAAGAAATCATTCTAGAAAGAAACTCGACCCTCATTTAGTCGATAAAGGTTAATGAAAGTAAAGATGTTATCCAATTCCATTGAAAAACAAACCAGACACAGGCCTAAGGGGATACTCCATGTATTATGAACCTGAATCTTCTAGGAATGCCACCCCAAGGCCAATCAACATGATCTACCATAAACATCCAGAGCAATAAATTTCCAGAAGGATAAGATAGATTCTAAATGTTTTGTAATATTCTCGCCCTCCCCAAGAGTTTCTTGAAGAAAACTAATGTCAGGTTGCTCCACTTGAACAAGTCTCCTAAGAGTAAGTCTTTTGGGGTTACTTGCCAACCCTCTCAAATTGAAAGAAAGGACTTTCATTGAGACACCCCGTGGTGGGCTACCAATGCTCTAAGAGCCCCATCTATGAAAGAAGTTTGTTTGCTCGGAGCCATCTCCTTACAGGCTTTAGCTCTTGCTAAAAAAATATGATATTTTCCACCGCTACCCTTTACAAAATGGTCGGATATGAAAACTATCCAAGGCCACCTTCGAGGCCATCAATCATCTAGAGGACTAGTCACAACCTCAAAGTGTATAGGATATCCCCTTCATCCAAGTTTTTCCAGAGCACCTCAAAGAGTCGGTCGCTCTCAGAGAGGAGTACCTCAACAACCTAAACGGGATAAAGCAAGAGGCTTTCACATGGGAAAGGGAAGTGAACAACTTCTGAGAGACCACAATATCCATTCCAATAGAAGATTGATCCCAATCTTTCCCTAAATCAGAAAAGGAGCTAACAAGTAATAGGGGGAAGGGAAATAGAATTACCAGGGATCACAATGTCCACCCTAGATTGGTTGATTGTGGCCACATGCTATCTAACTGTAGCTTCCATTTGAGACACCTTTGGAAAGCCCATCAATGAACTAGGCATGGGGGAGCTAGTCGGCAACATGGACTTATGCCGCACACAATCCGTAACCTAAAACTCTACGTGGTAAACTGGAACCACTCATGCAGTCTTTTGTTTCTTGGTAGCTTTACTAGATATTGAGGAGTTTTTAAAAGGGAGATTTCAATTGTTTACCAAGTGACCATATTTATGGCGCCTCCTCCATCTGAATGGAAAATCTTCGTAGTGGAATACTTGTAATCTAATAGTGCCCTTCCCAATATTCATATTTTCATGAAGCTTCTTCTGAAGGTCCAAACTTAGCAAAACTTGAGCCACCGACATGTCTTTCTTTTTTTTAAAGAAGTAATCCGCACCCAAGAAACATCTCAAGTTGTTCCCCAAAATTGCAATGTTTTGAGGGTTAGACATATGGGACGACAAACTAGGAAACCAAACCCAAACTTGCACCACATCAAGCTGTTCCTTGCTAGCATCAAATAAAGGGGTTCAAAACTTGAAAATAATGGGGGTGGAATTGATAGTCCATATCTCTTTTGCCACTTTCTCTGCATCCTCATGAGACTTGAAGTTTAATGAATCCATCCCTTGGCTAGAAGAAAGATATCCATAGCATCGATGACCAATGGGTTTACATTTTGGTTCCTCCATTCAACAAGGGTCTCTAAACAAAACTTTCGGCTTTTGGCTCTACCCACTAGATATTTCTCTGCTAGTTCTATTGCTTGTGCCATCTCCACATCATCCCCCATGCATAAATTATAAGGATCTTCTTTCTTTTTGAAGAAGATCCCCTACCTAATACTAAAGCTCATGGAAGAAAACTTCGACAAAGGGATCTTGGTAATTGACAAGGGAACCTTTGAAAAAGCCTTCATAATCACTAGAATATCATCCAAGGATGAAGAACCTGACAACGACAAAACCCCACCATCGATTTAGGGAAAAGGAAAAAGCTGGAATCTAGGAAACCTATCGAGAAAGACACCGAAATACCTAAGAAACCCTTGTCGTGTATGGTGTTGAAGTTTCTAGGTTTACTTAGTTTAGAAACCCTTCATGCACCTTTTCTGATTTATTCCTACCTACTTGTTATTTTTCTTTAACAAGTTACTTACAAAGTAAATATTGAAAATAAACACCAGTGCATGCTCAACATATTATAGATCAGCAACTAAAAGAAACAAGAACAAACACACCACATGACACCATTATTTTTGGACCAATGTCCGCGGAAAAACCCTATGCAAGAAAACCGGTGCAACTATCTGAGGATTTTCTTATAAAGCAATATCAGAGTACAATCTGGGTGCCGAAACTGGCCTACCCAACAGAGAATTTCCTTAGTAGCTATACCTCACAGTTTGAGAAAAATCTCCAGGCTAAAACCCCGGAAAATCCTTTCGGCAGCTTCTCAGCACAAAACTGCTCTGCAACCCCAGTGTCTACCCAATATGGACTGCGTTAGCCCCTCTCTGTCTCACGCTAGCCCTGCGTCAGCCTTTCTTGGCCTGCATCATCCCCAAGAGGCCCTGCATCAGCTTTTTGGGTCTCTGTGTTAGATAGGCTAGCCTCTCTGGTGCTCTGCGCAGCACTTGGCTACCTCTGCGTGACCCCTTGCTGGCTTTGTGTCACTCTACTTGGCTGCTGCGCTGCTCTCCCAGCACAATCTCTCCCTTCTCTGTTTCTCTGTACTCAATGCCCCTCAACTACTCTCCCGATCACTGATTCTATCTCTCTTAGCAGACCCTGCTCTAGAGAATAGAATGACTGATCACTCTGGTGTGTTCTCCAAGTGACCCTCAAGCCTCCTCTTATACTTTCATGTTGACATCTCAATGGCCGAGATTAAGTCCCTAATCAACAACTAAGATTAGATCTAGCTTGATCCATGTCTTTTGGACCATTCTAACACATATTCATATTAATACACATTAATATTTTATTTTCCCTAAGTTTAGACTCAGGGACTCCATTAAAAATATTAAGTATTTTAATATCTTCTGATCTGTTTAGAATATGCCCAAACCCTTTCTGGGTATTGGAGATCTCATGTGCCCCAACCTCTCCACCAAATTTCGTGGTTGGAGCACATCCGATGCTACCCCAAATCAACACTCCCTCTTAGTGAGGATTGTGCTCTTGCAATACTCCTCACTGAGTATTACTCTGATCATCCGGCATTGGTACCTGTGCTGATACTAGGCCTACCTACCCAACATCCTCTACACTGTTGCCTCCTGTATTGCTGCCCATGGTTCTGCCACTGCCACTGCTTCATCTGTAAGACAACTCCCTTTGCATCTGTGCTGCTGCTGGTCCTTTCTCTCAGCACTGCATCCACACTGCACCTCCTCTCAACATGTTGCATCGTGTTGCCCATTGCTGCATTGCAACTTAGTTACTGAGAAGGAAGTAACTGATCTCCCAAATGACCTCCCTATTGGGCTAGAAACACCCACTGATGCTGAAGCTCCCTCTGCCGCTGACAAGTGCTCCCTCTCTGACCTCTGTGCTCATGCAACAACTCCCTGCATCTCACACCGTTGCACACCTCTCTGTGCCTTGTGCCTTCTTGCACTAGTGCAACACTCCAATGCCTCTCGCACTGCTGCAGCCTGCTAGCTCTACGCTGTGTCAGGACTCCTGCACTGTAGCTCTCTCTGCCACTCCATCTGCATTCGTCTCTACCCACTCAGCCAATCCTACTACTCCTTGTCGAGGCTCCCGTACAAGGTCTAATCCAAGAGGCTGGGTACCTCAAGGATCCGACCCTCCATCGCCTGTAGTCCCCCTGACTACAGCTCGATGTCTCCCCACTTCCTCTCAAGTGGCGTGTGTGCACTCATGGCACAATCATCGTCTATCAAAACTTCCTTCTCTGCCCGTGCTGGCACTGCCTTAGTCTCGGAAGACTCTCCCTTACTCTTCTTCCTTGGGCACTGGGTCGCATAATGACCCATCTCCTCACAGTGGAAGCACTTGATCTTGGAGAGATCTTTCTTCTTCCGCTTCTCCTGCTTTCCCTCAGATGCTAGGGCCACATCCTCCTCCTCCTGCTTGACCTTGATCCCTTTGCTGCTGCTACCTGTCTTCGACTGCCGTCTGATCTCTTCTTGGCGAAGAGCTGCCCACATCTCGTCCCAAGGTGGGAGAGTCCCTCTACCCAGGATACTCTGGACAAACACTTCCCAATCTTTTGAGACAACATTCAGGGCTGTCCTCACCATAAGCTCCTGATCTGGTGTCGCTCCTATAACAGTCAACTGGTCTCGGATCTCATTCAATCCTCCGAGGAAGGTGTCAATTGATTGACACTTCTTCATCTTATATGACCTCATCTAGTTCTCGAGCAGCATTCTTCTTTGCATAGAAGTATGATAGTATAGGTTCTTGAGAACCTCCCACATCTCAACTGTCATTTCCTTCTTGGTTATATGTGGTGCCACATGATCCTTGACCCGGTCAAGGATAATGCACTTGGCCCTTTGCAATATTTCTACAGCCTTCTAGACTCCAACAACCGCCTCTCTGTGAACTCCGTCAACCCCTCTCTTCCTCACGCTAGCTGTGCGTCACCCCACATGGGTCTGCGTCAGCCTTGGGATGCCTTGCGTCAACCCTCTGGCCCTCTGCATCAGCAACGCTGGCCTCTCTTAGGCTCTGCGCAGCTCCCGGCTTCTTCTGTGTGTCTCTGGCTAGCTCTGCTTCACATTTCTTAGTTTCTGTGGTGCTATAAACAGCTTCTGTCACCTAGGGACAACTGTTTTTTGCTGATGTTGCTCCGCTCGGCGGATGTCTTTTAGTCCTCCTGTGATCTGCAACTTCACTCCGATACCATGTTGAAGTTTCTAAGTTTACTTAGTTTAGAAACCCTTATGCATCTTTTCTGATTTATTCCTACCTACTTGTTATTTTTCTTTAACAAGTTATTTACAAAGTAAATATTGAAAATAAACACTAGTGCATGCTCAACATATTACAGATCAACAACTAAAAGAAACCAGAACAAACACACCACATGACACCATTATTTTTGGACCAATGTCCCCGGAAAAACCCAATGCGGGAAAACCGGTGCAACTATCTGAGGGATTTCTTATTAAGCAATCTCAGAGTACAATCTGGGTGCTGAAACTAGCCTACCCAACAGAGAATTTCCTTAGCATCTATACCTCACAGTTTGAGAGAAATCTCCTGGCTAAAACCCCGGAAAATCCTTCCAGCAACTCCTCAGCACAAAACTGCTCTGCAACCCCAGCGTCTGCCCAACCTGGACTGTGTCAGCCCCTCTGTCTCACACTAGCCCTGGGTCATCCTTTCTTGTCCCGCGTCAGCCCCAGGAGGCCCTGCGTCAACTTTTTGGGCCTTTGCGTCAGACACGCTGGCCTCTGTGGTGCTTTGCGCAGCACTTGGCTGCCTCTGCGTGGCCCTTGCTGGCTCTGCGTTACTCTCCTTGGCTGCTGCACTACTCTCCCGACACAATCTCTGCCTTCTCTATACTCAATGCCCCTCAGCTGCTCTCCCAATCACTGATTCTATCTCTCTTAGCAAAACCCGCTCTAAAGAATAGAGTGACTCATCACTCTGGTGTGTTCTCCAAGTGACCCTCAAGCCTCCTCTTATACTTTTCCTATTGACATCTCAATGACCGAGATTAAGTCCCTAATCAACAGCTAAGATCAGATCTGGCTTGATCCATTTCTTTTGGACCATTCTAACACAGATTCATATTAATATACATTAATATCCCTAAGTTTAGACTTAGGGACTCCATTAAAAATATTAATTATTTTAATATCTCTTGATCTATTTAGAATCTATCCAAACCCTTTTTGGGTATTGGAGATCTCATGTGCCCCAACCTCTCCACCAAATTTCGTGGCTGGAGCACATCCGATGCTACCCCAAATCAACATATGGGTGGGTTCGGAAGAGAAAAATCCCCCACATTAACGGCTTGAGAAAAATCACCAGGTGGGGTGAAAAGATTTAACTGTGAGACCACTGGCCAAATCCCTAGACACATGGCAATGGAGAGCTAGGAATCTCCAGGAAACAATCGATTCTTGGACCGAGACAACCCCCAAAAGAAAATAAGCCCCCTTTAGCACTTCCAATAAATGAGATGCATCCCTCCCCGAAGGAGTCAGAACCTCCACAAGTGACAAACGTATGCGCCCTAACAGGGCTCACTAAGTAATATTCAACAACCTCCAGGTCCTCCATACTTCCACCATGCTAAGAGTGCCAGATCAACAAACCATTGCAGCCTCCACCAACAAGAACCCAGAAAAGGAAAGTTGACCATGGTATGTAAACCCTAGTTAAGAACACTGAAGAGAAAAGTCGCCCCAAAGGAAAACTTGCTTGCTTGAGGGAAAAAAAATTGCACAGAGAAAGGAAAACCTCTAGCACTGCACTGGACTTACCAAGTGCGCGCTGGTTGACCGACAATACTTTAGACCCTAGCTAACATCCATCATACCTCCATCACTTCAAACCCTCCTTTCCACCAGAGCCTGCTCATGAGGGAGATGATATTAAAGACATAAAGATGAAAGAAATGATTGTTGCTTCATCCTTATATAATGTGTTTGTTGAAATTTAAATGTAATGCAAAGTAAGAAAGGTGAATGAGCACTAATGAAACTATTGAATATCTTTGTGTGAGAGAGACGTGGAGCACTATAGCAAAAGTAGAAGCAAAGGCAGAGGATAAGTTATCTTTTGGAGCAAGGCTCATGTATGTTCTACTACAAAATCCTCTTAGTTCAGATACCATGGTTCTCGATCCTTCTTACCAGTTTGGGGTTTCTAATTTTTGCTAGCATTAAATGTACTTCTATTTAAATTAGATGTATCTTATATTACTTGGAATTCTCTTATTTATTGAATGTAGTGCAAATGTAGGTAAAAGAAGGTGGACGAGCAAAGGTGGAGGAACAATGCTAAAACTTTTGAAATATTTTTGTGTAAGAGAGACTTGAAGTAGTGTAGGAGAGTGCAAAGGTAGAGGGTGAATTTTCTTTGGGTTATCCTTCTTCTTTCTTTATTTAGGGTTTATGCTTTTTGGTCATTGAATAAAATGTACTTTTGCATAATATCACTAATATTTTTTTTTGGTCTTGGATTATGTTTAAGATTTATTATAATATCTTTCAACGTTTGTTTAATATTTCTTATAAAAAATTTGTTGTTTGTCTTGGAACATTTTGGTTTTCATTTAATATTTTATGATTTGGTTTTTATTGGATTTAGGAAGTGGATATATAGAGGCGGATCCTAGGAATGGTGTAGATTGCATAGGTGCATTTGGTGAATGGAAAGACCAAGGAGGAGGTGGGTGTGGTTTCATGTGTTTGTTTATATTAAATGCATTCCATATTATTTGGGATTTATATATATGGTGAGTGCAATGCAAATCTAGGTAAAGGAAGGTGGAGGAGCGCCAATGAAACCACTGAAATATTTGTGTGAGAGAGACTCAGAGAAGTGTTGGAGAGTGCAAAGGTACAAGGTGAGTTCTCTTTTAGTTCCAACATGGATATTTTCTCGTTTCAATACAATGGTTCTGACACTGTTTCACATTTCTCACAAGATATTTTGTGTATTTGATAATTTGATTTTTGCATCATATTTCTCAAAAAATATCTTGTGTGGTTGATATCTCTTATATAATTTTTTGGTATGTATTTAATACTTATCTAAGTTTTGTTGTGTAGGGTGTCCTTGGTTGGTCATGGAGCTTTCTAGGGTTGGAGAGTTGCGTCTGTGTCTATCACTTCTTTTTGTTATACCTGGTTTTTTTGTTTTTTTGTTAATACATTTGCAATTGTTGTTGTGGTTATTTTTTTGTTCTTTTATAAATTTGATTTTTGTAATTGTTATGTTTGATGTTTTTTTTTGCATTTTATGAGCATGGCCATGCTAATTTGTGGTTTGGCATTTTGTTTCCTCATTTTTTTATATAGTTATAGTTGTTGATAATTTTTTTATTGTTCAATGGGTGGGGAAATTAATGGAAGACCTAGTAGCTCATATTGTGGGATTAGAGTTGATGCAAATTCCACACAAGTAGATGAAAAAGGTAAGGGAGAGGTATGTATAACTTGATTTTGTCTAAATGATTTCATAATTTCATAGTATTTTAAATTAACTCATTTGTTGATTCAAAATTATATATGTGTGTTATTTAAATTTAGAGGAAATGCATGTAAAGTAAGGTTGAATGCTAATGAAACTTTTGAATATCCTTTCATGGTCTTTTAAATTAACTCATCTGTTGCTTGAAAATGATATCACATGTGTATTTATTTAAATTTAGGGGCAATGCATGTAAAGTAAAGTTGAATGCTAATGAAACCATTAAATATCCTTATGTGAAAGACATGGGATGCATTATAGGTGAGACAAAAGTAGAGGCGGAGGAGTTATGGTCCAAGACCCATGTATGTTTTGCAGAGATGGTTCTCCTCACCCATTTATTCAGGGTTTACAATTTTTGACCTTACATAAGATGCACTTTTGCATATGATCATTCATAAGAATTTTGTTGATTGTTTAAGCTTTCTCATACTTTATTTTAGTTTTTATTCAATATCTCATAAGTTTTTTAACTCTCTATGCCATACTTTTTAGTTTGATTTTTGTTGGTTTTAGGTGATGGAAAATTAAAGACAATTCTCAAGGTTGTTGTAGATTCTACTTGTTCTTTCGATGAAGAACGTGGCTCAAGATGAGGAGATATGTATGGTTCCATGTGCCTTTGATTAATTTAAAGGCATCATGTATCATTTGTGATTTATTTTTTATGAATACAATGAGATGCATTTAAAGTAAGGTTGAACGCTAATGAAACTATTGACTATCTTTTTGTGAGAGAGATGCGGGATGCACTATAGATGAGGAAAAAGTAGAGGCAAAGGAGTTATGTTATGGTGCAAGGCCCATGTATGTTTTGAATAGATGGTTCTCCTCCCTACTTATCTATTTAGGGTTTATGATTTTTGATCTATACATAAGATGTACTTACTTTTGCATATGATTATTCATAAGGGTTTTGTTTGTTAAAGATTTTTCGTACTTGGTTTTAGTTTCTATTTAATATCTCTCATAAGATTTTTTGCTCTCTGTTTTATATCTTCTAGTTTGGTTTTTATTGGTTTTAGGCAATGGAGAAATAAAGGCAAGTCTTAAGGCTGTTGTAGATTTTACTTTTTCTTTCAATGAAGAACACAACTCAAGATGAGGAGGTATGTATGATTCCATGTGTGTTTGTTTAATATAGAGGCATCACATATCATTTGTGATTTATTTATTTATGAATGCAATGTTATGCAAATAATGAAAGGAGGAGCAAAGTTGGAGGTGCACTAATGAAATGAGTGAAATATCTTCATGTGAAGATGGTGACAATGAAGAAGAATGTAGAGGCGGAGGTGGATGGTGAGTTCTTTTTTGATTATGTTATGAATTTGTCCTTGTTTCAGTTATAATGATTCTTTGCCTTCAACTTCTTTATAATTTATGATTTTGGTCATTGTGTAAGATGTACTTGCTTTTGCATAAGATTATTCATAATATTTTTATCTTTGTTTATGTTTTCTCATAATATATTGCAATATTCATTAATATCTCATAATCCATGTCACTAACTATTTAATATTTATTGTGTTCTTTTAAAATTTCTTAAAAGATTTTTTGGTCTCTATTAAATATTTTTGGATTTGGTTTTTTGTTTGGTTCAGTAGGTGGAAAAAAATCAAGGTAAGTCTTGTTACCACAAAATCTATATTCATCAGTGCAAAAGCCACAAGAACCTAGATAATAGATTTGTGTCACCAAGAGGTCAGCCACTATTACCTTGCCAACTTTCCTTTGCTCTTCAGGTTGGCTCTGCTCCAACTCAAGGGAGGTTTCTCTAATTATTGTTATTGGAATTGTAAGTCAATGGAGTGAAAAGGTGATTTAGGAAGTATATTCTAGCGAAATAGGTTGTATAGTTTGTAGAAAAGGATGGATGGCAGAATTGAAGAGTAGTGCCATACTCCGTTGGGTGAATGGGCTTAAATGGGAGGCTCTCCAAAAGGTGAAAAGAATACAATATGTCTGAAAAAAATACAAGTTGATTGCACTCTGTTTTTCTATATTGATAATTTTGGAACATGCATGCAAATTAAAAGATGCTCATATTGGCATATGCATGGCTTAAGCATGCACATGCCCTATACTCTAGCCTATGTAAATGTGTCTTCTCCACACTACAAATTAGTGTTGTGCCATCTCTAGGCATGAATGTGCCCTATACTCTAGCCTATGTAACTATGACTTTTCTACGTTTGCAAGTTATTGCTGTCCTCTCTCTCTACCAGGGTTGTTGCATAAAATCCAAAGATGATATTTGCTGAAGTGAGTTATTGTTGTATGGATCATCATCATTGTTGCACAATGTTGAACAAAATACTGACCATGGAAAAGGTTTAAAATATCAATACATTAACTTGCACTGATCCCTTTTCCCATGCACACCAATATGTTAGATGCGTCTGGACACCATTGTGGGAAAATATGGCTAAAGTCCAATTTGGATGAAATATGATGTCTCTCTGACTCTTTTTGTTTATAGTATGTTTTGTTTAGTTTTATTAAAAATAGCAATTAGATTCCAATGTACATTTTACATAGGCAATTCAAATAGGCATGTGCCATCCCAGGCACCTCATTGTTGCACTTGGTGAAAGAGTGTGAGGTAAAAATAAAATAAATTCACATTCAAATTCTCTGGTCTATTCTATCACCCTATTTCTTGTGTTAGGGATTTGAAGCTCGATAGTTGCAGCAAGCCTTCTTGGAAGTCATCACCAATATAGGTTGTACAATCCCCCATACCATTTCCTCGAGTGTTATTCCCATAAATTGGAAAATTGTAGGACTTGGCTCTTTTCTCTCGGGGTTTTATGAATATTGATGGTAAAGGCTTCTTATTGACGTTTGGTCTATAGGAAAATACTTTAGCAAACTTTGGTACATTTACTAACTTCCCCTGTGATATTAGAAGAAACTATGATGTGCGAAAACACCTTGGATGGTCAATCATAGGTTACTGCATAACTTATAAATTTAGATTGTCTCTCCCCCAGAAAGGACTGGATAAATTTATGCAAACTTGTTGTATTTACTTCCCTTAAGAACCATAAGGTTATTTTGTTAGTGGCATCTTCTCCTAGGAAAGCTATCCTTGTTGGTTATACATTTTGAAACATTTAATGTATTCTTTGACTATTTTCTTGTAGATGACTTTTCAAGAATGTGATAGGAATGTGAACTCTAATATATAGTGTATGTTTGTCATCAATTTATCCATTCATCATAATATTGCAAAAATGTCTTTGCTGAAGAACAATGTTGTGCAAGGGATTTTCTCACAACTTAGACAACCTCAACCAAAATCACACCCTTAAGAACTTTAAATCTAGGACTTTCGAAATTCAAGGAACAAACAACGAGAACCTCAATAGTATCTTACCAATATGGTATCTAGCAACATAGAAAGGTAGGTCTAAATAAGACCAAAATATCCCTATCGCTTTCTCAACTTCAACCCTTCTGTGCTCTTTAGGCTAGGTTGAGATTCAACCCTTAGGTGTAATATGTGAAGCACAAGAAACTGTGCTTAAAATATAGCACTGTTAATAAAGGGGGAGAAGCAGAAGTGGTTTTAGCTAGAGGAAGAGGACTAAATGCAAAAATTGAGCCTTGTCCAAATTGAAGCCTTATTTCAGTGTCTCACTTTTGCAACTTCAATGGCTCCTAGATTTGCCATTTTGATCATGGTTAATTCTTGTATTCACATTTGGTCAATGTTTTAAAATTGACATGGTACTTCAAATGGTTGTTTGTTGTGAAGTCCCTTCCTCAAACAATTTTCATAGTACATTCCACCTTATTGCACTCGGGTAGTTACGACAGGGCCAGACAAATTCCCTTCCTTGAACAATTTTCATAGTTTTTATTTTTATTTTTTTAATCTATAGGATTTTATGAGAAGAACACATCCAACATAAAATCCAAAAAAATCCCCAAGAAGTTGATGAAAATTTTGCATTGGCGAAATAAAGAAAAATTGTGTGGGAATGTTAAGTGGAATTATCATAAACATAGTGTTCTCTCGAGTCTTTGCTGCAAATCTTTAGACATTTTCCCATCCAATCGATTTCTAATGCTAAAAAGTTTTCCCCTGCTATACATTCATCAGCGGTTGAAAAATATGTTCAAACTTGCTGCAAAAATACAAATACAACACTCTGTAGAGAATTCTGTCTGGAAAAAAAATCAGAACTGATAATAATGGAGAATGAAGTTTCTATTTTGCATTTTTTTTCTTATTTCTTGTTTGGATCCCACATGGTGAGTATTGAAAAATTTGTTAAGTACTTGCAAGTGTAGTCAAATTTGTTTTGTATCAACAAGTTTGACCAAGCTTGATCGGTCAATTATTTTAGGGTTGAGTCAATGAGTATTATTTTTACTCACTGACAGCTTTAACAAAATAAACAATACATTGAATGTTCTTTTCAATATTGTTAGGCATGTTTTATGTTGAGGGAGAATTGGCCTTACTCCTTTGATGGATGACTTCATGCCCAAGAATCCAATGCTCAACTTTCACATTTTTTAGTATTGTTTTATTTTTTTGGTTCAATTTAGTATATTGTTGGGGATGTATATTGCGATCAGTCCAAATGTTGTAAATATAGCATTTTGATGATTAGTTATGTTTATTTCTCTGTGTAGACTATTGCGACTGCATATATTTTCCTTTCTGGTAAGATAGAAGAAACTTTTGTGCTTCTTTGAGATGTCACAATGTTGGCTTAGGACATTTGGCAAAAGAGGAACCCAACTGCAGCCAAACATATTAGAGAAAAGGTGTGGGTTAAAACAATGTAAAACTTGATGTTGAAACATTTTTTATGTCCCTTTTTGCTAATGAATTTTATGGATCTAACATTTTGGATGTATTTTATGGATTCAATATTTATGTAGCATTCTTGGTTTGTATTTATGCAACTTGATTTATGATATTTAAATTTGCTTTTCAATACTATATAGTGCCATGAATAACAAAAACAGGTGTTACTCATGGCGGAGCAAGTTCTGTTTTCCACAGGTGTTACTCATGGTAGAGCAAGTTCTTCTTTCCACATTGGCCTTTGGCCTTTGCTTTTATCGTGCAACATCCATACAAATATCTTGTTTGTGCAATTAAGATTTTTAATGTTGCAGAAAATTCTTTAGCACAAGTAGCATGGAATTTTGTAAGTAATGGGTGAGGGTTCTAGTCTCTTTATCCTTGTTCTTCAATATTTTACGTTTTTTGGATTGCATGCATCTATGGATTTTCAACAAGACTAAAATTGCTTTATGTTACAGGGATTACAACCCTCTGCCTCTAGTGCAAGCCTTTAACGTTGGAGCTATCTTTCTTGTTGCTAAATTTTTGAAGGTTAAACTTGGCCATTAGATGGACAAAGGCCTTGGTGGGGGGATTGTGATGTGACTCCTCACCAACATGAGGGTTAGCTTATTTGCTCTATGATCTAATTTGGTGTTTCTGTAGAGTGTTTAGAATTATAGTATCCTCAAACTTTGCATAATGTCATCATATCTATATATATTCTTTTACTGCCCATACAACAATTCTTGTTAGGCAAGATATATTTGAAAGTAGGGGACTCGGTATTGTAAGTGACTTGTCAATTTGTGACATGCAGGCATCTACTCACTACAATTGTTAATTTCTGTAGATGTTGGCAATCAAATGCTAGATCTATATGAATAAACCAAGTCAACATCCACTTTAAATGACATCAACTCTCCTCAAGATGTGAATAATAAATTAAAGTCTTCATATAAGAATATTATCCAAGTTTAGTCGGGTGAAAAGACCATATCAAATGTCACCGACATATGCAAGATGCCAGATTAAGAATTGCATATGCATATGCTTTAAAAAAAACATTTTTCAGACTTTTTAGGGAAACATCCACCATTTGTTTGTTAGAGCTATTTTCTTCACAGTAGCTTGAGTTTGATGATATTGCAGGTTAAACAACAAATATAAATCCAAGTAATGCCAAGGATGCAAAGAAAGAGCACATATGAAACAATAAAGAACTCAACTATCGAGAGTGAGCTAACATCAATGATAAGTTCAGGTAAAAGGGGTAACATGGATATACAAGAGCATTTGGTCAATACAAATCTAGTCTTATTTAAGTTAGAGGTATCTTAATTAATTAATTTGTTGTTTATTTAAATATATTTTTTTTTTCTTTGCTAAGACTAACCTATGCACCCACGGGGATTTGAACCAGTGACCTATCGCAAGGAGTGCCTTAACAGCACACCCATTCACCGTCAATCCAAAGCCCCGTGGGCTTTGTTTATTTAAATATTGAGTGCAATGCAATGTAGGGAAAATAACATGGAGGTTAATTGATGAAATTATTTTGTTGTTTATTTAAATATCGAGTGCAATGCAATGTAGGGAAAATAACATGGAGGATAATTGATGAAACTATTGAAATATCTATGTAGAAACACTATATTATAGTGAAGAGGCAGTAGTAGAGGTGAGTTCTCTTTTGGTGTAAAAATCCATGCTATCTGCTATGAAATCCTCATGGGGTCTTTGTTTTTTATTTCTCAAAAGATATTTGGTGTGTATTTTATATTTGTCATAAGATTTTATGGTCTCTATTTAATATTCTTCTATTTTTTAATGTGCAAGATGACCATGGACACTTTTTGGGATCATAAAGAAGAATTGTCTACTATTTCTCCTTGTTTTGTTTTTGTTATTTTCATTTCTTTTTGCTATTGTTGTTGCTATATTTTGCTATTGCTTGTTACTTTGTTTTTATACAACTACGGTTGTTATTTTTTTACATTTTGTGAGCATGGCCATGCTAAATTGTGGTTTCACAGTTTGTTTTTCATGTTTGTTTTTTATTTATTTATATATTTTCATTTCATTTTATTTTATTTTTATATACCTTTGTTCATGGTTTTTGATTTGCCTTCAAATTAAGGCAAGCCTTAACAACACATATTGTGGATTTAGAGTTGATGAAGATTGAACAAATGTAATGGGCAAAGATGAAAGAGGTATGTATGAGGGAGTTCACTAGTTTGTTGCTACATAATTTAATGGTTCCACTTTGTTTTAATTGAATTCTTTTGTTGCGTCTTATATCATGTGTGTTCATGTATAAATTTATTATAGGCAATATTGGTAAAGGAAGGTAATTGGAATCTTCAAGCATAAGCCAAGATTTCTTCTTACTGAGTAGAGTTTGTAGATATGGATGAAACAAAATAGAATTTTTTTATCCAAGTTATGACATACTAGTTTTCATCTACAATTGGGAGGGGTACTAAGCACTTTGTGCCACTGAAGTGTGTGGGTTTCTTACATGTGCATATCAATCTCAACATTTTCATTAAAACATGAGACATTTGTCTTTTTAGCCCCATAATATCTACATTTTTCTATATTATCGCTTCATAATTGAGTAGAGTTTGTAGATATGGAAGAAACAAATAAAATTTTCAATCCAAGTTATGACCATACTAGTTTTCATCTATGATACGATTGGGACGGGTACTAAGCGCTTTTTCAATCCAAGTTATGACCATACCAATTTTCATCTACAATTGGGAGGGGTACTAAGCACTTTGTGGCACTAGAGAGTTTGGGATGCTCACTGTGTATTTCGATTTCAACATTATCATTAAAACATGACACATTTGTCCAATTAGCCCAATAGTATCTACAACTTTCTATATGGTTGCTTCATGTTTTTATGAAAGAGCTAAAAACATCATAGACTTCTTCCATCATTCTATCATATAGGAATGCATGTTTGACAAGAACTTATCATAGTTAGGTAATATAATGAACATAAAAAAGCACTTTTTCAATCCAAGTTATGACCATACCAATTTTCATCTACAATTGGGAGGGGTACTAAGCACACTTTTCATCCGGGAGGGGTACTAAGCACTTTGTGCCACTGGAGAGTGTGGGATGCTTACTGTGTATTTCGATTTCAACGTTATCATTAAAACATGACACATTTGTCCTATTAGCCTAATAGTATCCACAACTTTCTATATGGTTGTTTCATGTTTTTATGAAAGAGACAAAAGCATCACGAACTTCTTCCATCATTCTATCATATAGGAATGCATGTTTGACAAGAACTTATCATAGTTAGGAAATATAATGAGCATACAAAATTTGGCCTCCTAGAAGGCTAGGAAAGAATGCTCCAACTTTGACCTCATTCCATCAATTCCCTTTAGCTCTTATCCTACATATTTCTAGAATTCTTCAATCAACTTTAGTTGGGCCTTAATTCATACACTAATGTATCTTGAAACGAAACCTCATACTTCATCCTACATATATGTTTCTCGGCCTTAAGTCCACACACTAACTTGTCTTGAGACCAAGCCTTAGAAAACCTAGGAACATAGACTAGCTAAAACCAAATAGGGTCTCTAACTAGACAAAAAGGTGATGAAAGTGAGCCTTAAAAGAAACAAATGAATTAGAAGATTGAAGCTATGGCTTTCTCTTCATTCTCAACACCTCTTTTACTTCGCAATTAATAGGATTCTTCCATCTTGCCAATTCATACAATAATGTGACTTCTTTAGAGGGTGAAACAATTTCGAATCCTTCTCTTGGGGTTAAGATCCATCACTGTCATATCATGAAGCTACATGGTTCTCCACCCTACTTTGTCATGCTCGTATGAGGTGGAGGTCCCACACATGTTTGCTCTTCCGTACTCATGATAGGTGTGACCACTTCCGATGGTCACTTGTCCAAGTTTTGCTGCTTTATAATGATCTCATTACCCCGGGCATCAACATTGGTATATTTAAGCAATACCCTCAAAATAACCTAAGAATCCAACAACTAAAAGGAACATTATCTTTTATTAGACGAGAATAATGGGGACTTCTTTGGGTGATTAGTGAGTGATCTCGATGGCGGAAAAGAGGGCTTCTACAGGAGTCTTCCACGGGATTGCCCAGTCCGGCCTAATGGGCAACATCGATCCACTCAACTCGGGATCCAATCGCGCACACAACAAATATGTCATTAGCACTACGATCTCGGCCAGAATTTTAACGGAGATTTCTTCTCATGAACTAGAGAGCGGAATCCTAGCTCTTGCACAATCTCTGTTTGGATCCAGAAAGATCTCTTCCCCTTCGAAATACATGCTTCTTTATAGATCTGACAAAGTTCTAACGAATCCGCTCTCACAAAAAGCAGATTTGCCCTCGCTCCAGCTAGATCTAGAGTTTCACTTATGTCTCGGCTCTTACTCTGGATCGAGCCCTATCAACGCCGCCCCATTGGATTTATCATCTGGCACAGAGTGGCTGAAGAAGGAAAGAGATCTATAGAGGAGAAACTTGACGCTGCTGTCATAGTATCCAATGGTTTGCCCGAGTATTTAGTGAATTTGATCCCTAACCCATAAGACCACGCGTTTGGAATTAATGGAAGCCGCTCTGGATCTGGCGATAGGATTTTGTATCCACGCCCCCACCAGGGTGAAAACAAGTAGAAGTATAGAGCAACAGTAGAAAGCGTTGGGACTGCATTTGATGATGGCCTTTATGGATCGAGCAATGAGAAACGTCCACTGCCTACCTTACAGGCAGAAAACAAGAAGGCGATAGAGAACATTCACGATCCCAGGATGGAAGGCTATGCCGACCGAGATCAGATGACTCAAGCAATGGATTGGGATCCATTTCGACCAGATCTATCAGATCCTGAGTACCTTACAGCAGATCGACCTCTGTCAAGGACAAATCCACTCACCACAGCGCCGGATCTGATACAAATTTTTATCAGAACATTGCAAGGAAGCACTGTTTGCAAGCGGATCTGGAAGGGGAGGCGGATACAAGAATTAAAGTGTGAAATCCAAAATCATCTAGGCATATTAGTAAGTATCCAAAGTTTGATTTATTCATGACAAATTCTGTAAGATAATCACACACTATAGGACTACGGCATTGCTTCAGACTCGACCATCATCCTCAATCTGCGGCTGTTCCACATTCTTTCTCAGTCGAAGCATCCATTACAGTTCCCTAATTTCCCAACATTTGGTTCAATCTAGGTATGCTCTGACTTGCACTGAGACATGCACATCTACAAAAATAACTTTGGTGACTACATATGCTCCGGGCGAGGGAACAACCTCCAACTGCTACGAGAAGCATAATTGAAGATTCAACTGCTACGAGAAGCATAATTGAAGATTCAACTGAAAAAAATGAGAGTGCTATTTTTAATGTGGTGATTGTTGTTGAAGAAACAATCGAGCTAAGTTTTTTTTTGCAACTGCAATTGCATTGACTAGAGCCATTGTCCAAAAGAGAGTGAGAAGACTTATACCACTTAATAGAGATTCCCAGACCGTAGACCGGGCTGCATGTTAATGATAGAAAAAGGGATGGAAGGTGCAGGACGTGAAGAGAGGAAGGAGACTTTAGAACAAGAGGAATGAAAGGGGAGGACTAGAGGTTACTAGAAGACGGATAAGGTGGCTATAGATACTACTTGCCAAACTAGTCATGCATGCCATGACATAGATTGAGGTGAGCACATGAACTGCCACATTAATTGTGTAACATCCCCAACCCCCAACTAGGAAATGCTACTAACCCATAAACCAAAGTTCCCCAAAAATTTCTGCCAAAGCACATAATTACTGATTTCAGATATTAAACCCTATCTCATTTCTAGAGCCCCTGTAACTCTGTGCAAACCCCATTGTAATTTTGTCCCCTGGGTATTAACTATTGAAGTTTCTAAGTTTACTTAGTTTAGAAACCCTTCATGCACCTTTTCTAATTTATTCCTACCTACTTGTTATTTTTTTTTAACAACTTATTTACAAAGTAAATACTGAAAATAAACACCAGTGCATGCTCAACATATTACAGATCAACAACTAAAAGAAACAATAACAAATACACCACATGACACCATTATTTTTGGATCAATGTCCCCGGAAAAACCCAATGCGGGAAAACCGGTGCAGCTATCTGAGGGTTTTCTTATTAAGCAATATCATAGTACAATCTGGGTGCCGAAACTGGCCTACCCAACAGAGAATTTCCTTAGCAGCTATACCTCACAGTTTGAGAGAAATCTCCTGGTTGAAACCCCGGAAAATCCTTCTGGTAGCTCTTCAGAACAAAACTGCTCCTGCAACCTCCGCGTCTGCCCAATTTGGACTGTGTCAGCCCCTCTGTCTCATGCTAGCCCTGCATCAGCACAAGTAGGCCCTGCATTAGCTTTGGGAGCCTCTGCGTCAGATGCGTTGACCCCTCTGGTGCTTTGCGCAACACTTGGCTGCCTTTGCGTGGCCCTGCGTGAGCCCTTGCTGGCTCTACGTCACCCAAATTGGCTGCTGCATTGTTCTCCTGACACAATCTCTGCCTTCTCTGTTTCTCTGTACTCAATGCCTCTCAGCTGCTCTCTCGATCACTGATTCTATCTCTCTTAGCAAACCCCGCTCTAGAGAATAGAATGACTGATCATTTGGGGTACTCTTTAAGTGACCCTCAAACCTCCTCTTATATTTTTCCTGTTGACATATCAACGGCCGAGATTAAGTCCCTAATCAACGGCTAAGATTAGATCTGACTTGATCCATGTCTTTTGGACCACTCTAACACAGATTCATATTAATACACATTAATATTTTATTTTCCCTAAGTTTAGACTTAGGGACTCCATTAAAAATATTAATTATTTTAATATCTCCTGATCTGTTTAGAATCCGCTCAAACCCTTTCTGGGTATTAGAGATCTCATGTGCCCCAACCTCTCCACCAAATTTCGTGGCTAGAGCACATCCAATGCTACCCCAAATCAACATTAACCATAGCATTGAATCCATTAAAAACGTATATAATTAATGAGTAATTAACACAATGTTGTAGCCATTAACATTCACATAGTAATTAGGGTTTGCACAATAATTTAGAGTCATACAACAAAGTATATCTAACTCATAAAACCTTATTTAGTAAAACCCAATAAGTACATTACTAATCTACACTCCACTAGCTAGAGTTTATGCACAGGAAAATTAAGGTTTAAATACAACATATTACGTTCATGCACAATGGAACACATAGACATAAATACCAAACCCTAACTAGGGTTTCCAACAAGAAAACATACAATTATATGCATGGCACATAAATATAATAAATTGCATAGTAGACACTTATCTACAACTAAAATCCAAGTGGTTGCGTGCTCTCCACGTTCCACCCTACCACAGATCGCGTGGTTCATAAATCTCAACCACGGGTCACCCCCGAGCCGAGGGTGCAACTCCACATGCAACGATGAAAACCAATTAACAAACACATATCCTCGGATGAGGTATTAACTTAAAAAACACTACTCCAACCACAGGCTTCCACTCTCTTGAACCTATGCCTGAGTGGCATATCCCTTATTTGTGCCCTGCGAGTCTTCGGTGGTGCCCACCTCTTCAGGGTGCCTTACAGCCAGCCAGAGATGGTCTCAACTCTGGGCTTACAAGTTACAGGAGCTCGTGCTACTCTCTAGGCACCTTTCCAGCTATAAACCAAAATAACTTCTAGCTGATGTTAGGTTCCAAGCATAGGGCTCACCAGCTCATCGCACAAAAACGTAGTTCACCAAAATGATGGATAGTGGATGCTCGAATGAATGCCAAAATGAATGAATGTGTTCCAGAATTGTCGTCTTAGGCAAACATACACCTTTAAATATGCATGGCCCCACTCTGCCATGTGGCACCCCTTGAGATCAAGTGGGCCACAAGTGTCCTTTTTCACCAACCATAACTGTAAAATAGAATGCCACCTACCACAAATATTATTGAAGGAAACTATTTAATTCATTATTTAGTGGGCTTGGTTTAGATATTGTGCATACTGTGTTTTAATATGAATTAACAGTTTCGAAACATATAATTTTATTTAGGAGCAGTCAACTTATGTTCCATTACCATATATGAATCTGCCCCTATGAAAAAAATGGCTCCTTTTTGTTGTTGATTTACCATTAAGTGCCCACTTGGACTTCAATGATAAGTTGATCTAAGGTAGCAAGACTGGCCGCAGACACAAGGTTATCGAGCGTAATTAATTTAGCTGATATAATTCTGGTAACACTTGTTGCTTTAATGGTTATCTAGTTATGCTGGCAGCCAGGCACTTATCTGGTTAATATTTCAATGAATCCGTCCCTATGCAACATATGGCTAACAGTTGTTAAGTTGGTCTAGGATTTACCTTCTGATCCTGCTGCAAGACAGTGTTTTCATTTCAAAGCACTGCTGCTACTGCTGCCTTAGATATTGTAAAGAATGAGGATGGCAGCTGCTCCAGCTTTGCTTTCAAACCTCTTGCCAGTTCCAACCTTAGTTCAGACATGCAACCTTTGGGAAACCTGGTAATCATCATGCAACTCTTTGCCTCTGGCTTTTTGGAAACACAATTTGGTAACACTATAGTACGATTTTTGTTTTTGAACAAGAGTGCAGTCAAGTATTTGACATTTTTTTGCTTTCCACGCCTCTGTAAAATTCAGTCCTGATTAGAATAGAATAGAAAAGAAATGGCAAGATATAATGGATGCTGGGCTAGATTGAAAAATAGGGATCAAGCTAGAAAAGGGAAATCCAATTTGGGCTATACTTGAGGAACTGGAAATGTATTTCTATTTGGATTTGTCACCCAATTCAAACAATTTCAATTTATAGGGGATTGTTTCAGCTGCACACACTAGACTTAGATGGGGCTACAATGAGCATGTTGATCTTGAGCTTACTGGAATCCTCTCTCTATAGTTTTATAATTGATTGATTTTTCCATTTTCTCTCTCTCTAGATTTTATTTCAAGTTAGTAACATTGGAAGTTGAAAAAGTAACAGTTGTACGGGTTTTATCTTGAAGGCAACTTTTGGTTACAACCACCACCAGTCTCTAAAAGGGGTTCAGGATGATGCTCATATGTGGACTTCGCCAATCTTTAGCAAGACAAAAGTGCTTGTGGCAGATTCTTAATCTGAACCACCAACGACTGGCAAAACTGCTATGCAAGTTGTTCCTCTTCGGGTTGTTCCTTCACAGGCAGCTTCTATTGAGGAGCAGCAACAAAGGCAGCTTTCAGAGTTTAACCAAACTGCAATAGTTCCTCCTACTGGAATTGAAAGGCCTTCTGACAATGGGCGCAAATATGGGCAAAGGCATGTTAAAGGTAGTGAATATCCTCAGAGTTACTACAAGTGCACACACCCTAGTTGTCCAACCAAAAAGAAGATTGAATGTTCTCTTGATGGACATGTAACGGAGATCGTGTACAAGGGTGTTCATAACCATAATAAACCTCACAAAAGTGCCTGTGGCAGATTCTTAATCTGAACCACCAACGACTGGCAAAACTGCTATGCAAGTTGTTCCTCTTCGTGCTGTTCCTTCACAGGTAGCTTCTTTTGAGGAGAAGCAACAAAGGCAGCTTTCAGAGTTTAACCAAACTGCAATAGTTCCTCCTACTGGAATTGAAAGGCCTTCTGACGATGGGCGCAAATATGGGCAAAGGCATGTTAAAGGCAGTGAATATCCTCGGAGTTACTACAAGTGCACACACCCTAGTTGTCCAACCAAAGAGAAGATTGAACGTTCTCTTGATGGACATGTAATGGAGATTGTGTACAAGGGTGTTCATAACCATAATAAACCTCAGCCCAGTCGTCAGATGGGAGCTGCTGCTGCCGTAACTGCCCCTCATGAAGAGGGAGAAAGTACCGAAGGCTGTGGTTCTCTTGTCAAAGTTGAAGGTGGGTTGTCTTGGGAAAACACTAAATTAGGGTTAATGAAAGTTAATCATGCTTCAAGTTATTCTCATCAAGGGAAGAGTGAAGGTCTTGAAAGCCTAAAGGTCCTTATCAGCTTCTGTTATTACTGATCTTTCAGATCCATCTTCTACCCCACCGCGAAGGCAAAACTCTAATCACCTGGAGTCACTAGGTACACCGGAGCAATCATCAATTTCTGCAAGTGAAGATGATGATGGAAGGACACAAGTGGAGAAGTTCTCTGGCAAACCCCTAATCACCTGGAGTCACTAGGTACACCTGAGCTATCATCAATTTCTGCAAGTGAAGATGATGATGGAAGGACACAAGTGGACAAGTTCTCTGGTGAAGATCTTGATGAAGAAGAATCTGATTCAACCAGGTTACTTTTATTAGAATTCATATTAGATTGTTCATTTGGTAGAAGCTATTTGATCATTTTTGCAGTTGTAATTAATTACTTGCTCTAATATGCGTCAAATGCTTCTCTGAAAATTGGCAGGAAGAAAGAAACCGATACGATGGACATCATAGGGGCAACTAGAACTATTCAGGAGCCTCGTTGTTGTACAAACAACCAGTGATATCGATATCCTTGATGATGGGTATCGCTGGCGCAAGTATATGGACAGAAAGTAGTAGAAGGCAATCCCAACCCAAGGTATCCTAAATTATTCTTTTCTTCATACTGTGTTTTCTTTGTACTTGATGGTCAATGTCCGTAATTTCCTTGAAATTTTAAATTGTCGTATGTATTTAACAGTATTTAATAACAGTCAGATGAATTCTGGTAAAGTTTATGCGTTTTGTTTTTTCTAGTACATGTCCTGTAAGTTTATGCTGCAATTTGGTATTTAAGAATGTTGCAATGTTTGGAACATGGAGTTTGTAGATTGTTAACATATCATAACAGTAGAAAGTAAGTCAAATTAAGTTCTGTCAAAGTGTATACGTCTGATACAGAACTCTCTGATGTGATAATTCGAGCATAATTTCAGCAGAATACTTGGAAAAGAGGATAAGGACAGAGAAAAAACTGCAAAGTATAAGCTAACGGAAGTTAAGCTTTAGAAAGTAAAAAATATGCTATGTTCCTGTGTAGCATAGATACTAGATAGGAGAGTTGGAAGATATTTGTGGTTGAAACTTGCAAAATCATGGGGGTGATACATCTACACCCCCTCCAAATCTTCTGAGAGGATCTGCACTTTGCCTCTTAGAGAAATCACAGACCTGATTTGCCCATCATGTGTTTCCTTGTTATGAATCTCCTCTTTTACCTGGAGCATTGAGTCCACTAATATTTCAGGATAGGTTTTTCATTTTAGGTTATTATGACCACTGTTGATAATATCGGCGATATTCGAAAATATCGCGATATTTTCGGCAAAACGATATATCGCCGAGAAAATATCGCGATATTTTCAAAATATCGGCAAATATCGGCAAAATATCGCGATATTTTGAAAATATCGGCTATATTTAAAAATCTGAAAAAATTATTTTTTATGCTTGCCGATATTTGCCGATATTTTGCCGATATTTTCGCCGATATTGCCGATAAGATATTTTTTGGACCCTCGCCGATATTTTGCCGATACCGATATTTTCAACACTGATTATGACTGTTTGGAGATAAAGTTTAAACCTCTCACAGAATCTGAGTTTTACTTGAATCAACAAGTAACTAACCCTCTTCTCGTAGTTTTTCCTTAGATGTTTTCCATCCATTCTTATATTTATTTGGATTTGTGTTTTGGGACTTTAAAGTATTTGCTTTGATGCCCATTGCTTTAACTCTGAGAGGTTTTTAACTTGATTTTAGATGAGGCCTTGCTTGATTTGTGTTTTGGGACTTTAAAGGATTTGCTTTGATGCCCAGTGCTTTGACTCTGAGAGGTTTTTAACTTGATTTTAATGAGGCCTTGTTTCCATTTTGTATTTTGTGTTGCAGAACATTAAGCCTATCTTTAGATAGAGTTTCTAGGAAGTTATGATCATACAATAATGCTAAAATTTCCACATTTACATCCCCCATTTTCTCATAAAGGATTCTGATTCTGTCTCCTCATCAATGTCCTGCTGCCGTGTATCCATTACATCTCAATTCTCCTGCTGCCTGCTTGGTTCAGAAGTTTGGGAAGGGAATTTGTGATTTCTTTATTATAGCTTTGTTGGAGATTTACTTGTACATCTCCATTGGTCCAAGTCTCATTGGGAAGGGGAATTGTGATTTCTTTATTATAGCTTTGTTGGAGATTTACTTGAACATCTCCATTTGTCCAAGTCTTAGGATGCTCTTTGCTTAGCTCTCTGTTCTCATTCATGTTGTTTAATATTTTTTTTTTGCTAGGGTCTGGTTTGAGAAGGGTAATTGTGATTTTGAGATTCCTTGTCCAAGCCTTTTTGGTGATTTACTTGACAAACTCTATTTTTTAGAGTCTCAGGACTCTCTTTTTTCAGCTCTTTGTTTCTCATTCATGTTGTTTAATGCTTCTTTTTTGTTAGAGTTTGTCTCTTGATCTTCCTATTTCTTTCTGATTTGTGTTAATTTGTTGGATTTATATTTAACCTCTTTGAAACCATATCGATTAGTTTTCTCCTTGTAGCTAACTTTCTGGTTTATTGAGCAGTCCCACATCAGGTGCCTATGGTTATGGCAAGTTTTGCCTCCAAAGGGTATCTGCTTGTCTATATTTTGTACCCATTCTCTGTAATGTGAACTAATAATGTTTGTCTTAATATGGTATAGATAAAATAAATTAAGTGCTAGCCTTCTTTGGGTTGCTTGGTGTACAAATGCACCTTGCTGGCATATATGGTTCTTGATCATATTTGTTTCCTTGTTTCCATTTTTTTCAAGTTCTCTGTTTATGCTCCAGATTTGTGCTATTTAAACTACTTATTCTCCAATCATGGGTTTCATTTAGGAATTTCCCATTATCAGTCATAATCTATGTGGGTTGTGGCAGCAGATGGAAATAAACATTTGCACATTTGTTGCATGTTTGAACATGAGGCTTTCTAGGCCACCTCTTCAAAGTCTTGAATTTTCATATCTCCCTTTCATACTTTTCCTTTATGAAGAACTCTACTGACTAATGTCTTCCACTGAGACCTTTTGTTTTTACATATTAGAAAATAAACAATATTACTAAGTAAACAGAGCTTGAGCTGTCAAAATAAACCAATTCTTGTGTTGATTTTTTTTGATGAATTGCTGATTTTTCTTTCTGAAGCTTCACAGAAAAGCATATTTTGATAAGATTTTCCATGATATCAGTGAATCTAGATAGTCCTTATGATATATTTATAGCTGTACAAACCAGCATAGATAGTTCTTATGATATATTTATAGCTTTACAACCCAACATGAGGGACGTGTAATGTATAAGTTAGATCCACACTTAAGTGAAGGATAGGGTTTGGGTGTACCTCGCCACTGCCTTCATTGTCACAAGTTGCCTGCTAGACCACAGCCTGGTAGGGTTAGATCAATTGTTTGGAAGACTGTACCATTGTTTGGCAGATTGTACCATCTGCCACAGGCATGTTGCTAATGGGATGTCACAGTTTCCAAAGTGGGGAAATCACCTTACTTTAACTCTTTACGCCCTCAAAAAAGTTTGCACATCCAGGGATTTGATATTTTTGATAGGTTTTCTCTTCCAGTTTGACAAAAAATGGGCCATTGGATTGTCTTTAAAGGACATACAGTCTTCTTGTCCATGTATAATGACTGCTGCAAATTGTATGTCACTTTTTCGGCTGCTACATTCTAACTCCTTTATGACTGCATTAGAAGAGGCTGACGCAGTCCTTAGAGGCTGATGCTAGGGTTTTTCGTGGGGCGGATTGGAGCTGAGGAGTTGCTGGAGTGTTTATTTGGGGTTTTAGCCAGAGCATTTGTCTCTGAAGCTGCCGAGATTTTTCTCTGTTGGGTGAGCCAGATTTGGCACCCAGATTGTATTCTGAAACTGCTTAATAAATCAAACCCTCAGATAGCTGCACCGGTTTTCCCGCATTGGGTTTTTCCGGGGACATTAGTCCAAACATAACGGTGTCATTTGTGTGCTTGTTTTTGTTTCCTTCAGTGGATGATCTGTAATGTGTTGAGCATGTGCTTGTGTTTATTTTTCAGTATTTACATGGTAAATCACTTGTTAATTAATCAGAATAAGTAGGAAGGAATAAATTAGAAAGTACATGGAGGGTTTCTAACTGTTAGACTTAGAAACTTCAACATGGTATTAGAGCGTGGTTGCAGATCACAGGAGAACTGAGGACATTAGCCGAGCAGAGCAGTAGCAGCAGAAAACAACTGTCCCGAGTGACAAAAGCTGTTCCTAGCAACAAAACAGCAAGGAAGGGGTGACGCAGTGCCTGCGTCATCAAGTTCGGGCCAAGAAGAGGTTACACAGAGGCTGAGGGAGGCAAAGACAGGCTCACACAGAGGCCAGGAGGGTTGACGCAGTTGGCTTAGGAAGCTAGTTTGCCGGTGCTGGGACTGCACAAAGCCTAGGAACCCTCACCTTCAGGTTGCTGGGGTTTAGGAGGCTGTGGATAAGTTGTAGAGTGGAGATGGTGGGGTACTGTTGTCAGAACAATACCTAATAGGGCAAGGCTAAGGAGGAGGGAGTTGCTACCGAGGGTTTCTAGCCGAGAAATATGGATCAATGATGCGTTGCACAGACGATCAGAGTAGGGGGCATCTCAACATCGACGGAAGGATTTTCAAGAGGGAAATCGAGGCTCAGAGGGAGTCACATCGAGAATTTCCAGGAGGGAAGTAGAAGAGCAATGGAACGGCACTACACGGAGTAAGAGACCAGGACAGACTGGACGGAGCCTCAAACTTTGTAGTTTGGAAGGCCAGAATCTTATCCGTACTAGACAAGAATCATGTCAAGCACTTCGCCTTGAGGACGATAACTATCCCATTTGACCCAACCCGGCTGATAACGACAGGTTGCAATGGCGAGGGCTAAGACTATCATCCTTGCCGGGGTCAAGGATCGTATCATACCACATATTGCCGAGAAGAACACGACATAGGAGATGTGGGAGGCCCTGACCAAGTTGTATCAACATACTTCCGTGCAGAGGAAGATGCTACTAGAAAATTAGCTGCGATCATACTAGATGTAGAAGGGAGAACAGATCGACCCATTTCTTGGTCGATTGAAGGAGATCCAGGATCAACTAACTTCCATAGTGGCGACGTCGGATCCAAAATTGATGGTGAGAACAACCCTGAACGCAGTCTTAAAAGACTGGGAGGTGTTTGTCTAGAGCATACTGGGCAGGGTGACCCTTCCAGATTGGGAGGAAATGTGGGTTGCTCTTTGCCAAGAAGAGATCAAAAGGCTAAGCAAGGCGGGAAGCAATGACAAGGGGATCATAATCAAGAAGGAGGAGGAAGAAGATGTTGCCCTAGCATCTGAGGGAAAGCAGGAGAAACGAAAGAAGAAGGACCTCTCCAAGGTCAAATGCTTCCACTGTGGGGAGCTGGGTCATTATGCGACCCAGTGTCCAAGGAAGAAGAGTAAGGGAGAGGCCTCCGAGACCAAGGTAGCGCCAGCAAGGGCAGAGAAGGAAGTGGAGACAGATGATGATTGTGCCATGAGTGCTCATGTGCCACTTCAGAAGAAGTGGGGAGACATCGAGCTGTAATCAGGAGGACTACAAGGGATGAGGGGCAGGATCCTCGAGGTACCCATGATCCAAGACCTTGCTACGGGAGCCCTGAAGAGTAGCAGTAGTGGCGATGTCAGTAGAGACGGATGCGGATGGAGTGACAGAGGGAGCTACAGTGCAGGATTCCCAGGACAACATGAGGCTAGCAGGCTGCAACAGTGCGAGAGGCACGAGAGTGTTGCACCAGTGCAGGATGGCACAGAGAGGTGTGCAACGGTGCGAGATGCATGGAGTTGTTGCAACAGCGCAGAGGTCAGAGAGGGAGCACTTGTCAGTGATAGAGGGAGCTTCAGCATCAGGAGTGTTTCTAGCTTGATGGAGATGTCAGAGTTGGGAGATCAGTTACTTACTTCTCAGTAATTGAGTTGCAGTGCAACAGTTAGTAGTGGTAGTGCTATGGGTAGCACGATGCAACATGATGAGAGGGGTTGCAGTGCAGATGCAACAGTGGCAATGGCAGGGCCATGGGCAACAACACAGATGCAGAGAGAGTTGCAGAACAGATGCAACAGTGGCAGTGGTAGGGCCATGGGTAGCAGTATAGGATGCAGCAATGCAGAGGATGTTGGGCAGCAGGCCTAGCATCAGCACAGGGACCGATGGCGGATGATACTCAATGAGGAGTATTGCTAGAGCACAATCCTCGCTAAGAGGGAGTGTTGATTTGGGGTAGCATCAGATGTGCTCTAGCCACGAAAATTAGTGGAGAGGCTAAGGCACATGAGATCTCCAATACCCAGAAAGGGTTTGGGTAGATTCTAAACAGTTTGAGAGATATTAAAATAATTAATATTTTTGATGGAGTCCCTAAGTCTAAACTTAGGGTTAAAATATTAATGTGAATTAATATAAAACTGTGTTAGAATGGTCCAAAAGTCATGGATCAAGCCAGATCTAATCTTAGCCGTTGATTAGGGACTTAACCTTGGCCGCTGATTTGTCAACGAGAAAAGTATAAGAGGAGTCTTAAGGGTCACTTGGAGAACACAACAAGAGATCAATATTTCGACTTTCTGGGGCTGGGTTTGTTGAGAAAGTTGAGAGAGTGATATGGAGTTGTAGCTGAGGGGCAGTGAATATAGAAGCAGAGAGGTAGAGATAGTGTCGGGAGGATCAGCGCAGCAGCCGGGAAAGCTGACGCAGAGGGCAGAAGTCGAAACTGTCGAGAACAATTGGAACTGCTGGAACAACCGGGAACGCTGACACAGAGAGCAGAAGCCAGAACTGCTGGGAATAGTAGGAACTGCCTGAAGTTTGAACTGTCGGGAACGCTGACGCAGAGGGCAGAAGCCAGAATTGTCGGGAATAGCCAGAACAACCGGAACCGTCGGGAACTGCTGGAACTGCCGGGAAAGTTGACACAGTCCCTAGAAGCTAACGCTGGGGTTTTTCGTGGGGCAGATTGAAGATGAGGAGTTGTCGGAGTGTTTATCTGGGGTTTCAGCCGGAGCATTTGTCTACGAAGGAGAGGTACTACTGCTGAGATTTTTCTTTGTTGGGTGAGCCGGATTTGGCACCCAGATTGTATTCTGACACTGCTTAATAAATCAAACCCTCAGATAGCTGCATCGGTTTTCTCGCATTGGGTTTTTTTTGGACATTAGTAAAAAATAATGGTGTCATTTGTGTGTTTGTTTCTGTTTCCTTCAGTTGATGATCTGTAATGTGTTGAGCACGTACTTGTGTTTATTTTCAGTAATTACATTGTAAATAACTTTTTAATTAATCAGAACAAGTAGGAAGGAATAAATCAGAAAGTACATGGAGGGTTTCTAACTGTTAGACTTAGAAACTTCAACATCTCCTATGACAACATTTAGGGCCTATGATTGTGCCTTGACTTTAGCCCTGCGTTTCTGTTAGAGGGCTTCGTAATACATCTCCATTCTTTGCCTGCAGTCAGATCTCCTCACTGTTCTTCCAGCTCCATTATGACAATGTATTATAGGGTTTCTCCTTGCTGTGTATAAAGGTCTCTTTTAGGACAGCGAGAAGGGATCCTTCTCTTGTTGCATAGAACCCTTACTTGTCTGCGGAAGAGACCTCTTCCTTTCCAGCGTATGAGTGGAATAAGGCCAGCAGTTAGGGCCTGCGTTAAACCTCCTTCCATGGCTGCTATTAGGGCTAATGTGATTTTTACCGAAAGAATTTCAATTTACAAAATATGGATCATAGAAGCCTGAATTCAAAAACTATATAATTATCTATGTTTTTTATTTACAAAAAAAACACAATAATATTTTGCTTATGGAAACCAAATAATGAGGGTTTATGTTGGAAATCTTATTGCTGATATTTATAACTTCGCAGTTAGCATTTCCTTGTTTTATCAAACGGGCTAAGAAGGATAATTAACTATGTTCTAGACAATAAGAATGATATGTTACCGTTTTTTGTTTTGTTTTTTGTTTGTAAGCTTGGTAGGACTACATCTTCATCATGTCCAACTTCTCATCCCGATTGGAGGGATAGCACGAGATTTGAACCCAAGACTTCCGGTTTGGTGAGACTTCATTTCCACGACCATTTCCAGTTGAGCTACCCCAAGCAGATGTTACCGATTCTTTCTTTGAGTACAAAGATATGTTATCATTCTTTTACAATTGTTTATGCACATGACAGGGTTGAATCTAATGCTACAATCTCGATGCAAAGGGAATAAGGCATGATGCCATCCTTGAGTCCATTGAAGATGCAAAGGCTTGATCAACACGATGATCACTTTATGAATGGTTCGGACTAGCAAGGTGAAGGCGAAGAACATATAATATGTTGTCTAATCTTTTGAGATTGGTTGTAGTTAACTTGGAGCAAAATGAATGGACATGTGATGATGACTATGCTAATGGTTGAGACCAATAAGGTGAAATATTATTAGCATTTCTCATGCATGATCTAATTGTGGAAATATTAAGAGTAGATCAATGCTCAATATTGTTATAACAAGGGAAGAAGAAAGTTGCATTTGTAAGGGACCCTACTTCACTATGTTGGCGTTATATATAGATTGATGAATAAACATAAGATGTCAATTTTTTTAAATGCTAATAATGTAGAGACTCATATATATATATATTGTGCACTTTAAGAATGCGATAAATACTAATAATACTAATAATTTAATTTTAAATAATAATAAATTAATTTTACATTCATTGCCAAGTCTGACATCAAATTGGTGAATGAGACCTTTTAAACTACTTGGTCTTCCCATGACGAGATTTCATGACTTGTACATCTTTGTAATTTGTTTTACAAAGATGTATTAGTCATTAAGTCTCCTCATGGGACGACTGAGTGGTTGGCAAAATATGATGTTATCCCTTCCACCAGGTTTCAAATCCCATGAGGGGACATCTTTGACTTGTTGTGATAAAGTAAGTTCAAGGAATAGACTCCTCCACCCTGTAGAGTCTCAACTCCGCAATAAAACATTAAAAAATAACAAAGTTACTTAAAAAAAAAACCTTTCCTCGTAGAAAAAGTATACATTACGCTACATAGGTTATAAAATGGGTAAGATTTAGGAAGCGCCGAAGGCGTAGGCCCACTCATGAAGCCTTAGCTTTATCTATGAATTTTTCTTCATCCCAAATTCGATTAACCTATGACTTTAAGCCTACGGTCACATATGGCCACAAATATGCTTTGGACTGGAAGAGATTCGTGCGGCCAAAACATAAATATTCTCAAAAATTGATCAGGAAAAGACAAGGTAACTTTGCGAGCACTTGCGGCCAGCTAGACGAATTTGATCTTGGGTAGGTGAGTGCGTAAGATAATAGTAGTTGATCTTTCCTGCTCCGTCCATCGATCTGTCTGTATGGCGAACCGACTAAGGGGTGCTCTATTTGGCGCACGACCCTTCAGATCCGGGTAGCTACATGCAAACCCCAAATTTCCAGATGTCAGTGAAATGTTTGACGCTTTTACGTTTCAATTTTGTTTTGATAAGTTTGGTGGGTTGTTTGATAACAATTGTTTTAGGCTGACAACTCTTCCGAGAAAATTTGGTAAAAAACAAAACTAGTTAGTCTCTTACTCTTCTGGCTTGGAATTTTTTAACCTGTTCTGATAATTTTGATAGGTGGGCTAAAAGAATTAATTGAAAAAAACATTATTGTTTCACCTTTCTAGGTGGGAAACTTAACAAGTAACTTTGTGTGATTGTGCACAAAGAACTAAATAATAACCTGTTACTGTCATGTGTTACCATTAGAAACTCTTCTGATATCTTCGGTTGATTTGTTTGAAAAGCATTTATTTAGAAAATTTTAGCTTGTTGTCTTGGGACTTGGGATTCATACCCTAGTTGATTCGATCAGCCACATCCCTTGCAATGGCCTTGCTTTCCTGCAGACAAATTCAATCATCTTTATGTGCATCAATTTTTATTGGAAATATGCCTGTGTAATCAAATCAAATTCAAATAAAATGAAATTCAAATTCTCGAGGCTGGTAGGAATGGTGGATGCAGGGATGGGCTTTGTAGCAGGTCGGTTCCACCTGCTGATCAATTGCAATTGAGAGTGGTCCTATACACGAAGATTTGGATGACGAAATTACTGGCCTGTACCACAAAGTTTCACAGTTGAAATATGTAATTCGGTTATATCAATGTTGTTTTCTAATCAAGAAAAGGTAGAATTGCAGAATTGCCAGTTAAAAATTCTTGAATTTCCTGCCACCATATGGTATATCGAGAATTTACTACACCATAAACTTGTTAACTGCATATGCTATGTAAAATATGTAATATATAATGTAATTGTTTGAAATATTCTTTAGATATTCGATGTGTTTGGGAGGATCCTGATAACCTAAGCTATCTAGATGGTTAAGGACCTTCGACCATGCTTCCAGCACGGCTTTTAAATTGGGATAGTCCTCATTATATATATACATGATTCTCTTTTGGGCATTGGGGTCTCCTTTCCTTGTTGTGACATTACTTTTCCTGACTAGTAGATTAAATCTGATTTATCTATCAGTACGATTTGATATTTAGAAATCTTGGCTTCTATTGGTCTACTAGTTGATTGTCAGGTTTGGTCAGACAACTCTTCTATCAAGTAATTCTGCAACGATAGTAACGAGTTTTTCTTAGTTTTCCTCTACGTTTTGATTATTTCCTCAGGTCGCCAGTTCATTTGCAGAAGGCATGTTGGTGTAATTCATCAAGGTCAAGTCCGGAGCACGTAGACCAACCTAGATCTATCATAACTCCGGATCTATCAAGCACCGAGAGGGATCAAATCTCTTTTGCATTGAAAAAAGAGGTTTGCACCTTTAGAGATTTGATCCCTATTAAAATTGGCAACTAGGGCCAAACTCCATGTGGGCCACCTCATTTATGGCAACTGATATTTTTCTTAGATTCCTCTTGTCGAGAGGTGTAGGATTGATCTATAGATCATTCGATTCCGACAAGTATTTATGGAGATATGAATTTATTTGTAATTACTTGACAAATTGTCAAGGTCGGCCAACAATTAAATGTGTGGCACAAATCATATAAATACAAGTGAGGTTGATTCATTTCAAATCATCTCATCATCTCTCATTCTTCTCTCTCTCCTTGTATGATTGGGTATACACAAGGAAGAGGATCTCTCACACGTAGGAAGCAAGAAGGCGCAGGCTGAAAGAGGACACATAAATTGTTGACTGCGTTGACCGAGTTTGACTGAGGCAGCAGAAGGCATCTTTGACCTGCGTTGACCAAGTGTTGACTCATCAAAGGTGCAGTTTTGGTGTGGCTGCCTCTCCTAGGCAGGCCACAGAATTTGGCGTAGAAACTGGGGCAATTTGACCTCTGGTTTGACCAACGTTGACTGCCCTAGTTTTGGGCAGCAGGTTGACTTCAATCAACAGCAGTTTGACTTTGTTTTTGGGTCTGTTTCTTCAGGCTGTTCGAGGGCTAGTTGACTGGAAATTGACCAAGCATATTGGAGGTCAATTTCAACTCGTTCGATCAAGTTTGACTTTGCTGATCTAGGGTTTGTTGCTACTGATATAAAATTACAGAATTTTGATTTTGTACTATTTCTCTCTGCTGAACTATTGAAGATAAAAGAAGATTTGATCAAAGGGTTTCCCCGCATTGGGGTTTGTCGCTGGCTAGCCGCCACATCTTGTGTCTCTTGTCTTGGCTTGTTTTCTGTTGATCGTTTAATGTTCTATCTGCACTTTACTTAATGTATATGTGATTGCTAATCTGTGGGTAATAAGAAGAAAAGAAGTAAACTATTCTAAGCATAGAACATACCATAATTTAACATGGTATGAGAGCTGAGGTGAAGACAAAGCCCAAGAGTAATAGCAAGAGCAATCACGGAAGAGAAGGTTGGCAAGGCTGTCCTAAAAACTTCATGGGGTCCTCAGCACTCTTCCCTGCCGAAGACAAGCTCCGTGAGAAGTTTGACTATCACGGATGGAAGATGTCTCTCGATCTAACTTTAGAAGATCAGGAAGTGTTGGACCATGTGAGAGTCAATATTGTTGCGCCTCCATCAAATGCATCTGCTGTTGCCAAAAGAAAGTGGTCCAAGGGAGAAGTCAAAGCAAGGAAGATCATTCGGGATTCTATCGACAAGCGCCTGGTGGCCTATGTTTCTAAGCTGACAACCTCCAAGGAAATCTAAGATAGTGTTGAAGTTTCTAAGTTTACTTAGCTTAGAAACCATTCATGCACTCTTTCTGATTTATTCCTACCTACTTGTTATTTTTCATTACCAAGTTATTTACAGAGTAAATACTGAAAATAAACACCATTGCATGCTCAACATATTACAGATCAACGACTAAAAGAAACAAGAACAAACACACCACATGACACCATTATTTTTGGACCAATGTCCCCAGAAAAACCCAATGCGGGAAAACTGGTGCAGCTATCTGAGGGTTTTCTTGTTAAGCAATATCAGAGTACAATCTGGGTGTCGAAACTGGCCTACCCAACAGAGAATTTCCTTAGCAGCTATACCTCACAGTTTGAGAGAAATCTCTTGGCTGAAGCCCCGGAAAACCCTTCCGACATCTCCTTAGCACAAAACTGCTCTTGCAACCCCAGCGTCTGCCCAATCTGGACTGCGTCAGCTTTCTGTCTCACGTTGGCCCCGCATCACCCTTTCTAGGCTTGCGTTAGCCCTAGGAGGCCCTGCATCAGCTCTGGGAGCCTCTGCGTCAGCTGCGCTGGCCCCTCTGGTGCTCTGCGCAGCACTTGGCTGCCTCTGTGTGAGCCCTTGTTGGCTCTACGTCACCCTCCTTGGCTGCTGCGCTCCTCTCCCGACACAATCTCTGCCTTCTGTGTTTCTTTGTACTCAATGCCTCTCAGCTGCTCTCTTGATCAATGATACTACCTCTCTTGGCAAACCGCGCTCTAGAGAATAGAATGACTGATCATTTGGTGTACTCTCCAAGTGACCCTCAAGCCTCCTCTTATACTTTTCCTATTGACATTTCAACGACCAAGATTAAGTCCCTAATTAACGCTAAGATTAGATCTGGCTTGATCCATGTCTTTTTGACCACTCTAACACAGATTCATATTAATACACATTAATATTTTATTTTCCCTAAGTTTAGACTTAGGGACTCCATTAAAAATATTAATTATTTTAATATCTCCTGATCTGTTTAGAATCTGCCCAAACCCTTTCTGGGTATTGGAGATCTCATGTGCCCCAACCTCTCCACCAAATTTCGTGGCTAGAGCACATTCGATGCTACCCCAAATCAACACTCCCTCTTAGCGAGGACTGTGCTCTAGCAATACTCCTCACTGAGTATTACTCTGATCATCCAACATCGGTACTTGTGTTGATGCTAGGTCTTCCTACCCACCATCCTCTGCACTGCTACCTCCTCTACTGTTGCCCATGGTTCTGCCACTGCCATTGCTGCATTTGTACGACACCTCCCTCTGCATCCGTGCTGTTGCTGGTCCTTTCTCCCAACATTGCATCTGCACTACACCTCCTCTCATCATGTTGCATCGTGCTACCCACTGTTGCACTGCAACTCAGTAACTGAAAAGTAAGTAACTGATCTCCCAACTGACCTCCTTGTTGGGCTAGAAACACCCACTGATGCTGAAGCTCCCTCTGCCGCTGGCAAGTGCTCCCTCTCTCTGACCTCTGCGCTGCTGCAGCAACTCCCTGCATCTCGCACCGTTGCACGCCTCGTTGTGCCTTCCTGCACTGGTGCAACACTCTTGTGCCTCTCGCACTGCTGCAGCCTGCTAGCTCTGCGCTGTCTCGGGACTCCTGCACTGTAGATCTCTCTGCCGCATCATCCACATCCATGTCTACCCAACTCAGCCAGTGCTGCTACTCCTCTTCAGGGTTCCCGTAGCAAGGTCTAATCCAAGAGGCTGGGTACCTCGAGGATCTTGCCCCTCATCGCCTGTAGTCCGCTTGACTATAGCTCGATGTCTCACCACTTTCGCTCAAGTGGTGCGTGTGCACTCATGGCACAATCATCGTTTGTCAAAACTTCCTTCTCTGCCGGTGCTGGTGCTGCCTTAGTCTCAAAAGACTCTCCCTTACTCTTCATCATCAATGCAACAGAACATAAAGGAATATTAGAAGAAAAACATTCACACAGAGACACCAAGATTGGTCGGAGACCAGGGCAAAATCACTATGGGGAAAACCCTTGCAAATTCTTCTTCTTATAGATTGTCATCAAATGATTCAACAAAAGAGAGTACAATGATCCATATCTTCATTTATTCAGCTAACCAACAAAAACAACTGCAACATCCATGAAATAAACCCGACAAAACTTATACTCTAAAACACTGATTCTGAAGTTTGTACTCAATTGTCACTAGTTGCAGTCAATTGCCGAACCCTGTGGTCACTGAGCGAGATCTTCAGACAATTGAAATTTCATCTTTTAGTTATCGGTTACATGGAGGATGAGTCATCCGAGCGACTATAGCTTCATGGTCGCTCTCTTAAGCACAGCGACTGTGGTCGGATCTACCCAATTTTTTTTCTAAACTTCAGTCGCACCCTTCAAGACGTTATGCGAGCGACTATAGCAGCCCAATCGCACCCTTAAGCCTGGCGAGCGAGCGAGTAGGGTCGGATCTAGTCTGTGGTGAGCGAGCGATTGTGTCTGTGAAAATCCTAACTCCCGGTTGCATGCACAATGAGTTGTTCGTGCGACTAGAAGGCTCTGGTGGCATGCATGAGCCTATGTGAGAGCGATTGTGGTTGAGATCCTTCTCCTCTATCCCCGCGACTATGGCCCAAAACCCTAGATCTGAAATGCGAGCTTTGGAACCTACAATTAAACCTCAGAGTGAACCTATTCCTCCGCGGACGAGCCTCAGACCTGTGTGAGCCAAAAACAAGATAGAAGAGTGTCTCAAGATTGTGTCCAAATGAGGTAGAGGGCACTTGTATTTAAAGCCTTCCAAGAGGGTCCACTTTGCTTTAGGGTCGAACTTATCAAATATGCACGTGGGATATTATTCATAAATACACTTTCCTTTATCCGATTTGAGTGATATTTAGGTCGATTTTGGTCCTCTCAAAAAGAGGAATTAAATGCAATTATTATCTCCTTCAATTGAGCTATCCAAAGTGGAATTTTGACCACAATTGCATATTTTTAACTCTTCTTACATCCAAAAGCTAAGTGTTGGAGGTACACCTTACCTCTGTTGAAGATTATGTCATATCCTTTGTCCTCAAGGGTAGCTATCGAAACAAGATTTTGCCTTAATCCTGGAACATAGAGGACATCTTTGAGATGAAGAGGATTACCTAACTCCCTCTGAAAAATGACAATACCAACTCCTCTAGTTGCATACTGACCATCATTTCCTAGCTCAATTTGAAATTGCATGTCCTTCTCCTTTAGGTGGCTAAAAATCTTCTTGTTCCCGGTCATGTGGAAGGATGCTCCTAACTGAACACATATGGCAAGTACTTTGCCTCCTCTCCTGTTGATCACTTTAACTTTTGCTACTTCAGAATGCTTGCATCTCCAACTAACAAATTTGCCACTATCAATCTCTCTTTGGTTTCTCCAAGAAGATTGAACATAGGCTACTCAAACTGCCCACACACATAATCAATACCTTGATTGATCTAGGGCTCCCAAGCACTGCTGTTCATCACCTATGAACAAACCTCCATTGTTTCTTTGATTTTGCCCACTAACCTCTACTTCAAGACATCCCAAGCTATAGTCCCAACGCCCATTGTTCTTTCCACGATTTGAACTAGGTCTTGACCTCTTTTCTTCTCTAAACTAGACCACATAGGGAGTGTCTTATGGAACTGTTCTTGCATAGGAGATTAGTCTCAACAAGGGCATCAAGGACTACTGACATATTAGTATTCTAATAGCCTTTAGATGACTAAACTAGGGTAAGATAAACAACTGTCAGTTTCCCTAATTTACAACTCTCCATCACTTTGCAAGGACCAACTTGGAAAGACAATCCCTTACCTCTTTAAGACGTATTCTTCTGTCCTGAAAGAACTACATATTCTTCTGTCCTGAAAGAACTACGTATTCTTCTGTCCTGAAAGAACTCAAATTTGAGCACTCTTTTCTAAGGATTTCACTTGCCCTTTAGGATTCCTGAACAACTACAAGAGTGCCCTACTTTTGGCCCCTAAAACAGTCCTAAAAAAATTGTGTTATTTCCCTCATACAGACCCTCATCTCCTGCGCTAGTCCACTAGAGTATGCGACCCTCTTTCATGCAATAAACTAGGACTTTACAACCCTTCAAAATACTGCTCAGAGGGGTCTCGACCCTCTTCTTAAAACCAGAACTTATGTGGCCTGCAACACATAGGAAATCTGCCCATAATTTGTTCCCAGAACTTCCAAACAAACTCGGCTAGCATCCTGCTCCTACACGACCAGACCAAAATTAGGTAAACATAAATAATTGTGAAAATTCCAAACTGGAATCCTATTGCAACAACTGATATTATTTCTCCTAATTGTTAATTAATTAACAATTTATATGCTACGACAAAATATCAAAATAAATACATTGCAACCTTCACAAATTAAACTACGGAAAATAATAGCATTGGAAACTGAGAAACATGCTAGCACACACATAAAAATTTACACAATTATTTTTGGACAAATGTCCCGGGAAAAACCCAACTTGGGAAAACCGGTGCATCAACTGAGGGTTTTATATTATAAAGCAACAGTTAAACTTTGAGTACAATATGGATGTCGAAAACTTGCAATCCATAGCAAGAAAATTTGGCTAAAATTATCTAAGGGAATTTTCCTTCTTCCACAGGGAACCCTGACATAACTCCGCTTCAGAAAATGCGTCCTCCTAGACCCTCTACGCAAGCCCCTGTGCAGTGCTTGTGCAGACCTTTGATGTCTAGCCTGAAACCGCCTCTGATCAAGTCGGTCTGCCTGTCTTTGCTGAGGAAAATGATTCTCTGGCCCTCTGGAAGACTTTCCAGGCCTCTGGAAGCTGAATCGATTTTTCCCACAACGAAATCGAATTTCCCTCTGAAGTTGACTGCACAGTCCTTTGCGTTGCCTCACTGGGAATAACTCGACCTCTTGTTGTTGCCTCTCCGGATCCGGAAAGCATCCTCCAGATCACTATCCCTGCCCCTCTCTGTCTCTGCTTCCTTCTGAAGCTTGAAATTTTCCGACAAATGCAGGCTCTCTAGAAAAACCGAACTCTCCAAGGAAATTGAACTCCACAAGTGTCTCAAGTGATCTCTCCATCACCACATCAACCTCCTCTTATAATCCTCTATTGGAGCACCAACGACCAAAATTAAAACATAATCGATGATTAGGATCATCTCTGGATCGATCCGTGTGAGTTTCTAGATGATTCTCGCCTTGACTTAATTAACACTGATTAATTAACCATATTCCCTAAGTTTAGACTTGGGAAATATTTAAAAACTAGTTGATAATCTAATTAAGTCATTTCTAGACGGAATTTCCTGAAACGATTTCTAGGTTTTGGAGATCTCATGTATTCTAGCCTCTCCACAACATTTCAAGGCTAGAACACATCCGGTGCTATGAAAATTAACACTCCCTCTTAGCGAGGAATGTGTTCTAGTGTTGCACTCCCTACCACAACACCCTATTTCTGCATCATCTCCTGTCACACAGTTGATGTCTGGCCATACTACCCACCAACCACTGCGCAACTCTGATATACGCTGCATCTGTGTTGCTACTGACACTGTCATACTGTTGCCAACACTGCAACTCCCTCACATTTGTTGTTACAGCAACTGAAAAGCATCCAAAATATTGAATCAACTGTGTTCAGTATGATGCATCTGTCTTCTATTGAAGTCTCCATTCTTTGAAAAAGAAATAAGCAGGCATAGAGCTGAGCGTAAACGAATAAGCTGTAAGGGATTACTACTATTCTGTCTCTATTCCTAATGGGAGGGGGGTATGGGAAGGGAGGGCGATGCTTTATAGTGAGTGGTTGATAGTCCATATCAGTATAGGCGTTACCGCGGAGTCTTTGACTGCTACTAGCATCTACACTTTCACTAAGAAATCTGCGCTGTTGCCAACTCTGCATTGAGCCACCTGCTCTGTTGTCAACACTGCACTACGCTCCTTAGTATCTGACTACTACTAGTTTGCAACTGTCACTCTGGTATTGACTGCATCAACTGCCACTGATCCATTTTGCTAGTGAATACTGTGGGCCCCTATAGTTAGGTACTGATCCATGAGGTGGACTCCTCAAGGACCTTGCCCAAATCTCTGTAGCTCTTTGGGGCTACAACTCCAAGTCACCCCACCTCACTCCTGGAGCCTGGAGGTATATCAGCGAACATGGCGAAGTCTTCCTCCAACCTAGAGGAAAGCCTATCGATCTCTGCTGAAGATTCCTGTTGGTCTTGCTTCTCCTCCTTGTCCTTTTTCTTGATGGACACTGGGTATTGTAGTGATCGAGCTCACTACACCTGAAGCATTTGACTTTTGACAGGTCCTTCTTCTTCTTCCTTTGCTCTCCCTGTCCTTGACTAGGACCCTTAGATGCGAGGGCCACATTCTCCTCCTCCTTCACGTCTTCGATCCTCCGCTGTTGCTATTGATGGAACTCTTTAGAAGAGTTCGCATCAATTCCTCCTGCTACAATTCAGCCCACATCTTGTCCCACTCTAGTAACACGTCTTTGCCCAATATGCTTTGGACAGAGACCTGCCAATCGTCGGAGACACTGTTGAGTGCCAATCTCACTAGCTCTGTGGGTTGAGGCGCTTAACCAACAACTGGTCTCGGACCTCCTGAATCCTGGTGAAGAAGGGGTCTATGCCTTCTCCTTTATGCATCCGGATAAGCCTCAACTTCTCGTCGAGGTACATCTTCTGCTGCAGGGAAGTACCCTGATATAACGCCGAGAGAGCATCCCACATCTGTTTGGCAATATCTTTGCTAGCTATATGCAAGACTATATGATCCTGGACTCCGTCTAGGATCAATTGCTTCGCCTGCGCCATCTCCTTTTTGTACTCTTTCAGCTGATCTGCATTTTGAGGAACTGCCACCACTGCATCAATATAGGATTTCAGGCCATATTCATCTAGAAGGAAGGACATCCTTGCCTTCTAGATGATGTAGTTGGAAGCTCCATCCAACCCGTCTTGATCACGAAGCCCAACAGTGGCCATCTCCACGAACTGTCGAAAACTTCCTCTTTCCTTCTGCCCGACTGCTGCTTTGCTATTCGCACTCCCTTCTGGAGTGAGAAGATCTGATCACAACTACTGCTGATCTGCAAGGTGTTGAATTTCCACGATCTTGGGTCTAGGTCAGAATCTTAAAATATCTGACGCCACCAAACCAAGAATATCAACATAACTACTTTGCACAACGAAACAATATAAAGTAGTAAATCACATATGCACAAGCATACACAATTTTTAACAAAATATTGTACAATAATGTACGACCCAATCTTCGTTATAAATCAATCTGAATCATACAACAGTCTATGGATTACAAGATACAATGACAATCATGCTGCAGACTCTATGTTGTATCTTTGACTTGAGACAATCCCGTAAGATACGAAGTCACTCCTTCACCTCGTATCATCTTGGTGGACTTCAACTTGTCCTCCAATACCAATACCCAATTCTTGTTCTTATTCTGGAACAAATTCTGAAGATCCATCCACATCTCATGTGTAGTGTTCTTCTTGAACAAACGAGGTATTAGGGGATCCTGCACACCATCAAGGATGATCAATCTCGCTCTCGTATACAAATCCTCGTACAATTCCAACTCGTTTGGGTCAGTTGGCTTCTTTATGGCTTTCTCGGCAAACTCCCTGATCCTGTTAACCTGCAAGACTAACTTGATCCTTTTCTTCCATGGACTATAGTTGGACAACCCCTCCAACCTGTCCTCATATCAGAGACTAGCCTGCAACTTCGACATTGTCACCTACAATGTGACCAACTCCCTCTTAAGCTATACTTTGCTGTGCACAACTCTGATTCGCTGTCTTCCAAAGTAGCTCAGATATGCTCTGATACCATGTTGAATTTCCACAATCTTGGGTCTAGTTTAGAATCTTAGAATCTCTGACGCTACTAAACCAAGAATCTCAACAGAACTACTTTGCACAACGGAACAATATAAAGCAGTAAATCACATATGCATAAGTATACACAATTTTTAACAAAGTATTGTACAATAATGTACAACCCAATCTTTGTTATATTAAACCAATTTGAATAATACAACAATCTATGGAATACAAGATACAATTACAATCATGCTGCAGACTCTATGTCGTGTCTTGTCCTACTAGTCCTTTGCACCCATTCTGCTCCCTAGTTGCCCCTTAGTCCATCAAAGAACAACACATAGAGTTTCCAAGAGTGTTGCCACCTATCACTGCTGCACGCCACTTTTGCTTCAATGAACACGTGCTAATCCAATTTGCTCTCTAGGATAGCCAATACCCAAGCTCTAATTTTCCAAGCTAGTAGCCTCTTTCGTCCATCAAAGAGCTACACATAAGGCTTCAACCTTCACCCAACCTTTAATTGTCTACGTCACTTCAAGACTGCTTGTTAAGGGCTACTTTGGGTAGCCAACACGTTGCCCTCCACCAGTCCAATGGCACCCAACACTTCACTATAAGTTCTGCTCGTAGCTGAGGTCTCAAATGCTCAAGTCAACCTCAACACATGGCACTTATAGGTTGCTCATAAAATTGATCAAAAGCTGATCCAATAACACGGACCCAACACCTACAAGATGCACCAAAATACATACCTTTAGCTCACTATTTAAGGTCTGCTCCTGTGCTGCAACCTCGACTTGGTTAGGGCAAAACCACAGTCACCTTCCAGCCCTTAATTTTTGCCCAGATTTTCTTCTCAATGTTGTGGATGCCCCTCCTTGAGAGGCTGTGGTAGTTCACTGCAAGTTTGGGTTGTCCTAGCCCTCAAACAACACAATCTTCCTTAAAGTCACTGCGGCATGCTCCAGATCTCCTCCACAGGTTTGCGACAACCTTGTTTGGGGACAATCCACTCATAAATCAGCCCTTAAACACCTCAGACCTCGACCCCTGTACCTTGACGCTCCTTTGTAATTCGGTCACCAACAGAAGCCCAAACAACCTTCTTTTCCACGCTGGTTTCCCTCATTATGCCTGTGGCCAAGACAAAATCCTTTGTCTCCTTCAACGAGCTGCTCTTGTGATGTGTTGTCACTTTGTATGTGAGAAATGACACTCCAATCACCTCATATTTATATCCAATATGAGGGCCCCACAAAATGTCATTATTGGGCTTGTACAATTGTCATAAGCCTTCTAATCATTAGGCCAACTTGACCACACATGTGCAAAATCCAACCAGATACTTAAAAAATTCATAACTCCATTTATACAAACTCGGAATCAGATGATTTTCGTTGCGTCATGCTGTAGACTCTATGTTGTACCTTTGACTTGAGACAATCCCGTAAGATACGAAGTCACTCTTTCACCCTGTATCATCTTGGTGGACTTCAACTTGTCCTCCAATACCAATACCCAATTCTTGTTCTTATTCTGGAACAAATTCTGAAGAGCCATCCACATCTCATGTGTAGTGTTCTTCTCGGACAAACGAGGTATTAGGGGATCCTTCACACCGTCAAGGGTGATCAATCTCGCCCTTATATCCAAATCCTCGTAAACTTCCAACTCCTTTGGGTCAGTTGGCTTCTTTATGGCTTTCTCGGCAAACTCCCTGATCCTGTTAACCCGCAAGACTAACTTGATCCTTTTCTTCCATGGTCTATAGTTGGACAACCCCTCCAACCTGTCCTCATATCGGAGACTAGCCTGCAACTTCGACATTGTCACCTACAATGTGACCAACTTCCTCTTAAGATGTACTTTGCTATGGACAACTCTGATTCGCTATCTTCCAAAGTAGCTCAGATACACTCTGATACCATGCTGAATTTCCACAATCTTGGGTCTAGGTTAGAATCTTAGAATCTCTGACGCTACTAAACCAAGAATCTCAACATAACTACTTTGCACAGCGGAACAATATAAAGCAGTAAATCACATATGCATAAGTATACACAATTTTTAACAAAATATTGTACAATAATGTACAACCCAATCTTCATTATATTAAACCAATCTGAATAATACAACAATCTACAGAATACAAGATACAATTACAATCATGTTGCAGACTCTATGTTGTATCTTGTCCTACTAGTCGTTTGCTCCCATTCTGCTCTCTAGCCGCCCCTTAGTCCATCAAAGGACAACACATAGAGTCTCCAAGAGTGTTGCCACCTATAAATGCTGCACGTCACTTCTGCTACAATGAACACGGGCTAATCCAATCTGCTCTCTAGGCTGGTCAATACCTGAGCTCTAATTTTCCAAGCTAGTAGCCTCTTTCATCCATCAAAGAGCTACACATAAGGCTTCAACCTTCACCCAACCTTAAACTGTCTACGTCACTTCAAGACTGCTTCTCAAGGGCTACTTTGGGTAGCCAACACACTGCCCTCCACCAATCCAATGACACCCAACACTTCACTATAAGTTCTGCTCGTAGCTGAGGTCTCAAATGCCCAAGTCAACCTCAACACATGGCATTTGTAGGTTGCTCATAAAATCGATCCAAAACTGATCCAATAACACGGATCCAACACATACAAGATGCACCAAAATACATACCTTTAGCTCACTGTTTAAGGCCTGCTCTTGTGCTGCAACCTCGACTTGGTTAGGGCAAAACCACAGTCACCTTCCAACCCTTAATTTTTGCCCAGATTTTCTTCTCAATGCTACGACTACCCCTTCTTGAGAGGCCGTGGTAGTTCATTGCAAGTTTGGGTTGTCCTAGCCCTCAAACAACACACGATCTTCCTTGAAGTCGCTGCAACATGCTCCAGATCTCCTACACAGGTCTGCAACAACCTTGTTTGGGGACAACCCACTCATAAATCAGCCCTTAAACACCTTGGACCTCGACCCTCCTTTGTAATTCAGTCACCAACAAAAGCCCAAACAACCTTCTTTTCCACGTTGGTTTCCCTCATTATGCCTGTGGCCAAGACAAAATACTTTGTCTCCTTCAACGAGCTGCTCTTGTGATGTGTTGCTCACTTTAGATGTTAGAAATGACACCCCAATCACCTCCTATTTATATCCAATATGAGGGCCCCACAAAATGTCATTATTGGGCTTGTACAACTGTCATAAGCCTCTTAATCATTAGGCCAACTTGACCATACATGTGCAAAATCCAACCATATACTTAAAAAATTCATAACTCCATTTATACAACTCGGAATCGGATGATTTTCGTTTCGTCGGATTTGTCTCGATGAGAATTATCATCCTGACCCATCACATGTCAAAATGTGTCCATGGTTTTGTCCCAAATCACGATGGGTGCAAAACCCAAAACTTCGGTTCCAAGCCCACAAGTGACTCTTGTGGTGCTTTGCCCTCCAAACCCTGAACCCTAGGGCTTGGAGTACCTCCCAAGCTACTAAAAAATCAACACAAGGAAAATCGAACTTCTTGAGACTAGAAGTTCCGTGAGGAAAATTTTCCCTCTGTGTGCTCTTCTCTCTTCCACCTCGACGCTGGCTCTACTCTAGCGAACTGCTGCAAAAACCACTGCGTCTAGCTAGAGATCTCCTCAACGAAAAATTTGAGTTGCTCCCTCTGCCCATGGAATCACTCGATTTGGAAGGATTGAATTTTTCTGCCCCTCTCAAAAAAATCTATCTTCCTCAAGCAACGCGGCCTCTTTGGCAAAAGGCTAAGCTGCCCTTGGGAATTTCGGCCTACTGTCCACACTGAGCAACCAAATTCTTTCTTTTTGCCTCTGAGTTGTCCAACTGATCAATTGTGTTCTAATAGCATGTGAAAATTTCACTACTGAAATCCTATTGCAACAACTGATATTATTTCTCTTAATTGTTAATTAATTAACAATTTTCTGCTACGACAAAATATCGAAATAAATACACTGCAACCTTCACAAATAAAACTGTGGAAAATAATAGCGTTGGAAACTGAGAAACATGCTAACACACATAAAAATTGACACAATTATTTTTGGCAAATGTCCCCGGAAAAACCCATCTTGGGAAAACGGATGCAGCAACTGAGGGTTTTATATTATTAAGCAATAGTGAAGTTCTCAGTACAATCTGGATGCCAAAAACTGGCAATCCACAACAAGAAAATCTGGCTGAAATTATATAAGGGAATTTTCCTTCTTCCACAGGCAACCCTGACACAACTTTGCTTTAGAAAACGCGTCCTCCTGGATCCTCTGTGCAGGCCCCAGTGCAGTGCTTGTGCAGACCCATGGACGTCTAGCCCGAAACTGCCTCTGATCAAGTCGTTCTGGCTATATCTGATGAAGAAAATGATTCTCTGGCCTTCTAGAAGAATTTCCAGGCCTCTGGAAGTTGAATCGATTTTTCCCACAGCGAAATCGAATTGCCCTCTGAAGCTGTCTGCATAGTCCTCCACGCTGCCTCACTGGGAATAACTCGACCTCTTGTTGCTGCCTCTCCGGGTCACTATCCCTGCTCCTCTCTGTCTTTGCTTTCTTTTGAAGCTTGTACTCTTTCGGCAATTGTTGCCTCTCTAGAAAAATCGAACTCTCCAAGGAAATTGAACTCCACAAGTGTCTCAAGTGATCTCTCCATCACCACATCGACCTCCTCTTATAATCCTTTGTTGGAGCACCAATGATCAAAATTAAAACATAATCAAGTTCTTGTGGCCTCCATCACCTCAGCTTGGGTTGTAGGTCCCACAAGCTAAGTCCTTTGTCTTTTGTGACTTTTTCTCGTTTATCTAGTTTGAGGGGATATTTGTTGTGCATGAGTTTTGACATTGTTTCAATGCTCCCACACCTCTATACTCCCAAATTTCTGCCTCCTCACAAACATATTTAGGTCTCACGCCTTAACCTTCCCAACAAGCCCCATTTTGTGTGAGCCCCATTCTTCTCCAAGATCCAAACCCACGTCCTTCTCTAAGGTTCATACTCGATTCTAGTTGGATGTCCAAATCCCTGGATTCACTTGCCAATTGACTAATCCTTCGACGTTTTCTAGGGTTTAGCCAAGTAGGACCCACCCGAATTCAATATAAAATCTACCCTATAAGGAGTTTAAGTTGGTGCAAGCATTGATCACTTGACCACCTTGATGCCTAGATTCAATATCTGACACTAATAACACCCGTGTTCTAACATTGATTAACCACTCTACTAGTCCTCACCGTAATTATCAGGTCTCCACGACAGTTAACGAAATCCACTGTGTGGGCTTTCCATGTTATCTAACAGGAAAAAAATTCTGTCATGACTTCTTTTATTATGCTAAGGTCAAAAATGGTTCCACTGTCCCGCGTGCTAATGAGTGGCGTGACAAGAATTTTCCTATCATCTGAGGCTGAACCCTAGCGTCGCGTTTCCTGACTACCATGCTTGTTAAAAAGGGTCATCACCTAGTAGCTAGGCATGGTGTGGATTATGCACTAATCCCATAAATTAATGATAAACTAGCCATTAAAATATTCATGGCAATTAACACTATAATACCAGCTCTCGCTACATGCCCAAGTTCTACTTTACTCGAACTTAGAAATTCCACGAAATTGCCACGGACTTGCCTAAATTATTCCTAAAGAAAAACTTGCTCTAGGAAATGAAGATCATAGGGACAAAGCCCTTATTCACACTGATATTCCACCCCAAGGAAAGCACTAAGTGAATTAGTATTCCCCTCAACCTTCTCATTTAAATCCAACACCAATGCACTCATTGGGTCACACCGGAATGTAGGGAATGAGTTCCCAATCACGATACAAGTGATTTATGCATGTTGCTTCTTTTGCGCTGCATGCTCCTACACATATGCTTCTTTTCACCAATCTATTTTCTCCTGCAATTGCCTAGCTTCCCTCCACTTTAGTCATGGGAAAGCTAAGCCATTTGTGGTGACTCCTTATGCCCAATCGTTCATTTCCCATTTCCCATATTGGAACATTTCGTTCTTCCAGTAAAAGCCACCTACCCCACTTCCCTACTCCTGCTTCTTCATGTCCCTTTATTATCTGTGTTATCCGCTTGTCTTTTTAATCTGCTCCTAGTATGTCATTCTGTTTTCCAACAAATCATATATTTATACTATACCAATCGTGATTTTGTATGTAGCCGACAAGATGCTGGAATGGAGCCGACATATAGTTTTGATGAAATCGATATATAATTCGTAATGGATGATTGCTGACAGTGATGTGTGGGGACCATAACCAAAAATGGACGCTAAGATGAATTGGACGCTAAGATGATGACTATTTTTATTTATGTGAGATTAAGTTTAATATAGAGTTTTATTATATATGGTATATCATTAAAATAATATATATATTTATTTTTGACAAACATATATAAAGGTATATATATATATATATGCCAAAATATTATTATATTATATATATGATTGTCATATATAAACTGCAGCACAACCAATTATCTTATATGCCAATATGGTTGTCATATTTTAGGAACTGTTATCAATAAAGGGTTTGTCATTACGTTGTTAAATGTCTAGGGTTTCATAATGTTCGTTAGGCATCAAGGGTTTGCAAGATAACACTCATAGGGTTTGTAATTAGGTTAGGGAAACATCATGTATCACATTTGCAACAAGAATATTTTCCATCTCGGCCAATGCCATATTGACATCAATGACAACCTAGATTAACAGGCACTACACTCCTTCAGATTACGACCTCCTCATACATTCGCCTTCTTATCACAATCCACTGCTTCTTCGCTACCACAGTGCTTCCGAGTTTCACTGAAAGACAAACTTCACCGAGAGACAGACCTTACAGTGAGATATATGACTTCTTCGTGGGATAGACTGTGTTCTGAGCTTCACCAAGAGACAGACTTCACCAAGAGACATACTTGTATCCAAGCTTCACCGAGTCACTGTGGTTCTATGTATTTCTTCTTTGCTTTTCTTCTTCTGAGATGATCCTAAGTTCTGTCCTTGTAATGCCACTCCATGCGATATATATATGGGTCAGCATTGACATACATTAGGCCGACATGTGAGCCATAAGATGGGCAGACTTATCAAGGAGATCTATGTATTTCTTCTTTGCTTTTCTTCTTTTGAGATGATCCTAAGTTTTGTCCTTGTAATGCCACTCCATGCGTTATATATATGGGTCAGCATTGACATACATTAGGCCGACATGTGAGCCATAAGATGGGCCGACTTATCAAGGAGATCACTGTTTTTCATTTAGCCGACTTGCAAGGGATAGTGACACTTGTTCAATGAAGCGTAGATCCTTTTGACATGACTTCAATAATACTTATGTTAAGACACAAAATCCTAAAGACATCAAGAAGATGTATTTGAGCTATGGTAAACACATCTTGCTCATGAAACCCATGATGTAAGGAATAATAAATGTTTCTTTTCATAATATTATATTTACAAGTCATAATGAAAACCGAACCTAGTTACGTTTTCTTCAACACTCCCTCTTAACTAGGGAGGTATTCATTAAATGGTACAAGGCTATTCATTACTAAAGAGATCTCATAAAAAGAGTCGGACTAGTAATCCATCTGTATAGCATCATGATAACCAACATTGTCACATAGTAAGGTCTTGACTAACAACTCTATCTCTTTAATAGATCGGAGCATAATGTTGGCGAGACCAATGATGATAGATACCTTCATCATTGCCTCTCAAGGTACATACCCACCCGGTTGTTCACCGAGTATGACCTTCTAGGACTATTCTTATCTTGGGTCCCCAACCCTCAAAGAATATCAGTCCTCTTGCCTACTCTTATCTTGGATGTCCTACACATCCTCAAAGAGCATTAGATGCCAGATGATTACTCAATCCTCCATCCTTTCTTCAAAATGAAGACAAGGATGATGTGTCTATCTCTCCCTCTCAACTAGGGAAGATATATCAACCAAGCCAAGCTTATTTTTGAAATACATAAGATTTTTATTGGGTAGAGACTTTGTCAGAATGTCTGCAGTTTGATCATCGGTGGGGATAGACTTCAACTTCAACACACCATCCTGTACCAACTTTCGAATGTAGTGGTATTTTTTGTTTATGTGCTCTGTTTTCCCATGAAATATTGGGTCCTCAGATAGTCTTATACAACTGGTATTATCACAATGTATGATGGTAGGGTCCAATGGTCCAAGCTAGGGCAAAAACTCTCCTCTTGAGATTAATACCCTTAAATGTCTTCTTATAGATGTTTAGTGGATGAATACCAAGACCCTTGACAAAACTTTGACGAAAGATTACCTTCAATATGCTTGTCACTCTCCCTTGCGATATTTGGTCTTCGTTTCACAGTCTTTTGTCTTTATGACACTGCACTCCTTCAGATTTCAGCCTCCTTATACATTCGCCTTCTTATCATAGTCCACTGCTTCTCGGCTACCACAATTCTTCCCTTTATCTTGGAGGACACAGTCTTTGAGATAGTGTGTTGAGTTCTTCACTATGCTGGCAGTGATAGGATAGTCTTATACCTAGAGAGGATAGATCATCCGAGTTTCACTGAAAGCCAGACTTCACCGAGAGACAGACCTCATAATGAGATAGTTGAATTCTCCGTGGGATAGACTGTGTTTTGAGCTTCACTGAGAGACGGACTTCACCAAGAGATAGACTTGTATCTGAGCTTCACCGAGTCACTGTGGTTCTGTGTATTTCTTTTTTGCTTTTTTCCTTCAGAGATGATCCGAAGTTCTGTGCTTGTAATGCCACTCCATGCGTTATATATATGGGTCAGCATTAACATACATTAGGCTGACATGTGAGCCATCAACTAGGCCGACTTATAAAGGAGATCGATGTTTTTCATTTAGCCGACTTGCAAGGGATAGTGACACTTGTTCATTGAAGTGTAGATCCTTTTGACACGACTTCAATAATACTTATGTTAAGACACAAAATCCTAAAAACATCAGGAAGATGTCTTTGAGCCATGGTAAACACATCTTGCTCATGAAACCCATGATGCAAGGAATAATAAATGTTTCTTTTCATAATATTATATTTACAATTCATAATGAAAACCGAACCTAGTTACGTTTTCTTCAACACATAGAGGACATCTTTGAGATGAAGAGGATTGGTTGTAGATTATTTTCAGTATTCATCGCATTAGATTTAGGATCTCGACGTTTCGAACTTGCTTGTACAGTTCATCTCTAGGAAGAAAAATAATGTGACTCCCTGACTACCTCTGAAAATTGACAGTACCAACTCCTCTAGCTGCATACTGGCCACCATCTCCTAGCTCAATTTGAAATTGCATGTCCTTCTCCTTCAGGTGGCTGAAACTCTTATTCTTGGTCATGTGGAAGGATGTTCCTAACTGAACACATTTGGCAGGTACTTTGACTCCTCTTCTGTTGATCATTGCAACTTCTGCTACTTTAGAACACTTGCATCCACGATCGTCAACGCTGCCACTATCAATCTCTCTTTGGCTGCTCCAATAAGACTGAACATAGGCTACTCAAACTACCCTCACACACAATCAACACCTTGATTGATCTAGGCTGCCAAGCACTATTGTTCATCACCTATGAACATACCCACAACATTTCCTTGATTCTGCCCACTAACCTCCACTTCAAGACATCCCAACCTACAGTCCCAACACCCACTGTCATTTCCATGATTTGAACTAGTTCTCGACCTCTTTTCTTCTCTAAAATAGACCACATAGGGACTATCTTATGGAACTGTTCTTGCATAGGTGCAAGGTCCCTATACTACTAGTGTAACCCCTTATTATTATTAGTACAACCCCCTTATTATATTGTTGTGCCCATGTAGTCCCCATATTGTTATTATTGTGCCCCATAGAAGCCCACTATTGTTATTATTGTGCTCTTACATTATTATTGTTATGTCAACTCTGATTATATTATGACCCCTTAGACTCCTATATATAGAAAGGAGGTCTTGTCATTTGTATCATCCAAAAATTGTTCATTTGTGTAATGTAAAGGAGGTTGCCCCCTCGAAAACGCTGAATTCTAAGGCGTTGATCTATCTTTTTGTGAGCTGGTTTCATAACATTTGGTATCAAAGCTTTGGATTATAGGGTTTCGCTCCTCCAAACAAGTCATCGTGGAATTTTCGCTACAATATTTTTTTTGCGACGTTTCAGAAGCTAAAAAAAAAACGCATTTGAGAGGAAATCTCGCTGAATCTCAGGTCCAAATTTCAGATCTTTTCTCACTATATTTTAGGATATATGATCTGAGGAAGTTAGGGTTTTTGCAAGCTCCATAATTTCATCTAAAATAGGTCATCGTGGAATTTTCGCTATAACTTTTTCGCTACGAAGTTTCAGAACGTAAAACAAAAACCCATTTGAGAAGAAATCTGTCTGAACCTCGGGTCCGAATTTCAGATCTTGTCTCGCTATATTTTCGGATATATGATCTGAGGAATTTAGGGTTTTTGCAGACTCCCGAATTACATCCTAAACAGGTGACCTTGGGAAAATCGTCATAATGTTCTCTTTGAGCATCAGATTGAAATTTCGTTAAGAAGTTACAGAAAGATGACAGACAGTATTTTGTTTGGGTATAATTTTCAGAACCTAAAGTTGAAACAGTGACACGTGGCACGTCGTACAAGTTCACTCTACTGAACTAGTCTATAATTAGGTCATCGCGGGAGATTGGGAATAGATCTTTCTTCAGGAATCCAATTGCGATCAGATTTGTGGAGTTAGAAAGAGGACTCAGAGGGCTATTACATACCAAAATTTCAGAACTTAAAGATCCGAAAGTACAGAGTTACAGTGGTTTCAAGATCGAGCTCCTAAAATCAAGAAAAAGTGAGATGAGGAAGTTTGATGGCAAGGACTTGGTAAATTGGGTACTATAGATGGAGAAATATTTTGATCTACATGGTGTACCACTGTTACAAAAGGTACTTATTGCATCTAATTATTTAGAACCGAATCAATTTTTATGGTATAAAGGGCTTTGTTCTCGTAAACCACTTGTCACGTGGTCAATTTTCATGGAGGAAATGATAGCACATTATGAGGATACAAAGAGAAACACCTTTTTTAGCCAATTGATAAATCTCAAACAAAATGGTTCAATGGCAGAGCACATTGAGGACTTCCAAAAATTGAATATAAGGGTAAATGATATTCCAGAGAAGAAAATGTTTAATGTCTTCTTAGGGACTTTAAAGGATAACATTCAACACAAGGTTCGTCTTTGGGAAACTGATTCATTGGAGAAAGCATTCAGGTTGGCAAGAAAAATTGAAAGCGAAATTATGGAAACAAGGAATCCCACCACTCATGACTATAATTATGGAAGTGTTTTTTCTCCTAGCCTTCCACAACCTACAAGGTTTACACCACAACAATTGGAAAAAAAAAGAGAAAAAGGGCTTTGTTACAATTGTGATAGCAAATACACTAAAGGTCATAAGTGTGCTGAGAAGAAATTATTTTACATAGATTATGAAGAGGAGGAAGAAAAGGATCAAGAAACATCAAAAGAAGAGGATATACACCAGGAACCCACCCTAGAGAAAGAAGAAATGAATCCGACCATATCTTGTAAAGCATTGGAAAGAATTACCACTCCTCAAACACTCAAGATAGAAGGACATATCAATAAGAAAAATGTTCAAGAAGTGAAAGATCACATCGAGAAAGAAGAAATGAATCCGACCATATCTTGTAATGCATTGGCCAGAATTACCACTCCTCAAACTATCAATATAGGACATATCAAGAAGAAAAATGTTCAAGTGAAAGATCACATCGAGCATCAAGAAATGAATCCGACCATATCTTGTAATGTATTGGGAGAAATTACCATTCCTCAAACTATCAAGATAGAAGGACATATCAAGAAGAAAAAGGTAATAGTGTTGATTGATTCGGGCAGTACCCATAATTTTATTCATTGTATAGCCAAGGAATTGAATTGCTTCCTATATCCAGCACCAGAGTGTCAAGTGATGGTTGCAAGTGGAGGAACCATAAATTTCTTTGGAAAGTGCCATAATATCAACCTATCCATGGGAGAATATGTATTGAATAGCCCAATGCTTTCCATTTCAATGGGTGGTGCTGATGTTTTACTAGGAGTCCAATGACTACAATCTTTGGGTATGATAGCTTTTAATTTTCAAGAACTTTTCTTGAAATTTTTTTGGGAAGGAAAAGAAGTTGAATTGAGGGGTATCGAAGGGAATCTGGGAAAGATAATCAACTCTAACAGCATGACAAAGCCTTCTAAATAAAGAACAACGGGGCGTAATTGCACAATTATGTTCACTAGAGGATCCCACATCGAAATCATGTATTTCACCAGATCTCCAAAATGTTTTGGACAATCATTCCAAGGTATTTGAGACTCCCAAAGGCCTCCCACCTATTCATGATCATGATCATGCTATTCATTTGATTCCAGGAAGTGTTCCTCCAAACATCAAGCCTTACAGATATCCATATGCCCAAAGGAGTGGGAACTCATTCAAAAGTTGCAGAAGATCCCAGTTCAAACAATATTGTGAGAACTTGATAAGGAAGGATAAATCATATTAGAACCTGAAGCAGTCATAGAACCGAGAAATCGACAGCTACGAAATAGATCAATTTCAGGGTATCTCATTAAGTGGAAGAACTTACCCGCTGAAGATTCGACATGGGAGGACAAGAATTAATTCAGAAGCATCAAGAACTACTCAAGCGTTGAGGACAACACTTTTTGAGTTATCCAAATTTTAGAAACCCACACCAATGAAATCAAATTACTTACTAATCTGTCATTCTGGGGATCAATATTCACAGAAAATCCAGAATCTGATCCCTTGGATTTGATTTGTGATTCCGGGGATTAATATTCACAGAAAATCCCTTGGAGCTTTAGTACCGAATTTGTTCCACGCATGCACTAGGTCCCACAGGGACCGGTACAGGTAAGGCAACAAAACAAGGGCCACGCACTGGAACAGGTAGGCAGCAACTAAACAAGGGCCACGCATTGGCACAGGTAGGCAGCAACCAAACAAGGGCCACGCACTGGAACAGGTAGGCAGCAACCAAACAAGGGCCACGCACTGGCACAGCTAGGCAGCAACCAAACAAGGGCCACACACTTGTACAGGTAGGGAAACCACTGCCAGGATTGCTCTTGAGATATCCCGCCATTCCTATGCTATGTTGAATCGAAATGGACCTCAAATCCAAAGGGAAACTTATTTCACGTTCATTCTGCGTTGCATTGAGTCGCGGATGTAAGCTAATTTCGGCAACACAGCAGCGGTCCGTGGTGTCCCAGGTGTGGATGGTCTTTCATGTTCTCCGTGTGCATCATTGCGAGGTCAGGATCTTCAATTGCTTTGCTCGTCCTTGAGATATCCCTTCATAACACTCCCAACCTCGACCATCTGCACTTCACCTATCAAATCCAATTCCAATTCCAATTCCGCTGGGCCCAACCTTGCCCATCTGCCCAATTCCAATTCCAATTCCACTGGGCCCAACCTCGCCCATTCCGCTTGGCCCAACCTCACCCATCTGCCAAATTTCGCTAGCTTTCATTTCGTGGGCTGCAACTCAAACTCTTTCTCACCACACTCACATTTCCAAGCGCATGTGGGTGGGTAACACATGATCTCAGCGCTTCAATTTTCAGCAACACAGCAGCGGGTGGAGGCTGAGCTTATGGTTGGTTCCGTCCCTGACGAGAGGCAGGAATTGGTTAGAGCAGAGCAGAGCAGGCACTGTGTTAAGAAGAGGCAGGAATTGAGTTGAATTGAGCAAAGCAGAGCAGGAATTTTGCGTTAAGAACAATAATGGCCCTTGCCATTGGAACTGCGATTTATGCATTTCAGGGATGTTGGGAGCCACCACACAGCCCTGCAACCAAAATGGCCGATCTCAAATCAAATTTGTTCCTGCTCATCCCACTCATTTAATTTGAATATATAACCATAAAAGCAGAGAGAGATGCAAAGAAATTTACCCAATCTACCTGGGATTCAATCCTTGCGCACGCCTTTGGATGTACCAATACCAATTCATATTTAAGTTTAACCTGCCAATTCAATTCGATAATACTTGAACAACAACAGAGCAAGTCAATTGCATTGAATTACAAAATTCATAATTAAATATCTTGTAAGAACAGAGCAAGTCAATTGCATTGAATTACAAAATTCATAATTAAATATCTTGTAAGGTATGTAGCCAATCTAAAATCTGTAACGAAACTATTACATGTACAGATATTTGCATACCTGGTATGGTATTGAGAAGCCTGATGGATGTGGGTGGATATCTTCTCATATACATACTTGGGATGGGATTGAATCCTCCTTTAGCGCTCGCCTGCTGATTTAAACAAAAATGAATTGATGTGAATGTCTACCTCCACCTCCCAGTACCGCACAGCACAACACACATACACAAGACAAACAAGACAAAACCAGACCAGACAAAACTCAGACAGACCAAACCAGACAAAACTCATACAAACAAAACAAAACATGACATGACATGGAGCTCCAAGACTCAATACACACAGGACGACCCATACAGTGCAGGCAGCCATGGGAGAAGGAGAGGGAATGGAAAAGGCAGCGATTCTGACCAGGGTTGCAAATAAATAATGGTTGGATTCAACGGTCATGCTTTCAACTCTGCAAAAAAAGCTTGCTTCCAGCTTTGCAAAAAAGCGCAATGTCAGTCTCTTTCTAATTATCTATATAACGACGTTTAAAGTTCAAAGGTAAGAAATTATATGACATTATTTCACATATATACTTTCATAAATTACATATACATACATATATATATATATATATAATATATACACTCAAACTTAGTCTATACTCTCACGACCCTTTCACGCTTTACACTATGTTGGATGGGAGCTTAGATTGTAGTTGTGTTAACCCTTTCTAAGGGAAATATAGAGGGAGGGTAACTTCTTAGTCATTATTATTGTGTTCGTATTAATCTCACTTTACTTATCTATTTAGAGGGTGTGATAATCTTCATTGATTATAATTTTAATTTGGTTTTATTTTTATTTTTTTATATTAACTAATTAAGGTTAATGACTTTGGTTAAAGTTATTACTTATTATTTTTATTTTTATTTTCACGGATTTATGATGTGATTTTATAAGAAATTAAACATGTAAAAATGTTTTGTGATTTTATAACAAAAATACTATATATCAAGAACATGCTATCTTTTAAAGGTTGTTTAATGAGATTTAAATAAAGATATTTTTATATCAATAATGACAATCTAAGTTTATGCTATTGTTGATGGAGCAGCTTGATATTGATCTCGTAATGTAAAGATATTTTATGGTTTGATATTTATAAAGAATTGTAATTTGATCCTTTCGTTATCTTTTTTTGGGAAAAAAGCTAAAAGGAAAGCAATTTATTTCATATCACCTTATATTGTATGGCTATTTTGAAAGAAACGATTCTATATTGTATGGTTAATTTGGAGGAGTCAATTTGAAGAGAAACTACTAGTTTTATGTCACGGATTGCCACACGAGGGAGTGCACGATCTGAAAGGATTCACAACAATGATGGGTGTCGACAAAGCATATTGGATTGATGTTTAAAGGAAGAACATATTGCATTGCAAATTTTTCATTCTCAAGTCCTGTTGAAAGGGATAGCATCTTGGATTGTGATCCTTGTCATTCTCCATCAAAAACATCATTCTTGAGCGAGGAGAGTATCTTAGATTGAGGTTCAAAGCGCTATCAATCATCTCAATGTGGTTAACATTGAAAAAATGTCGTCGTTTAAATCCCAAGTTTTCTCTATTTTGGTTGCAATCAAGCGATACAATTTTGAGCAGGGTTGTGATTTTTTATAGTTTCAAATGATTTTTTGAATGCAAAACGATTCAATGCCCTGAAAATACCTCGAGCGCTTTGATTATGTAGACTAAACAACACAAATTTTTGATTCAAACAAATCTCAACTCGATTTCAGGGAAAAATGACCAACTTGGAAAGACAATCCCTTACCTCTTTAAAACGTATTCTTCTGTCCTGAAAGAACTCAAATTTGAGCACTCTTTTCTAAGGATTTGACCTCCCCTTTAGGGTTCCTGAACAACTACAGGAGTGCCCTACTTTTGGCCCCCAAAACAGTCCTAAAAAAATTGCGTTATTTCCCTCATACAGACCCTCATCTCCTGCGCTAGTCCACTAGAGTATGCGACCCTCTTTCCTGCAAGAAACTAGGACTTTACAACCCTTCAATACAATGCTTAGAAGGGTATCAACCCTCCTTAAAACCAGAACTTATGTGGCCTGCAACACATAGGAAATCTGCCCATAATTTGTGCCCAGAACTTCCAAACAAACTCGGCCAGCATCCTGCTTCTACATGACCAAACCAAAACTAGGGAAACATAACTAATTGTGAAAATTCCAAACTGGAACCATATTGCAACAAGTGATATTATTTCTCCTAATTGTTAATTAATTAACAATTTATTTGCTACGGAAAAATATCGAAATAAATACACTGCAACCTTCACAAATTAAATTGCGGAAAATAATAGCGTTGGAAATTGAGAATCATGCTAGCACACACACATAAAAATTTACACAATTATTTTTGGACAAATGTCCAGAGAAAAACCCAAGTTTTCCTTGAATCTCTTGAGCTCTAGATGTGCTGTTAGCAAATGGTTTCTTTGTACTCTTTCCCAGGGCACAACCTTTGCAGACTCCTTCATGTTCTTCTTTAAGATTTGGAATCCCATTTACAATGGAATTTAGGGTTGGTAGAATTTTGTAATGGAGATGGCCCAATCTTCTATGCCATAATTCACATGGGCTTATCTCAATGTGGACAAGTGCTTGATTTTGAGGAGATGAGAGTCTGTATAGTCTGCCTTCTCTAACTCCAATGACTCTAGCTTTTTCAATGCTTGAATCTTTGGCCCAAACTACTACTTTACCATCAATAAAAGCAACTCTATCTCCCTTTTCTTCTAGAGATGAAATTGAAATTATATTTTTGTACAAACCTGGAACATATAATATGTTGTTGAGATGAATGTTACCTCCACCTTCCAACGCAATTGATGTTGATCCAATTCCTTTGACGGGATAGCTTTTGTTGTCACCAAGCTCCACTGAGTATGAAGATTTTCCTTTAGACAAGGTCTTGAGTTGCTTGTGATACCTGGTCATATGCCTTGAAGCTCCACTGTCTATTACCCATATGTTTTCATCTTGGAATGTTCCGGAGAGAGCTGAGAACAATCCTTCATTTCTTGAATCTTTTGGATCTTGGGAAGAGAAGAATTTACTCCATACTGTTTTGAAGTATTGCTTGATTAGTCCAGCTAAAGATGAGCACTTCTTTACCATCTTTTCTGTGATATAGTTGATCTCCTTCATGCCATCTTTGAACCATAGCTCTGAAACCATGTTGAATAATCTAGGGCAAATTATGGATTAATGATTCTTCTTGGACTTATTGATAATGTTTGTGTTGTCTTTCTCTTCAATATGTTTATCTTTGTTATGTTAGTGCAATCTTCAAACAATTATCAAAATAAAAGATCAATAGTAGAACAAGTACATAGTATGTTGGCTCCAAGCCAGGGCAAAACCTCTCCTCTTGAGAGTAAAACCCTTGAATCTCTTCTTATAGATGTTTAGTGGATGAATACCAAGACCCTTGACAAAACTTTGACTAAATACTACCTTCAATATGCTTGTCACTCTCCCTTGCACTATTCAGTCTTCGTTTCACAGTATTTTGTCTTTATGACACTGTACTCCTTAAGATTTTGGCCTCCTTATACATTCGCCTTCTTATCATAGTCCACTGCTTCTTGGCTACCACAGTTCTTCTCTTTATCTTGAATGACACAGGCTTTGAGACAGTGTGTTGAGTTCTTCGCTATGCTGGCAGTGATAGGACAGTCTTATACCTAGAGAAGATAGATCATTCGAGTTTCACTGAAAGACAAACTTCACCGAGAGACAGACCTCAGAGTGAGATAGATGATTTCTCCATTGGATAGATTGTATTATGAGCTCCACCGAGAGACAAACTTCACCAAGAGACAGACTTGTATCTGAGCTTCACTGAGTCATTGTGGTTCTGTGTATTTATTCTTTGCTTTTCTTCTTCAGAGATGATCCGAATTTCTGTCCTTGTAATGCCACTCCATGCGTTATATATATGGGTTAGCGTTGACATACATTAGGCCGATATGTGAGCCATCAGCTGGGCCGACTTATCAAGGAGATCATTGTTTTTCATTTAGCCGACTTGCAAGGGATAGTGACACTTGGTCATTGAAGCGTAGATCCTTTAGACATGAATTCAACAATACTTATGTTAAGACACAAAATCCTAAAGACATCAATAAGATGTCTTTGAGCTATGGTAAACACATCTTGCTCATGAAACCCATGATGCAAGGAATAATAAATGTTTCTTTTCATAGTATTATATTTACAAGTCATAATGAAAATTGAACCTAGTTACTTTTTCTTCAACACATAGAGGACATCTTTGAGATGAAGAAGATTGGTAGTAGATTATTTTCAGTGTTCATCGCATTAGATTTAGGATCTTGATGTTTCGAACCTTCTTGTACAATTCATATTCAAGAAGAAAAATAATGTGACTCCTTGACTCCCTCTGAAAATTGACAGTACCAACTCCTCTAGCTGCATACTGGCCATCATCTCCTAGCTCAATCTGAAATCGCATGTACTTCTCCTTCAGGTGGCTGAAACTCTTGTTCTCGGTCATGTGGAAGGATGCTCCTAATTGAACACATTTGGCAGGTACTTTGCCTCCTCTTCCGTTGGTCACTGCAAGTTCTGCTACTTTAGAATGCTTGCATCCCCGACCGTCAAATCTTCCACTATCAATCTCTCTTTGGCTACTCCAATAAGACTGAACATAGGCTACTTAAACTTCCCTCACACACAATCAACACCTTGATTGATCTAGGTTTCCAAGCATTGCTGTTCATCACATATGAACATACCTCCATCATTTCCTTGATTCTGCCCACTAACCTCCACTTCAAGACATCCCAACCTACAGTCCAAACACCAACTGTCATTTCCACGATCTGAATTAGGTTTCGACCTCTTTTCTTCTCTGAAATAGACCACATAGGGACTATCTTATGGAACTGTTCTTGCATAGGAGATAAGTCTCAACTAGGGCATAAAGCACTGACCACATATCAATCTTCTAACAACCTCTATGTGACTAAACTAGGTAAGATAAACAAATGTCAATTTCCCTAATTGACAATGTTGAGAATGCAACAAGATGATGGAGCTTATTGAAAAGAAGTCGCCTTCACTAAGTGGGCACACAGGCTATTTTTGGCGCAAACTCTATTTTTAGACTATGTCTACTTTTAGACATATGGATCATGGTCTATGAGTTGCAGGATGCTATTTGTGGATGATTGGTCATGTTGGTAAAAATATATGGACATCTATTTTTAGACATATGGGCGGAGTCTATTTTTAGACTGCCAGGCTAAAAATAGAACAATCAAATATTATTAGCTCTTAATAATATTTGGACTATAAACATTATCTTATCCTCTTGGAGCACTTCAGTTCGAGCTACAGTTGTGGCACATGTAGCTGCCAGAAGGAAATACGCTTTTCTTATGAGTCAGTTGAGCTATTGCATGATGGACTTCAGTTACAACTCAAGTGGTTGAGTTTGGTGGAGTTGATTGGGGAGTTGATGGAGTTGTGTTCAGTTTGACTTGGTTGAACTAGTTGTATTTAGTCTAACTGCAGAATACACTAGTGATGAGTGGTGTGAATTAATTATTAATTAATTCACTAATTATTAACTCATAAATCAACTAAAGAATACATCAGTTAACTCAGTGCATGGACAGTTCAGTGGAGACAGGTGTTAGAGGTGAGTGAAAGGGCAAGATAGCTGTCAGTTGTGACTATAGTTGTGCATGAGATTTGCACAATCAATGGATTGAGTTTTGCCAATGAGGATTGCGTGGTTCAGCCAAGAAAATATGAGTTTGGATCAGCCATACTCATCCATTTCTCATGTAGGATTGCGCAGTGGAGGCAGGCAAGCAGCGGAGGAGATTTGAACTGGTGATTGATTCGGATTTGAGCTAGTTTGTGTGTAACAGGTGGAGATAGTACTGAGTACTTGCGAGGAGTATTGTACTATGTATTGTTACATGTTCTCAATCAATATAATATACAGATAGTTGGGGGTTTTCAGCTGTATGCTTTCCCCGTGATACACTGTGTTGATATGTGTGATTGATGCTTCAATGTGCGCATGCCATTGTTTCTGAATACTGCAAATTGATGATCAATGGTAGAGGAGGTTATGTATTATGCATGCATTCTGCAATAGTGTATAATCAGGATAATCTCTGTGAATAAGTGTTATATTATTCAAAATTTCTACAGACAACCCTCCATCACTTTGCAACATTCAACTTGGAAAGACAATCCCTTACCTCTTCAAGACGTATTCTTCTGTCCTAAAAGAACTCGGATGTGAGCACTCTTTTTTGAATATTCGACCCTCCCTTTAGGGTTCCTGAACATCTACAAGAGTGCCCTGTGTTTGGCCACCAAAGCAATCATCAAAAGTTGTGTTATACCACTCATACAGACCCTCATCTCCTGCACTGGTCCACTAGAGTATGCGGTTCTCTATCTTGCAAGAAACTAGGTTTTTTTCAGCCCTTCAATGCACTACTCACTGGGGTCTCAACCCTCTTCTTAAAACCAGAACTTAGCTACACAGAGGAAATCTGCCCAAAACTTCCAAACAAACTCGGCCAACATCTGCTCCTAAAAGGCAAGACCAAAACTAGAGAAATAGAACTAACCTCGTCCTCTTTTCCAGACATTGGCTTGGCTCCTTAGGGTTGCGGTGCCCTTATCTGTCATTCCCCAATCTAAACTCTATGTGTTGACCTTTACTCTTATCTTTGCTTTGATACCATGTAGAAAATCCAAAAATTCTGCAATTGTTAATATGAAAAATTTGGAACTAATTTATTTTCATATAGACAAAAAATTTCTCTACTTATTTGCAACAGAATAGGAATAGAAATAAATACACAATCACACAATTCAACAATACAATCTTTCTAGGGAACCCAACTGGTAAAACCCTCTGCTTGATTGAATTTTATTGATAGAAAATGAGAAAGATATCTCTTGCAATACAACTTTGTTTCACTGGAAACCAATATGATTTTGGAAGCTTGTCCTAAGCTTGAAATACCTGCAAGACCCTTGATCTGCTTCCCTCAATCAATGCGCATAGGATGCTTTGATTTAACTAGGAAATAGCTCCTAATTGCTATTCCAATTCCAAGGGGAAAAATATCCTTTACCAATCTGTGCACAAGCTCCTCTTGCAAACTATTCCTCTTACAAGCTCTCACACACACAAACATGTTCTCTTTATTTCTTTGTCTCACCAACTCGTGCTCACAAAGCAATTGAATAATTTTGTGCTTGGTCCTCCTGAGTCCTTATAAGTTTTTCAAATAGGCTAAATCTGGCTAGTTTTTATTTTAGGAATTGATTTTGTGATTGATGAGTTAACTAACTCACACAACTCGTCCCGCCTCAAATTAGAAGGCAAGACTCTCTAGTTTGTCTTTTCCCAAAAATAACTTGCACTAGCAGACAACAAACTAAGCTTTCTATTTCCACGCATAAGTCAAACTGCTTCATGAACTATCCTAACTTATAGGAACTCGCCCTAATCTTTAGGAATTTGTCCTAAATTTTAGGAACTTGTGCATGGTAAGGAAAACTGCTTTTTGGTCTCTTTGACTAAGGCACAAGTAAAAGAAGGACCTTTCTCGCTACTATTTTCAACACTCAAAGCCATTACAAGGACATAGACAAGTGTCCTAGATATCTCCTCGTCTCCTCCTTAACTATGCTTCTTCTTCCCTGTGTTTTATCATACCCTATTCTTCTTTACGTCCCTAGGGTGAAACCCTAACCTTGGAATTTCACTTGAATTTTCCAAACAAAGTGAGAGAAAAAATTAAAGAGGAGTACAAGGAGAGAGAGAGGTGCACTTCACTCCTCACATTTCTTACAGAAGATGGCGAATAATGATTGAGTGGAATTACTCTCTCTTTCCTTTATTGATATGAGAGATAAGAGAGATCAATGATATAAAGTGAGCCTAAACTCTTACAAGCAAACTGTCTCCAACAAACATGTCCACACATGTGAAGCACACTCAGCTCAAAAAGTCACATATCAAGCCCCAAGGTGATGTTGTCCACTAAGAAAGGATCCAAGGCATTAATGCCCCATAGCATGTGTCCAATTTTCCTCCTCCACAATGCTCCAAATCTCCAATGCTCCTTGAAATAAATGTGCTCCTCCAGGTCCACCACACCTACATGACCACTCCCTCAACTCAAGCGTACTCAACTCAAGCATAGGCCTTCATGCAATCATCCCAAGTGTGGCAAAAAACACTAAAGAAGACTACAAGGAGAGAGAGAGAGAGAGCTGCGCTTCAGTTCTCACATTTCTTACACAAGATGGTGAATGAATGATTGAATGGAATGACTCTCGCTTTCCTTTATTGATATGAGAGGTAAGAGAGATCACTGATATCAAGTGGGCCTAAATTCTTACAAGCAACCTATTTCTAACAAGTAGGTCCACACATGTGAAGCACACTCCACTCCAAAAGACACATATCAAGCCCTAAGGTGATATTGGCCATTAAGAAAGGATCCAGTGCATTAATGTATCATAGGACGTGTCCAATTTTTGTCTTCCACAACACTCCCAATCTCCAATGCTCCTTGAAAGATACGTGCTCCTCAAGGTCCACCACACCTACATGACCACTCCTTCAACTCGAGTATCCTCAAGAGTCAAGTCAAGTATAAGCCTCCATGCAAGCAACCCAAGTGTGCCCAAACCATATAGGGTTTAATGCCCTCCAAATTGCTACGTGCTTTTCCTCCAAACCAAGGCATCTGCACAAGCAAGCAACCAACCTTCATGTGGCTAGTATGAAGAATGTCACCAAGTTGTTTGAAGGTCTCTAACACTCGATGGAAAAAGCCACATAAGTAGTCAAGTATAAGCCTATAAGCCTCCTTACAAGTAATCCAAGTGTGCACATGCCATCTAGGGCTCAATGCTCTCCTTTGGAATGCCAAGTGCTCCTCCTCCAAGCAAGGTATCCCCACAAGCAAGCAAGAAACCTCCATGTAGCTTGTATAAAGGATGTTGGCAAGTTGTCTAAAGGTCTCCAATGCTTCAAGGAAGAAAGCCAAATAAGCATCCATTCAAGGTTTGGAAATCTAGGATCAAGCCACCTCCACATGTGCACGCGCATCATGGAAAAACCAAGTGTCACCCATACATCATGAACTCCACATCACATGAAGCACCCCTAGGGATGGTGTAAACCTAAGTTGCACAAAACACTGAAATGTTTCAAAGTTTCCGAAACGGGTATGTTTTGAAATGTCGACTCCCAAAAATGGAAACATCAGCCTAAACTTCAGCTGAAACATCATATATATATATAAATAAAAAAAAATTATAAATAAGTTAATAGCACATTATCTTGCAAGAAAAAAGGGAATAACACCCATAGATGACAATTTTGAAGGAAAACCAAGTCTATATAAACTCTTATAGATGATTATATGATGGTCGAGTTTCGGCCAAGTTTTAGCGGAGTTTCAGAGTTTAGGGCACGAGTACGGCCCGAAACATCGGGTTCCTAGAAGTTTCCTGCAACATAGGTGTAAACTCTCTTGGGGTAACTTTGAAAGCTAACAAAGACATTGCTTCATGTGGGATTGCAGTTAACCTAGTGGAAACATAGTCCACATTATCCAATTTTAGAGCATCATATTCTAGGAGAAACATTGGCACACATTATCCTATTTTAGGCCCCAAACTAGTGTAACCTTTATTGGGGGAGAAAAGACAAGCTCCAAGATAATAATGATATTAATACATTATGTATAAGTAACCATGTTTATAATAACGTGTTCATAATATAATATGACTAGAGTTATAATTTATCACAAGGTTAGGTGGTTAGATCACCTTAATCATCTTATGGTACTATAAATGATGCAGTGTATCAGGAGAAAGGTGAAAGAGTTGCATATGTATCCAATGTAATTGGGTAGCCTACCTTGGGATAACCCTGTGATGTGTTTTTGTAAAATGATTAATAATATATGACATTTATTATTCTTTCTCCCATATCATGGGATATTATAAAATCTTATATCCTCTGCATATCTAGAAAAATATGTGTGTAGCCTTCCTCTTTTTTCTACCTTAAAGGAAGATATCATTGTAGAATTTAGGATTAAATGCACGTGTCAACATGTGCAGAGGGACATTGAATTTGTCTCACCGATCAATGAGAACAACATTGACCTATGAGATCAAGCCTGCATCATCTATATTACTATTTACATTCTCTCCATCTGAGATTTCTTTTAATGCCCCTATTATTTCATCCATGTCTTGTGAATACCCCAAACAAGGTTTTGCAATATTTACATTCCAAACCATATCAACAATAAGCTCAACGAAAGTAGTAACCAAACAAATCATTTGCCACCAATCCTTGTCAGCAATACAAGCTTGAATCATCGCAACCTTGATTTCTGACTGCCTCCAAACACCTACAATTATTTTTAACATTGTTTGTTAAAGCTTCTATGAGATGTTGCATAAAAGTGAAGTAGGTATAATATCCAGTCTTAGCTACTTTCAGTAACTTTAAATTAGAGAATTCTACGAAATTAGCTGGATATTTGTGGTCGTTTATCTTGCACTTATCTACATGTTACACAATCCAGGGTGTTTTTGTAGAAATATGTTGGAAAAGAAGGTTCAACCTTTGCACTATGCATGGAGTTCAAAAATGTTGGGGTACCGGCTCTCCACCATTATCCCGACAACTTTGCAACCAGACACATTGTCTCTGATGATCTACACCACAAAATGGGGTCTAATTTTTTGTATCAGATTCATTAAACTTTTTTGCAATAAATCCTGTATTTTTCTCTTGTACTGGGCAGGGTGTGGCATTAATGGGCATGGGACTACTCAGTGAAGAAGAAATGATAAATTTTTCAACCATTAGAAATAATGGAAACTCCAGATTTATTTCAACTTGATTTCTCTTCAAGCACCCCTTAATATGATTCCTATCCTTTTAAAACAATGTTGTTCTCACCTTTTGAGAATAGGGGCTTGTGTCCTCTCAGATATTCATTTTTCAATCTGAAGCATGTTGTTCCAAGATGGTGAGCGAAAGGAAATAGATGTTCCAACATGCAAAAGTGCACCTTGTGATCTTCCTATTAACTTCTTTTCCTTCACTGTACCACGTGGCATCCTTTCTGCCATCTGACTATTGTTCCTGCCTTGATACTTAGACAATCAGAGGTACTTGTTGAATGGTGGGTCCTCCTTCCAGGGGATGCATTCTCCTTGAGTTGCTTTGTCTGCAATTTTGGCTTGGCTTGTGTTTCTTATATAAGGCATCCTGTTCAGCATGTTGAGTGTTTAGGGTGGAGCTAGACTCCATGACCACTCATGCAAAAAGTGGGCCCTTATGGGAGTGCAAGACTCTTGGCAAACCTTATCACTTTTTCACACTTAAATTCATGTGTTCTTCCCCTGACCTGAGAGTCAATTTGGTGGTATGGTGACAAAAGAGGATAATTACTTTGACCAATGGGGATTTAATGACTTGGCTAGCACTTTGAGATAAAGAGGTAGCCATTTCAATGCTTGAAATCATTGGAAAGTAACCATCGATTGCTTTTGCACTCATAAACTTGTTGGCTGCGCTGATAAACTTACTGGTTGCACTCACTACCTTACTGGTTGCATTTTATGTTCTACATCTGGAGAACAGCATTTCATGTTTTACATGGCTTTTGTATCTGTGTTATTTTCGTTACCATTGTCTGATCTACAACTGGAGGACAACATTTTACGTTCTACATGGCTTTTGTATCAGTGTTATTTTGGTTGCCATTGTTTAGGTGTTCTGTTTTCTTCCCTCTTTTGTATATTAGTGAAAGGAGTTTCTTTTTCGTAATAGTAATTGGAGTTGCTTTCTCATATTAGTAATGTAAATGCCTAATAAAATTGAAGTTACAGATTTAGTGGAAGTAATTCATGTTGCTACTCTAAAATCTTGTGCTAAGAGTAAGAGGGCTATTAATGGGACATGCCACTGTAGTAATAAGAATTGCAGTTATTGTGGACATGGATATCACAAAGATAACTGAGAATAGAGACGATAGAATAACATAAAGGTGGAGAAATTGATTTTAAGAATGTTTATATGGATAAACCCCAGTTTCCCAATTTGCATTTATCAGTTCATCAACCATTCGTACAACTTAGGATTCCTAAGAGGCGATGCACCATCTGCAAGGTACGTCAACCTAAAACCAATCATATGGCCTGGCGAGAGAATATTGGTTAGGCCCTTGGGGTATTATCCTTAGCAGAGAACATTGTCCTACTAGCTTAAAATATAAAAAATTTCCATAAACTTTGTCTTCCAGTATTCAGCTGTCAAGTTTGGTTTTTGAGTATAAAAGCTTCGGAATTTTTAATCACCAGCAAATAAAATTTTAAAAACAGGGTTCAACAGGGTTTTAGTGTTTCTATTCAGTTTGTTTTATAATCTTTGACTTGCTCCTCGTTATCTGAATTAAGTTTGTTTACTATCAATCTTTGTTCTCTCCATTGGCCTTTGCCCGCTAGCATTTGAGAATAAATTAGCCATCATATTCTCTCTTACGGCTAATGGCTGCATGCATGGAATTCACTATTACTGTGTTTTTAACCAACATACAATGTGATGACTCAGCACATTGTATTTACTTTTCATAACACGTTTGGGCCATTGCTACCTTAACTGGTAAAGATACTTGTATCCATAGTTACCAGACTCAGCTGAGTTAACTTGGCTAGTCTGACTCTGCTGGGATTTAAATTTGAGCAGATCAGACAGAGTCAAAGCTTAACCTGGTTAGAACTCAGGGTCTAACTCAGACTCGAACAAAACTTGAGAGTTATCTCAAGATCTGACTTGGGCTTGGGCAAGAATCAGGTAAAAATTGACAACTAAAAAATAAAAGTTTTGTCCAAGTTATTTTCTTTTGCCCAACTTTCGTGAATTAAGTCTCAAGTCTTGCCTGATTTTAAGTCAAACCTTGTTTCTTTGTCCATGCTGAGTTGCACATAATTCCTTATAGAAACAGTTTCCTTAATGCTATTTTATAGACATATAATTGATTTCAGGATCAGCTGATGCTTCCTTCACTTTTTTTAATGAGGTTTGTATTTCCAGAATCTCTTTTGTACCAAATCTCTTTTAGGAAGTAGCTATTCCCTGAATATGAAGTTATGCATTATTTCTCAGTTCTCAGTTTTCTGTTTTGTTATGGATAAAAGATGTAGTTAGCATGCTATGCCAAGTTTAGTCATAGAGATTAGTAATGAAAATCCAAATACAACATATAAAAGATAAGGTTGACAGTGGATGGTTGATTGGCTCCCAAGATACGATAATTATATTTTCCTTTCCAGTGATCACTTTGTTGGTGGATTTTTTTGGTATTTTTCACTTGTTCATGCTTCAGTCTTGTGTTTCAAGCTTTGGAATATAATTTCCTTCATTCCATTGTTGCTCAAGTTCATCAGCTTTATTGCATCTAAGATTCACTCACTTACACACAAACATAGGAAATGCATAGGAATTCGTTTAATTCAGAAACGGAACTAGAATAAAGAACAAAGGAAGAAAACATCTTTATTTATCAAAACCGTGCTGATTATTATTGCTAAGGCTTAATACCATGAAGAATGACTGGTGAATAGGACTACAACAAAACCTACTTAGATACATACTTAGACTGACACTTCGCTACATAAACAGCTGCATTGAAACTGACTTACTGAGACAGTCATCCATATAGTTTGTAATTTCTCAATACTGCTTTGCCGTGATTGACAAAACTATTCATCACCTGTTAATATGTCGATCCTGTATTTTTCTCTTGTACTGGGCAGTGTGTGGCATAAATGGGCATGTGACTACTCTGTGAAGAAGCAATGATAAATTTTCCAACCATCAGAATAAATGGAAACTCCAGATTTATTTCAACTAGATTTCTCTTCAAGCACCCCTTCATAAGATTCCTGTCCTTTGAAAACAATGTTGTTCTCACCTTTTGAGAATTGGGGCTTGTGTCCTCTCAGATATTCATTTTTCAATCTGAAGGATGTTGTTCCAGGATGGTGAGCAAATGGAAATAGATGTTCCAACATGCAAAAGTGCACCTTGTGATCTTCCTGTCAACTTCTTTTCCTTCACTGTACCACATGGCATCCTTTCTGCCATCTGACTACTGTTCCTACCTTGCTACTTAGACAATCAGAGGTACTTGTTGAATGGTGGGTCCTCCTTCCAGGGGATGCATTCTCCTTGAGTTGCTTTGTCTGCAATTTCGGCTTGGCTTGTGTTTCTTATATAAGGCATCCTGTTCAGCATGTTGAGTGTATTAGGGTGGAGCTAGACTCCATGACCACTCATGCAAAAGGTGGGCCCTTATGGGTGTGCAAGACTCTTGGCAAAACTTATCACTTTGTGACAATTAAATTCATGTGTTCTTCCCTTGGCCTGAGAGTCAATTTGGTGGTATGGTGACAAAAGAGGATAATTACTTTGAACAATGGGGATTTAATGACTTGGCTAGCACTTTGAGATGAAGATGTAACCATTTCAATGCTGGAAATCACTGGAAAGTAACCATCAACTGCTGTTGCACTCATAAACTTGTTGGCTGCGCTGATAAACCTACTGGTTGCACTCACTACCTTACTGGTTGCATTTTATGTTCTGCATCTGGAGAACAACATTTCATGTTTTACATGGCTTTTGTATCTGTGTTATTTTGGTTACCATTGCCTGTTCTACAACTGGAGGACAACTTTTTACGTTCTACATGGCTTTTTTGTCAGTGTTATTTTGGTTTCCATTGTTTATGTGTTCAGGTTTTCTTCCCTCTTTTGTAAATTAGTGATAGGAGTTGCTTTTTCGTAATAGTAATCAGAGTTGCTTTCTCATATTAGTAATGTAAATGCCTAATAAATTTGAAGTTACAGATTTAGTGGAAGTAATTCATTTTGCTACTCCTAAAAGCTTGTGTTAAGAGTAAGAGGGCTATTAATGGGACATGCCACTGTAGCAATAAGAATTGCAGTTATTGTGGATATGGATATCACAAAGATAACTGAGAATAGAGACTAAGAATGTCTATATGGATAACCCCCAGTCTCCCAATTTGCATTTATCTGTTCATCAACCATTCGTACAACTTAGGATTCATAAGAGGCGATGCATCATCTGCAAGGTACATCGCCCTAAACCAGTCTTATGGCCTGGCGAGAGAATATTGGTTAGGCCCTTGGGGTATTGTCCTTAGCAGAGAACATTGTCCTACTAGCTTAAAATATAAAAAATTTCCATAAACTTTGTCTTCCAGTATTCAGCTGTCAAGTTTGGTCTTTCAGTATAAAAGCTTCGGCATTTTTGATCATCAGCAAATAAAATTTAAAAAACAGGGTTCAACAGGGTTTTAGTGTTTCCATTCAATTTGTTTTATAATCTTTGACTTAATCCTCATTATTTGAATTAAGTTTGTTTACTATCAATCTTTGTTCATTCCATTGGTCTTTGCCCGCTAGCAATTGAGAATAAATTAGCCATCCATATTCTATCTTACGGCTAATGGCTGCATGCATGGAATTCACTATTACTGTGTTTTTAACCAACATACAATGTGATGACTCTATCACATTATATTTATTTTTCATATCACGTTTGGGCCATTGCTACGTTAGCTGGTAAAGATAATTGTATCCATAGTTACCAGACTCAGCTGAGTTAACTTGGCTAGTCTGACTCTGCTGGGATCTAAATATGAGCAGATCAGACGGAGTTGAAGCTTAACTTGGTCAGAACTCAGGGTCTAACTCAGACTCAAACAAAACTTGAGAGTTATCTCAGGATCTGACTTGGGCTTGGGCAAGAATCAGGTAAAACTTGACAACTAGAAAATAAAAGTTTTGTCCAAGTTATTTTCTTTTGCCCAACTTTCCTGAATTAAGTCTTAAGTCTTGCCTGATTTTAAGTCAAACCTTGATTCTTTGTCCATGCTGAGTTGCACATAATGCTTTATAGAAACAGTTTCCTTAATGCTATTTTATAGAGACATATAATTGAGTTCAGGATCAGCTGATGCTTCCTTCACTTTGTTTAATGAGGTTGTTTGTATTTCCAGAATCTCTTTTAGGAAGTAGCTATTCCCTGAATATGAAGTTATGCATTATTTTTTCAGTTCTCAGTTTTCTGTTTTGTTATGGATAAAAGATGTAGTGAGCATGCTATGCCAAGTTTAGCCATAGAGATTAGTAATGAAAATCCAAATACATCATATAGAAGATTAGGTTGACAGTGGATGGTTGATTGGCTCCGAAGATACTATAATTATATTTTCCTTTCCAGTGATCACTTTGTTGGTGGATTTTTTGGTATTTTTCACTTGTTCATGCTTCAGTCCTGTGTTTCAAGCTTTGGAATATAATTTCCTTCATTCCATTGTTGCTCAAGTTCAACAGCTTTATTGCATCTATGCTTCACTCACTTACACACAAACATAGGAAATGCATAGGAATTCGTTTCATTCAGAAACGGAACTAGAATAAAGAACAAAGGAAGAAAACATCTTTATTTATCAAAACTGTGCTGATTATTATTGCTAAGGCTTAATACCATCAAGAATGACTGGTGAATAGGACTACAACAAAAGCATGGAAAGCAAAATTTGGGAATTTTACTTCCATGAGGAATGACTTATGCATAAAACAAAATTTGGTCGTTCTCATTATTTACTACTTACAATCACAGTATTCCCTTTCTCCCCATCTCGATGCTATATTTAATGGAATTTGATATTGTTTTTATGTTGAGCTTGAACAACACCATAGGTTGATTGATTCAAATTTGGAAAAAAGTATGAAAGGTATAGCCAAAATTATGCTAGCAAATCTAGGTCCAACATCTATAGTGTTCTGGGATGTAAAAGAGAACACGACTTCATTCTTTTATTTTTTAAACAAGAACAATTTATGTTTATATTACGAAAGATAGTTTACATACTGTGAAGTGTTGTTTAGAGGCAAAACATACTTAGATACATACTTAGAGTGACACTTAGCTACATATACAGCTGCATTGAAACCGACTTCTTGAGACAGTCATCCTTATAGTTTGTAATTTCTCAATACTGCTTTGCCGTGATTGACAAAACTATTCACCACTTGTTAATATGTCGAAGTATATCTTTGTCTGCCTTAGGAACCCCCAACAGGGTATCCTCCAGAGGAGTGTCATATGAAAGTACAATTTAGGATCAAAAAACCAAAAAAATTCTAAGAATTACAGTGAAACCAAGGAGACCTATGATAGAGAACTCAGTTGATGGAGGAATATGCAAGCCATCTAGAGTGCTAAAGTGGGTTAATGAGAGGTTGGCTAGGAGCTGGATGGAGGATCTTTCTTGATCTTCTAGGAGTGTCACAACTGGCTTCTTTTGTGTCGCCACAATAGTCAGCTTCTCCTCTAAGATGTTGACCCTGTTTTCCAAGTTGTCGACTTGAGGCTTGAGATGTGGAAGAATGCTTAATGACATGTTCAAAATTTTCATTGGGTGTTTTCCAAAGCCTATAGTATTTTTGAGAGAATATCCTTGCGGACGCATAGTTCTTCAATGGCCGTTGAGTGTGGGCATAGGGAGCTACATGTGGCTCATAGCTCCCCACAATCCATATCCACTACGGAAAAGATTAGTTGTGAAAGACTGTGGCCAAAGTTAGTCACCCAAACCAATCAATCAACCAAGCTATCAATCCAAGGAGGAAACCAAAGTTTTGCATTAGAAGCCATGCCTTTTCACATAGTTATTCCATAGTTTAAGTGTGAGAAGGGACTGATGTGATTAGACCCAAAGCATACAGACTATGGTTCTTAATGGAGAGGGGAGGTGGATGATAATTGATTACGATGCAAGGAAGATTCTAATGATTCCATGTGGTACACAGAAGAGTTGGGCCTTGGTAGATTGAGGAGTTCATTACCATAGTAATCCATTAGTTGATTAAGATCCCTCTTAATGTGATACCATTCAATTGGGCATGCTAAATCAGAAGCTTGAGATTGTACTTGAATGATGATAAAAGTGAGTTTGATTTCTTGTACATTTGTGCCTTTGATAATATAACTAATTCTGAGTTGGGGATCTCCAAATACTAGAAGCCACTCTGGGTGAAGAACTTGAGCTAGAGAAATGCGTTTTAAGAATGCATAATTTTCCATCCTATTTTGGTTCGTAATTCAAGTCTCCAAGCAAAAAATTCTTCAATTGTTCCAATTTTGTCGATGTTTTGAATCCAATAAAGAGTCCATCTTTGGGAAATTAAGGAAAGTAGATCTTCTTTTATATTTGTAACATCAAGATTATTCAATAAGCAATATGGATAATAATCCAAGTTTACTTGCAAATCTAAATATTAGAAATTTTAAAACATGGTCCCCACACACACACACATACACACACACACACATATATAAACATATTAGATACTAAATATGTAAATATATGTTTTATATATAAATATATAAAGCGGATATCAAATCCACAGCTAGTTATAGGGTCTTCCTAAATGGAAACCATGTGTAGAAGGTTGGTCCATAGTCTTACTGTTTGGTTCATGAAAGTTCAAATAAAAGCTAACCATGCTTAATACTAATAACAAAAGAGGCTTCATAAGCCATAATATGCATGCAAACAAAACAATATAAAACATATAGATTAATTAAGGACTATGACAAAACTAGGCATACTAGTAATGGATGTAAGACATAAAAGGTGCATGTAGTCATCCAATTGGTGTAGGCCTCGCTGAGGGTGGTTGTTCTTAATCTCTAAGCAAATCCACATCTATGCGTTGTAGTGGACCATCCATAATCTAATAGAGCAGGGGAAGCTCCCCCATGCAAAGGAGGAGCTCATCCCTACTCTCGTTACAATCAAATAACACCTTGCCTAGTAGGTGGTTGAGGTCTCAATACAAGCCTATTGTGTGGAGGTATTGATTTCTCTTAGGGGGCACCTAGGTCGGGGACCTAATCCTCCACCCTAGACAAAACATCGAATCCAAAAGCTCTATGTGCTTGTCTATCAATTCTTATTTAATGTAAAAATTTTCATGTTGCATGACCACCAAGTTGTCCTCTCGAAATTGCTTCGTCAATGCTTGGACTTAGGCCTAGTATTCTGCATTACCTTGCATGTTGCGACTGCCTACTCCTCCATGATCAAGCTCATTCTCTTGGCATTGTGGGGAGAGTGGAGACCAAGCATGAGTGAATGGAATAACTCTATGCGAGAAAGACACAAGAATCTATAAGTTTAGGACTGAAACAAGGGTTGTCAAAATTCTCGGAAATGAATAAGCACATAGAGAAGTTACAACGAGAAATGGCAGGGGAGTATAAGGTGAAACAAGGGATATTAGAACAAGAGGGTGGACAAAAGGGTGAATGAGGCGAACATAGATGAAACATGATATAATTGCATATGGAGAACTTGTCACATGTAGGGTTGCAGGGAATGAGGTTTTGAGGAGTATCAACGACGAGGGAGTTCACCGGGACTAGACCACGGGGCTTGGTCCTTCAACTTGCAAGGCTACCATAATAGAGACAGTGGTTTAGTTTCCCTTATTGGCCTGACACCATTCTTTCATGGATTTATGACTTCGATATGAAAATGGTGACATTGTTGGATTCATACAGCGAATTTAAATTATACAAGCAAAGGCGACCTCAACCCGCCCCGAAGGGAAACCGGGTCTGTTGGTCCCTCAAAAAAATTGTCTGAAGAAGTTTACTTATCCAACATAAAAACATCGCCTATCAAAAATCCTGACAGTATTCTATCTGCAATTTGACCCTAGCTGTCTAGAATCAGAAACCTGACAAGCTAGCTTAAACATAGGATCACTACAGTTTATAGCAGCATGCAAAAATAAAAAAGAGTAACTGTGCATACACTTCAATCTACCGTAATTTCTTGCTTAGTCTCCTCTTCTTGCTTTGCCTTTGTCAGGTCCTTCAGCATACCTCTTATTTCCTCTATTTTGATGTCCTGTTTCCAAGTCATAAACTGCAGACTGGCCATCTCTTTCTTCATATCCGGCACCCCTTGGACGATCTCTGTCATCTCAACTGCAACTTGCTCCATGGCTCTGGCAAGCAGATGCTTCATCACCCAGTACATATGTAATTCTTGCTTGTACAACGTTAATCTCCCTCTCGTGTTCCCAGGGTCCGACAACAGGGTATCCCACTCTTCCATTTCGAGATCTGAAGGTTCTTCCAACACTCTGTTCTCCAACGCATCAATTATCCTCCTTATGTCTTCGTTTGTTCCCTTGCTGTAAGCTGCCTCCGCTGCCTGAGTTGCCTGCCCGATAGAACGCTGCCCTCTCTTCGGCTGATCAGATGCTGGAGTCTCCCTTTCACCATAATCATCCTGCCTCGTTCTTCCTTGTCCCCTGCGTCTCCTTCCTTTCCCTCTTTTACCCGGCCTGCCTCTGTTGTTGTTTCTGCTGCTCTGCCCAACTTCAAAAGTCACTCTCGCCCCGCCATCCTCCTTCCCTATCTCCATATCCTTCTCTCCAGAGCTGTCAGTCGCCACCTTAATTTGTTCTTGCTCTCTCCAGGTGGTCTTCCCTTCGCCCTCCTCCTGTCTTCCCCTTCTTCCTCCCTCCGCTATAATACTTTGACAACGCCTGAGTCTTTGTTTCACGTCTCTCTGCCAAACTAATCCTTCCCTCTCCACCTTCCCCGGCTTCCGATTGTCTGTCATTCCACCTGCATCTCTTCTTAAATGGGTTTCACCACCTAGCATCTGTAGCTGCAGATAATCGCCGTTGGACCTTTTTCCTGTCATTGCCATAATTCGTTCTGCTCCTTTCCTTGGTATGCGTACTGCTCCACCACCCTTCACCTCAGCTCTATTAATGATCGCCCTTCTGTGTGGCGCCTGCCGACCACCTCCCCATCCCATCACTACCCTGAATTGGCCGTAATTCTCCACCCCGATCGGGGGAGAAGGGATACCTATTATTAATATAGATTAGATGAATAATTAATTTAGATTAGATCATATTTATTGAGGTTTTTTTTCCTAATAAACATAAACATAATAAATATTAAATATTTGTTTTATATTCATAAACAAAATATATTATAGATTTTTAATATATATATAACATTTAAATAACAAATATTTTATTAATATCAAATTTAAATTATTATAAAAAATATTATAATAAATCAATATAATTATCCCACAATATAATTAATTTTTATTTAACAATATAAGTTTTAAATAGGGTAAAAATATAATCAAGTATATTGTTAATATTTTTATTTTATATATATATTTTTTATTATTTTATTTTATATATGGCAAGATCTGCTCATTCAACTTGTCCTGACGATGAACCACAATGGTTGGTTCGAAACGCGTCGACAAAATTATCTTTATGTGATTTTCGCCAAAGATTCTTCTCAAAATTGATATGGATCACAAAAGCCTAAATTCTATAAATATATTAAACATTATATACTCAACTTTAAATGATTAAATATTTAAATTTAAATTTAAATTTATTTTTATTTTAAATAATTTTTTAACAAATATATTAAACATTAAATATTTAAATTTGAATCTTTATATATTAAACATTATATATTTAAATTTAAATTATCAAATATTTAAATTCTAATCTTTATAAAATTATTAAATTCTAATCTTTATAAAATTATTAAATATTTAAATTTTAATCTTTATAAAATTATATATATTTGGTAAATATTTAAAATATATATATACATCGTTCTATTAAATATTTAAATATTATATATATATATATATATATATATATATATAATTGAAATAATAAATATTTTATTGATATTAAATTAAATTAAGTTAAATTTAAATTTATTTTTATTTTAAATAGTTTTTTAATCAATATATTAAACATTATATATTTAAATTTTATTTTTTATACAATCATATATATATACATATAAAATAAATATTTTATTGATATTAAATTAAATTAAGTTTGAATAATTCTATTATATTTAATTTCACACACATTCATTTTAAAGTATATATTCAAATGTCATTAAAATCATTGTAAATACACAACCATACAAATGCAACTAAAACCACAAACATTGCTACAATCAGGAATACACATCAAAAGACAAGCATACACAAAGATAGAAACATCCAGTGTTGGGTTTCATGAGACTTTTTTAGCTGAAATAAGTCTTCGGTCCAGAGAGTTGCCAGCCCTCCAGAGGATCCCCTTGAACTAACTGCTTTGCCTGCGCTTTTCTTCCATTTTGTTTTGCTGATATCTAGAAGAGCACCCCCTTCTATCTTCGTCTCTTGGAGCATGAGGATATCTGAAGGTTCTATTTTCAGAAGGTCCATGACTGCTTCGGCTTTGGATGTGTTCCCCAGCCCTCTGCAATTCCAAGAGGCGAGCTTCATCATTTACTTGAGGAAGGGAGTGTGGCCTCCCTTGGAAGGCCTAGGTCTAGTGTTTCTTCCCATGGTCATTTCTATGGTGGCCTGGCTTCCTTTGACTTTGAGTCGCTCGGCCTCCTCTTCCCTTAGCTCTTTGCGAGATTTCCTGCCTGCTCTTTTAGAAGGTCGCTCGAAGGTTTTGTCCTCTGAAGAACCTGAGCTTTCTTCTGGCTTTTTCCTTGTTACATCCGCATATGAGGGGCTTCGTTGCACAGGCTTGACCTGTGGAGCTTCTTCCCCCTCTTTGATGGGGGATGGGTTTTCTGTGTGCTCCAGGTTTCCCTGAGTCGAGGTAGAAGGGATAGTCTGGGTTTTTTCTGCGCCTTTCTAGGTTACTTCCTTTTCTTGATTGGGCTTGAAACTGCTTGGAGCTCCGGACAAGCTGCCTTTGCTATTTCCTTTTTTTTTTTTTTTTTGGTTTCGGGTGGTTTTTTGGACTACAATCCACTGGTCCTCATTTGTTTTGTCTGCATGCTCCTCGATCGTTTTCTTGCAGTTCTTTGCAAAGTGACCATGTTAATGACAGTATCTGCACTTGAATGGGAGCTGTTCGTAATCCAGTCCCTGAACGTGGGTCCACCGGCCACCGAGAGCTTTATTGCTTCAGGAAAACCCTCCTCTAGATCAACTTCTATGCAGGTTTGGGCGCATGAGTACTGATCTTTCCTTACTGCTTGATCTATATACTTTCCTAACACGTTGCCTATGATATGTAGAGTTTTTTGGTTCCAGCAGTGTAGAGGCAGATGCGGAAGTCACACCCATACTGGAACTGCTGAGGGGATGTCCTCAGAGGGGTCGAAATCCGGGGATCATTTGTTTAGATACAACCCCTGCTGTCCCATAAAATAGGGGCCATTTCTGAAGATTAGGCTTCTATCATCTGAGCTGTCGAAGACGAACACATAGGATCCTTTGCCTACGAAGTAGCTTTTTACCGCTTCTTTGATCAAGGGAGACCAGTTTCTTGTGTCCAGTCCTCCACCGACTTGGGGGATGGCCAGAGACCCGTAAACTGGCCTATCAACCCTTTCTAAGCTAGATTCATAGTAGCTTTGCATATTTCTTCTTTGGGTAGGGCAACCGTTGGGATGGAATCAAGCTTCTTGACGAATTTCTGCTAGCTAGCTGAGGGTGGGCGTTTCGAGCTGGCAGCTACCATGGATTTGAACGCCGCGATCTCCGATGGAAGGGTATGGGGGGGGGGCAGAGCCCCTGCTGGGCTCCATGAAGGGTACTGTAAGGCTTTGCGATGGGGCGCAACAGCCGCAGGCCTAGCAGGCAAACACTCAAGAAATGAAAGATCCGAAGCAGATCGTCAGACGCAGGAGAGAGGCTGAATCCTCCAGCAAAGAGCCCGTGAGCCGAAGCTGGCCGGCAGCCAGAACCAGCAGCAGGGGCGGCTAGGTCTCAGGAGCGTAGATCCTAACTTTTTATTTTTTCCAACATGCAAAATATAATTTTAACTTATTATTTTAAATAATTTTTTAACAAATATATTAAACATTAAATATTTAAATTTGAATCTTTATATATATATATATATATATATTTGCTAAGTATGATTAATCTATTATATACAAAAAGAGAGAACTGTTACATCATTTGAACACAGAGAGCCATCATGCCTGAGAGTTAGGCCGTTTGAGCATGACTGAATCAGAAACAGGGAGATTGAACATGATATCCCGCGCAGGGGAAACAGAGAGATACAAACAACAGACACTAGACAATAGTCCCGCCACAACAGAAACTAGACAATAGACCCGATACAAGAACATAGAGAAAGTTTGACAAACAGAGCCAGAGAGAACCTTTCCTCCTTTCCACTGGGCTTCAAAAAACTGGTGGACAGCTGACACATAGGATTATTCGTCGGGTTGCTCCTCCACTATCCTGCACCATCCCTCTTCCGGTTCCTGCCTGTCCGGCTGAGCGTGGGCAACGGGCACAATGCTGATGGCACTGGCTGGCTGAGGCGGCCCGTGATGCATATCAGTAGAAGGCTTCGGAGAGCTGGGGTTTTGGATTTCCTCAGTGTGAGGCATAGGGGCACTAGGCTCGCCCTCGTCTTGGGCTTCCTCTATGAAGAGAACAGAGACATGAGTCATTATTCGAGGGCGAGTGAGAGAACAATTGAACGAGAAAATAGCTGAGCCAAAGGATGGCGAATTGACTGTGTCTAGAGAGTTTGGGTCCAGGTATTGACTTGGAATCAGAATGCTCTCTGTTCCCAGAGGATGAGGAGCTTGCCCCATGGAGCCAGACCCAGCAGAAGGGCGCGAAGGGTTGCCTCGGCCGGATCGTCTACGACTAAGCATGTGTTGGCGGGGTCTCGGCATAGCGGACGGAAGAACACGAACAACATTGATGAAATCTCCTTCAGTGGAAATTCCTCGACCCGTAATGAGAATGCCACGAACACCACAGGGTATGCTGCCAACCGCTGAGGGGAAATTACGCACCTTGAGCTCTGCCTTAGGCGCTATCCGAAGACAGCATCCGGCGCCTGACCCTCCCCAAGCCCAGTCTTTCTCAAAACTCCGAATCGTTCCAAACAGAATGAAACACAGTAACATGTTGCTGGAGGTGAGGCTATTAAATACGCAGGTGCCATTCCCTCGATCCTCACCCGCCATTACTATGGCAATCAAGTTCGTTGCAGGCCGAAATCCTCCCGAGCAGGCGTAATTGGACAACGTTTTAATGCCAAGACCGAACAGACGAACTCCCATAATTTTAATCACCTGCGCATTGATATCCTCCCACTTGATATTCTGTCCGACGAGCATGCTGGACAGGTGCCAACCATGCTCCGCCTTCCTCCGTCCCATCGTGGTAAATGCCTTACAGATCACCCGCATCCGGGGTATATTAAACATTATATATTTAAATTTAAATTATTAAATATTTAAATTCTAATCTTTATAAAATTATTAAATATTTAAATTTTAATCTTTATAAAATTATATATATGTTTGGTAAATATTTAATATATATATATACATCGTTCTATTAAATATTTAAATATATATATATATATATATATATATATATGAAATAATAAATATTTTATTGATATTAAATTAAATTAAGTTAAATTTAAATTTATTTTTATTTTAAATGGTTTTTTAACCAATATATTAAACATTATATATTTAAATTTTATTTTTTTATACAATCATATATATTCATATATATGTCTGGTAAATATATATATATAAATTGAAATAATAAATATTTTATTGATATTAAATTGAATTAAGTTTGAATAATTCTATTATATTTAATTTACCAATAAAATACAAAATTATATAAATATAATTATACAAATATAATTAAACAATTATTAAAATATAAATTAAATACAATTATATAAACACAAATTGATGTAATACAAATGAAATATAATTATTTAAAAACGATTATCAAATGCAATCATACAATTATGCAAGGTATCTAAATCAAATAAAATAATCCAAACAAAATCAATTAAATAAAAAATTATACAAATACAATTATTCAAATAGAAAACAATTACAATTATTTAAATACAAGTACATAATATCATACATAAACATAAAAACATTAAGCATCAAATATTATCATTCCCCATATATACATAGTGGAGGAATGATAAAAATTGCGCTCTAATGCTTGTATGTGTGTATTTATATAAAGAGCTTCTCTTAGCTTCAAGAATCATAAATTCTCTACTGACGAGGCCAACCACATGACGGTGGAAGCTCATCTGGCTCCCCCCCTCACTTCTAGCCTATAATTACACGACACTCATCACTCCCCAAACCCCACCTTTTATTTTAAATCACATACAATATGCCATCCACATTCATTCTAAATACATAGATATAAAGGAAAACCAAGTAATAAACATTATACACTAGCATCAATGCACATCTAATTTCCATTAATACATGACTACATATCAAATTTTGCAAACATAAAAACATACAAAAATATAAGCATTATAATTTTAATCACATTACAAACAAAGGAATTGTAAATACACAAATCCCAAAAATTGTCAAACATACAAACACTAGATGCCATGCACAAAAATGTTGTAAATGCATAAACAACAAGCCCATGTAGGCACTAAGCATTGAAAAAATAAATTCACACACACTTCAAAGTACATGTCATACAATAACATTGGAAATACTACATGCAAATCAAACTCAAAAGACAACCATATAGAAACATGATCACATATCAATTGCACTCTACAAATATTGTAAATGCATAAGATACAAGCACATGGAGATACTATGCATTGCCAAATGAAATTTCGCACATATTTATTCTAAAGTACATATCCAAATGTCATGCACAATCATTGTAAATACACAACCATACAAATGCAACTAAAACCACAAACATTGTTACAATCATGAATACACATCAAAAGACAAGCATACACAAACATAGAAACATCTCATACCAATTGCACCCTAAAAATAATGTAAATGCATAAGATACAAGCACACGGAGATACTACGCATTGCCAAATGAAATTTCACACACATTCATTTTAAAATACATATCCAAATGTCATTAAAATCATTGTAAATACACAACCATACAAATGCAACTAAAACCACAAACATTGCTACAATCATAAATACACATCAAAAGACAAGCATACACAAACATAGAAACATCACATATCAATTGCACCCTAAAAATGTTGTAAGTGCATAAGATACAAGCACATGGAGATACTTCGCTTTGCAAAATGAAATTTCACACACATTCATTCTAAAGTACATATCCAAATGTCATACACAATCATTGTAAATACACAACCATACAAATGAAACTAAAACCACAAACATTTGTACAATCATGAATACAAATCAAAATACAAGCATACACAAACAGATAAACATCACATCAATTACACCTTGAAAATATTGCAAATGCATAAGATACAAGCACATGAAGATACTAAGCATTGGCAAAGAAAATCTCACACGCATTCCAAAGTACATATCCAAATGCCATACACAATCATTGTAAATACTCAACCATAGAAATGAAACTAAAACTAGAAGCATTGTTACAATCATGAATACACATCAAATTTTGATCACCATACACAAATAATATTGCAAATACAAAAACATATAAATATCACCCAAACACAAACACACGCACACGCATTTAAAAATACATATCAACATGCCACACATATTCATTGTAAATACAAACATTAAAACTCAAACAACAAACATTGTGATAGACAATCAACAAACAATACATATCAACGTGCCATACATATTCATTGTATACAAACATTAAAACTCAAACAACAAACTTTATGATAGACAATCAACAAACAATACATATCAACATGCCATACATATTCATTTTAAATGCAAACATTAAAACTCAAACAACAAACATTATGATAGACAATCAACAAACAATACATATCAACATGCCATACCTATTCATTGTAAATGCAAACATTAAAACTCAAACAACAAACATTATGATAGACAATCAACAAACAATACATATCAACATGCCATACATATTCATTGTAAATGCAAACATTAAAACTCAAACAACAAACATTATGATAGACATTTAGCAAACAATACATATCAACATGCCATAGATATTCATTGTAAATACTAACATTACAACTCAAACAACAAACATTATGATAGACAATCAGCAAACAATACATATCAACATGCCATAGATATTCATTGTAAATATAAACATTACAACTCAAACAACAAACGTTATGATAGACAATCAACAAACAATACATACCATACATATTCATTGTAAATGCAAATATTAAAAATCAAACAACAAACATTATGATAGACAATGAGCGAACAATACATATCAACATGCCACAAATATTCATTGTAAATACAAACATTACAACTCAAATGACAAACATTATGATAGACAATCAGCAAACAATACATATCAACATGCCATAGATATTCATTGTAAATACAAACATTACAACTCAAACAAGAAACATTATGATAGACAATCAGCAAACAATACATATCAACATGCCATAGATATTCATTGTAAATACAAACATTAAAACTCAAACAAGAAACATTATGGTAGACAATAAGCAAACAATACATATCAACATGCCATACATATTCATTGTAAATACAAACATTAAAACTCAAACAACAAACATTATGATAGACAAACATGAAACAATACAAATCAACAAGCCATACATATTCATTGTAAATACAGACATTAAAACTCAAACAACAAACATTATGATAGACAATCAACAAACAATACATATCAACATGCCATACATATTCATTTTAAACACAAACATTAAAACTCAAACAACAAACATTATGATAGACAATCATAAGCAAAACACAAAATGTCATCAATCATGAAACATTACATTAAAATAACATTAAGTTAAACAATTGATCATGGCGCTAAATTAACTTAAAATCAATTTATCATGATGCTAACTACTTTTAAATGTAACAGAAAAGGAAAAGTAAACACTAAGAAGTGGAAAAAGAGAGAGGATGCACAAACCCTTAAGAATGGCCATGGTTCATTCTTAAGGGCATGGAGAAGGGGCTTTCTAGCCCCTTCAAACAAAAAAAACATATATTTTTATTATGAGAGTTTCCAGAGTAATTACACAATGAATAAATACATGTTAATTTCTTTTGAAAGTGATTAATGTCATAATCATTCCATCTCTTCTGTCACGAACATGATGGACATGAGAATGCTTCACATGCACATATATTCCAGTGATTCTTTGCAAAAATAATATAGTTTAAAACTCAGTGACAATCCATGCTTTCTATATAGTGTAACAAAAAATACATAAATTGATTCATCATTTAAGAAAGAGAGTAACATAATTTGATGATTGAAGTTATCTTCATAATTCAACAAGGAGAAATTTCACTGCTTATATTGTAAAAGTTGGTAGTAGCATCCTCTTAATTCCTAATGTAAGTGCTGGAAAATCATTAGGAACATTATTTTAGACTCCTATCTTCTCTATATCTATTCTTTCTATTTCACCGTTTTTATCTTCAACTACTTTCTATTTGACAGTCTTTTCTTCAACGGTTAAGATTTAATATTTATGATTTATCTTGTGAATTTTTTTTGAACATAACTATAATGAAAGAAGAAAATAGTGAGCACCTGTGTATGTTGAAGCTCATCAATAAAATGGTTGAGCACCTGAGTATCCGGAAGCTCACCAGTTCTTTGCTGCGTCCATCCTGTTTGAAAATGAATCCCAGACCAATGAAATCAAATTACTTTTACTTATTGGAGTGGAACAGATAAAATTCAGTGAATTATCCAAGTTTTAGAAACCCACACCAATGAAATCAAATTACTTACTGATTTGTCATTCCGGGGATCAATATTCACAGAATATCCAGAATCTGATCCCTTGGATTTGATTTGTGATTCCGTGGATTAATATTCACAGAAAATCCCTTGGAGCTTTAGTACCGAATTTGTTATTTGTTCCACGCACGCACTAGGTCCCATAGGAACCGGTACAGGTAAGGCAACCAAACAAGCGCCACGCACTGGAACAGGTAGGCAGCAACTAAACAAGGGCCACGCACTGGAACAGGTAGGCAACAACCAAACAAGGGCCACGCACTAGCACACAGCTAGGCAGCAACCAAACAAGGGCCACACACTTGTACGGGTAGGGAAACCACTGCCAGGATTTCTCTTGAGATATCCCGCCATTCCTATGCTATGCTGAATCAAAATGGACCTCAAATCCAAAGGGAAGCTTATTTCACGTTCATTCTGCGTCGCATTGAGTCGCGGATGTAAGTTAATTTCGGCAACACAGCAGCGGTCCGTGGTGTCCCAGGTGTGGATGATCTTTCATGTTCTCCGTGTGCATCATTGCCAGGTCAGGATCTTCAATTGCTTTGCTTGTCCTTGAGATATCCCTTCATAACACTCCCAACCTCGACCATCTGCACTTCACCTATCAAATCCAATTCCAATTCCAATTCCGCTGGGCCCAACCTTGCCCATCTGCCCAATTCCAATTCCACTGGGCCCAACCTCGCCCATTCCGCTTAACCTGGTCATAACTCAGGGTATAACTCAGACTCGAACAAAACTTGAGAGTTATCTCAAGATCTGACTTGGGCTTGGGCAAGAATCAGGTAAAAATTGACAACTAAAAAATAAAAGTTTTGTCCAAGTTATTTTCTTTTGCCCAACTTTCGTGAATTAAGTCTCAAGTCTTGCCTGATTTTAAGTCAAACCTTGTTTCTTTGTCCATGCTGAGTTGCACATAATTCTTTATAGAAATAGTTTCCTTAATGCTATTTTATAGACATATAATTGAGTTCAGGATCAGCTGATGCTTCCTTCACTTTTTTTAATGAGGTTTGTATTTCCAGAATCTCTTTTGTACCAAATCTCTTTTAGGAAGTAGCTATTCCTTGAATATGAAGTTATGCATTATTTCTCAGTTCTCAGTTTTATGTTTTGTTATGGATAAAAGATGTAGTTAGCATGCTATGGCAAGTTTAGTCATAGAGATTAGTAATGAAAATCTAAATACAACATATAAAAGATAAGGTTGCCAGTGGATGGTTGATTGGCTCCCAAGATACGATAATTATATTTTCCTTTCCAGTGATCACTTTGTTGGTGGATTTTTTGGTATTTTTCACTTGTTCATGCTTTAGTCTTGTGTTTCAAGCTTTGGAATATAATTTCCTTCATTCCATTGTTGCTCAAGTTCATCGGCTTTATTGCATCTAATATTCACTCACTTACACGCAAACATAGGAAATGCATAGGAATTCGTTTAATTCAGAAACGGAACTAGAATAAAGAACAAAGGAAGAAAACATCTTTATTTATAAAAACCGTGCTGATTATTATTGCTAAGGCTTAATACCATGAAGAATGACTGGTGAATAGGACTACAACAAAACCTACTTAGATACATACTTAGACTGACACTTCGCTACATAAACAACTGCATTGAAACTGACTTACTGAGACGGTCATCCATATAGTTTGTAATTTCTCAATACTGCTTTGCCGTGATTGACAAAACTATTCATCACCTGTTAATATGTCGATCCTATATTTTTCTCTTGAACTGGGCAGTGTGTGGCATAAATGGGCATGCGACTACTCTGTGAAGAAGCAATGATAAATTTTCCAACCATCAGAAATAATGGAAACTCCAGATTTATTTCAACTAGATTTCTCTTCAAGCACCCCTTCATAAGATTCCCGCCCTTTGAAAACAATGTTGTTCTCACCTTTTGAGAATTGGGGCTTGTGTCCTCTCAGATATTCATTTTTCAATCTGAAGGATGTTCCAGGATGGTGAGAAAATGGAAATAGATGTTCCAACATGCAAAAGGGCACCTTGTGATCTTCCTATCAACTTCTTTTCCTTCACTGTACCACATGGCATCCTTTCTGCCATGTGACTACTGTTCCTACCTTGCTACTTAGACAACCAGAGGTAGTTGTTGAATGGTGGGTCCTCCTTCCACGGGATGAATTCTCCTTGAGTTGCTTTGTCTGCAATTGCGGCTTGGCTTGTGTTTCTTATATAAGGCATCCTATTCAGCATGTTGAGTGTATTAGCCTTTAGGGTGGAGCTGGACTCCATGATCACTCATGCAAAAAGTGGGCGCTTATGGGAGTGCAAGACTCTTGGCAAACCTTATCACTTTTTCACACTTAAATTCATGTGTTCTTCCCTTGGCCTGAGAGTCAATTTGGTGGTATGGTGACAAAAGAGGATAATTACTTTGAACAATGGGGATTTAATGACTTGGATAGCACTTTGAGATGAAGATGTAACCATTTCAATGCTGCAAATCATTAGAAAGTAACCATCAACTGCTGTTGCACTCATAAACTTGTTGGCTGCGCAGATAAACCTACTGGTTGCACTCACTACCTTACTGGTTGCATTTTATGTTCTACATCTGGAGAACAACATTTCATGTTTTACATGGCTTTTGTATCTGTGTCATTTTGGTTACCATTACCTGTTCTACAACTGGAGGACAACTTTTTACGTTCTACATGGCTTTTTTGTCAGTGTTATTTTGGTTTCCATTGTTTAGGTGTTCAGGTTTTCTTCCCTCTTTTGTAAATTAGTGATAGGAGTTGCTTTTTCGTAATAGTAATCAGAGTTGCTTTCTCATATTAGTAATGTAAATGCCTAATAAATTTGAAGTTACAGATTTAGTGGAAGTAATTCATTTTGCTACTCGCAAAAGCTTGTGTTAAGAGTAAGAGGGCTATTAATGGGACATGCCACTGTAGCAATAAGAATTGCAGTTATTGTGGATATGGATATCACAAAGATAACTGAGAATAGAGACTAAGAATGTCTATATGGATAACCCCCAATCTCCCAATTTGCATTTATCTGTTCATCAACCATTCGTACAACTTAGGATTCATAAGAGGCTTTGCATCATCTGCAAGGTACATCGCCCTAAACCAGTCTTATGGCCTGGCGAGAGAATATTGGTTAGGCCCTTGGGGTATTGTCCTTAGCAGAGAACATTGTCCTACTGGCTTAAAATATAAAAAATTTCCATAAACTTTGTCTTCCAGTATTCAGCTGTCAAGTTTGGTCTTTCAGTATAAAAGCTTCGGCATTTTTGATCATCAACAAATAAAATTTAAAAACAGGGTTCAACAGGGTTTTAGTGTTTCCATTCAATTTGTTTTATAATCTTTGACTTAATCCTCATTATTTGAATTAAGTTTGTTTACTATCAATCTTTGTTCACTCCATTGGTCTTTGCCCGCTAGCAATTGAGAATAAATTAGCCATCCATATTCTCTCTTACGGCTAATGGCTGCATGCATGGAATTCACTATTACTGTGTTTTTAACCAACATACAATGTGATGACTCTATCACATTGTATTTATTTTTCATATCACGTTTGGGCCATTGCTACGTTAGCTGGTAAAGATAATTGTATCCATAGTTACCAGACTCAGCTGAGTTAACTTGGCTAGTCTAACTCTGCTGGGATCTAAATATGAGCATATCAGACGGATTTGAAGCTTAACTTGGTCATAACTCAGGGTCTAACTCAGACTCAAACACTATGTTGCAGGGGAGCGCCCCCCCCCTCCTCGAACCCGCTCCCGAATCGCGCTCTGGGCGGGAGCGGCTCCGGAGTGCGCTCCCAGAATCGCTCCCGGACGGGAGCGATTTTCGGGAGCGCACTCCCTCAAAAAAAATTGCGCTCCCTGGTCTGTTCGGAATCGACTTAGGAGCGATTGCTCTGGGAGCGATTCGCACGGGGTCGGGAGCGGGTCGGCGGAAAAAAATTCCGCGGACCCAAAAAAAATTAAATTAAAAAAAAAATAATAAAAAAAAATAAATTGGTTTTAAAAGGCCAATGGGCCAAAAAAATATTCATTGTTACTTCATTGAGCTTGAGTTTGGAGCTGGAGCAAGAGCAAAGGAGCGATGAGCAAGTGCTGAGGAGCGAGGAACAAGTGCCAAGGAGCGAGGAGAAAGCCTGCAGAGGTAAGTAACTTAGTAATTTAGTTAGTTTAGCTGGTTAGGTAGTAATTTAGTTAATTTAATTTAGCTTATTGAGTTTAAAAATCATGTATTTAAATTAAATTAATTAATCCCAATAAATTAAATTAATTTGCAGATTCAAGAATCAAAAACCTACAAACATCAAACACCATGGACCTGGCTATATTTCTTGGCATTTTCCTCTTCCTGGTCCCTTTTATGGTTATTATGGTGCTGGAGAGTAGGAAACGGAGGGCCCAGCCTCAAACTGAAGAGGGGGATGAAGAAGCCGGAGAAAGTCAAATGGGTGAAAACCCCGGTGAGGAGGAGCTGGAGGAGGGTGAACATGACCCTCAAAAAACTAAACAAGACCAAACTCCATTGTGGAAATATATTAACAGGGCTGAAACAGGGAGAGGGGGTGGAACCACTAAATTTCATTGCCCCCATTGCAACACTGATTACACAGGTTCATACACCCGTGCCAGAAGACACCTCTGCGGGAAAAGGCCATGGGATGGAGAGAAACAAATAGGAATCAAAACTTGTACAGTGGTGTCAGCAGCGGAGAGAGCCAAATACATAAAGGAAGAGGAGGAAGCCCAATACAGAACAAAAAAATCAAGGGGTTTCTTTGAACCAAGCTCACAATCACAAAGAACTCCTTCAACATCCTCCCAAGGCAGTGGATATGGACATGGAGACACAGGGTCATCATCTTTAAGGCGTAGAACCATATCATATTTCCTTGATGAGGGGTGTAGGAATGATGTGGATTCAAAAGTTTACAGGTTTCTCTATGCATGTGGGATACCATTCAATGTTCTTTGCTCACCTTATTGGCATGAAATGGTTTCTGCCATAAATGATGCCCCTAAAGGATACAAGAGCCCTGGGTATGACAAGGCAAGAACCGTTGGCCTTGATCATGAAAAAGGAAAAATATCACATTCTTTGAATAAAATGACAAGTTCTTGGACTAACCATGGGGTGTCCATTGTATCTGATGGATGGACAAATGTAAAAGGCAAGCCATTGATAAGTGTTCTTGCTGTGTCTGTTAGTGGTCCCATATTTCTAGCTGCACATGATTACTCAGACAAGTTCAAGACCGCCATCAACATTGCAGAAGCATTACTTGAAACAATTGAGTGCATTGGCCCATACAATGTCATCCAAGTCATCACTGATAATGCTCCTAATTGTAAGGCAACGAGAGCAATTATTGAGGATAAATACCCTAACATATTTTGGTCTCGATGTTTGGTTCACACATTGAACCTTCTGTTGCATGATATTGTCAAAAACAAAAATGAACAATACCAATGGATTGGTATTTGTACAAGAAAGTCAAACAAATGATAAAATTTATTACAAATCATAGCAATACCCATGGCCTTTTCCGCAGTCACTCGAGATTGGAGTTGCTGAAGATTGCGAAGACTAGATTTGGTAGCTATTACCTCACCTTCAGGCACCTTTTGAAGGTAAGAGAGGCATTAGCTAGCATGGTATTAAGTCCACATTGGCAGGTGTTAAAGGAAAGGGCTACAAATGTAGCTGACATGGCAGGTTTTGAAATAGTGGAGGAGGCCGCTCTTGATGGGCAATTTTGGACAAGTGTGAGGCAGGTATTGGATTTCACCAAGCCAATTTATCACATGATTCGGTTTGCAGATACAGACAAACCAGTGATTGGCGAGGTGTATGAGCAAATGGATACCATGTTGGGGGAAATAAAAGACATTGTTCATAATAGAGATCCCAACTTATACAAACTGATTCATGATTGTGTGTGTGAACAGTGGAATAGGCTTAACATTCCACTTCATTGCTTGGTGTATATCCTTACGCCAAAATACTACTCTACATCTTGGTTGGGCCAACCTGCAGCAGGGGGTGGAGTTAGGACCAAACCCCATTTAGATCCAGAGGTAACTAAAGGATATTTGGAAGCATTAGAAAAGTTGGTACCTGACAGGGAGGAATGTGCAGCTGTGCGCCTTGAAATAGGCAGATACTTCAGTGGCACTGGTTTGTATGGTAACTTCCATGCAATGGAAGACAAAGATAAATTTGAATCTCTCACATGGTGGGAAACATATGGCGGCCACGAACTTTTGCCAAAATTGGCAAAAAAAGTTCTTTCACAGGTTGTAAATTCTTCTTCTGCAGAGAGGTGTTGGAGCACCTACAGCTATATACATAATGTGAAAAGAAACAGACTCAATGAAAACCGAGCAGAAAGCTTGGTTTATGTGCACTACAACTTGAGGTTGTTGAGTCATTACTGTGATCGGGCTAATGAGGATCCCACATATAAAATTTGGGACAATCACCCAGAGGATGACAATTTGGAGGATGGCATTGTACATATTGAAGAACTAGAAGAGGAACTTGTAAGGGATGAAAATGAAGCAGCTGCAGCAGCCATGCCACCTCCACCTCCACCTCCACCATCCAGTAGCAGTGCTCGAGGTCCGAGTCTTGTTACTTTGCTGTCGCCAACTCCATCTACACCCTTGCGTGGAGGTTCTAGTTCTGGTCGTCGGTCTATGTGAGAGACTCCTAGAAGACCACCACGACCTGCTTATACTCCTGGAGACTCTCGTGGCAAGGGCCACATGTAGATTTACAGTGTACTTGTCTTTTTTAGTTTCTATTAGACTTTAGTTTTCATAACTGTTGAGTTTTGAGTCCTTGACTCTTGACTCTTGACTCTTTCATATCATAATGATATTTTTTGTAAACATTATATCACTGTGACAATGAAAATCTGAAGTTTGAAGTTGGGCCTTGGCAATTATAACTCATTGGTAATGATTGTGAATTATGAATATGATGCTTTGTGAAAGACTAAAGTTGTTTCATTTCATCTCATTATTCATGTTTCATTTTATAAATTTTTAACATTTCATATCATGTTAACAATTAGAAGTTAGGACTTAGAAATATCTTCGATATTACTTCTTGTAATGGTTAAACTTAGCTTACAAGTACAACTTTGGTGATCAATGATGATAAATGTTATTGAATTTTCAATTCTGAAGGCTTGAAGTTGAAACTTTAATATTGAATTTGATGAATCGTGATTTATAAGACTCAATATGCTGCAGTTGTAATATGTATTTTACTAACTTGTGGACATGGTTGATGACGATTATAATTTCTAGATGATTGATGTGATATGGTTCAATGATCAATCTATGTTTTTATGTCTAATTCATCATTCTACATGTTTTTGTTGACATATATGTATCAAAAATTAAAAAATATAAAAAATATATATATTTTTAAAAAATCACTCCCGGATTTGCTCCCAAACCGGGAGCTTCTGAAAATGGTCGCTCCCGCTCCCGCTCCCAAGTAACATTGCTCAAACAAAACTTTAGAGTTATCTAAGGATCTGACTTGGGCTTGGGCAAGAATCAGGTAAAACTTCACAACTAGAAAATAAAAGTTTTGTCCAAGTTATTTTCTTTTGCCCAACTAACCTGAATTAAGTCTTAAGTCTTGCTTGATTTTAAGTCAAACCTTGATTCTTTGTCCATGCTGAGTTGCACATAATGCTTTATAGAAACAGTTTCCTTAATGCTATTTTATAGAGACATATAATTGAGTTCAGGATCATCTGATGCTTCCTTCACTTTGTTTAATGAGGTTGTTTGTATTTCCAGAATCTCTTTTAGGAAGTAGCTATTCCCTGAATATGAAGTTATGCATTATTTCTAAGTTCTAAGTTTTCTGTTTTGTTATGGATAAAAGATGTAGTGAGCATGCTATGCCAAGTTTAGTCATAGAGATTAGTAATGAAAATCCAAATACAGCATATAGAAGATTAGGTTGACAGTGGATGGTTGATTGGCTCCGAAGATACTATAATTATATTTTCCTTTCCAGTGATCACTTTGTTGGTGGATTTTTTGGTATTTTTCACTTGTTCATGCTTCAGTCCTGTGTTTCAAGCTTTGGAATATAATTTCCTTCATTCCATTGTTGCTCAAGTTCAACAGCTTTATTGCATCTAAGCTTCACTCACTTACACACAAACATAGGAAATGCATAGGAATTCGTTTCATTCAGAAACAGAACTAGAATAAAGAACAAAGGAAGAAAACATCTTTATTTATCAAAACTGTGCTGATTATTATTGCTAAGGCTTAATACCATCAAGAATGACTGGTGAATAGGACTACAACAAAAGCATGGAAAGAAAAATTTGGGAATTTTAATTCCATGAGGAATGACTTATGCATAAAACAAAATTTGGTCGTTCTCATTATTTACTACTTACAATCACAGTATTCCCTTTCTCCCCATCTCGATGCTATATTTAATGGAATTTGATATTGTTTTTATGTTGAGCTTGAACAACACCATAGGTTGACTCATTCAAATTTGGAAAAAAGTATGAAAGGTATAGCCAAAATTATGCTAGCATATCTAGGTCCAACATCTATAGTGTTCTGGGATATAAAAGCGAACACAAATTCATTCTTTTATTTTTTAAACAAGAACAATTTATGTTTATATTACGAAAGATAGTTTACATACTGTGAAGTGTTGTTTAGATGCAAAACATACTTAGATACATACTTACTTAGAGTGACACTTAGCTACATAAACAGCTGCATTGAAACCGACTTCCTGAGACAGTCATCCTTATAGTTTGTAATTTCTCAATACTGCTTTGCCGTGATTGACAAAACTATTCACCACTTGTTAATATGTCAAAGTATACCTTTGTCTGCCTTACAGGAACCCCCAACAGGGTATCCTCCAGAGGAGTGTCATCTGGAGTAGAGTAAGAAGTGCTTGAATCAAAGCCTTCGCTCCACTATGATGGGAGGTACTTCCTTGAAAGCTGCCCATAGATTCTAGCATATTGGGATAAGAAAACAGAGTTATTCGATGGAACTTTTCTGTTGCATAATGTCTGTACAGAGGCCTCTTGAAGCTGGGATTTGGTCTCTTGAAGTTGAGAGCCTTTTGAAGCTGGGATTTGGTCTCTTGAAGTTGAGAGCCTTTTGAAGCTGGGATTTGGTCTTGTGAATTTGCTTTGTAGGGAGTGAGAACCTCAATAGTTGTTGGTCTCACTTGCAAGGAATTAATGCTGGAAGCCAATCCTTCACAGAGAGTTGAGAACAGAGGAAGCATGGAGAGAAGGAAAGCGTTCCCAATATAGCCTGCTAGCTGAGTCATAATGTTATATGTTGAAGCAAGGACACCACAACTCCTCCTTTCTTCCATACTGCGATCTGAGTCCTGATAACATTAAGCTTTCCTTGTTTTTTGTGTTTCATTTTCATGGAAAATTCGGACATGTTTATATTTTTTTCCAACACAATGTGCTTTCCCTCCCAAACGTGGAATTTCCTTAGAGTCTCTCTAAATCTGTTTATGTTTCTTTCTATCTCGACATTCAAAGAACTTGAAATTCCCATTTATGGAGCTACTACTACTTGTTAGTCTCTAAGTACTGTTAGATCTTCTGAGGTGTTCTTTTGTAAGTTTTAATATAAGTATTCCTTTTGAGTGATGCCAAGGATTCTACATAGTTGTTGGTTGCTACTCCAATGTCCCAAGTTAAATTTTCAAATAACCTTCCTTTTGTTGTTAAGATTATCCATGCCATGAACAAATGGCTTGGATCTCCTTTTGATGTTCATCAAAGAGCATTTGTTAAAATCTTCGCATCCAATCATTAATATAATCAAATTTGCAGGAGATTACTTAAATGGGATTACATTCATGTACTTTTTTCGGTGCTGGTTTCCCTCCCTTTCTCTTCCCAATTTGTCAAATCATAAGTATTCTTCCAACCTTTTTCTTGTTGGCTTAATTCACTCTGCCTAATTTTTGAATTTTTCTAATCAAGTTGGCATTGATTCTTTAGACGTATTGGGAATATACCTATTTTCATTGAATATCTTGTCGTTTTGATCAGCTATATCTTCGAAAGAGAATAATATTCCAAATTACCTTTATAATTGGCTTGTTTTTGAATCCTTCAAGCAATAAAAGAAACCAATTACTGAACAGTTCTTCTTTACAAGATGTTGTAATAGAGGAGGGGAGACTCATTTCTGTAACCGAAGAACGTAGGAAAGGGGGTTTCGTTGTTTACAAAACAATAGTCACATCTTGAAGGATCATTGATTCCTTGTTTCACCAGGTTCTCCTCTGTTAAAAGTGTCTCATTTGGCAAGACATTAAAAGTCAAGTTTGGAGATGGAATAGCTCAATTCGATCTTGTTTCATTTGATTTCTAGAGAGAGGAAGGATCCGCTCCTTCTAAGAAGTTTGAGGTATCCTTCTTTAATAATCTATTTTCTTGATTGGGTGCCCTGTTTTACTTATTCCTTTCTTATTGGAGCTTTCCCATCCGGGACTTGGGTCGAAGTTTGAGGTATCCTTCTTTAACAATCTATTTTCTTGATTGGGTGCCCTGTTTTAATTATTCCTTTCTTATTGGAGCTTTCCCATCCAAGACTTGGGTCAGAAAGGTCCAAAGGGTGTTCAGAGTATTATGAAGGGAAATGGGATAGATCGACTTCGTTTAAAGGGGAAGAATGTGAATCACCCTAGGAGGATATATGTGCCAAAAATGAAGTATTGTTAACTTTAGACCATCTTCTAAATGGAGAGAATTCCAGATTTGATATTTGAAGGGTTTCCAAGGACATGGTTTTCCAAATCTTTCCACAAGAGCCATCCTTTGGCTGTAAAGTTAGATAGTTGTATATTTATAATTTATTTCAAGCTCATGGCCTAGCTAGACACTAAAATGATGTATGAGACCCACTTGTTTGTGAGACAAAAAACCCTCTCCACATAACATTTGTATTATTTAATTTAAAATAGTGTATATCTAGACTAACTCTGGTTGTGTCGTTTTCATTGTTTAATTTACAGTGGTATACATACTGTAGCTTTCTAGAATAACTCCTATTGTACTTGTATTTATGTTTGCTAATGGTGTCCCATGCAAAGCTTTCTAGAATATCTCCTATTGTACTTGTATTTATGTTTGCTAATGGTGTCCCATGCAAATCGCCTGTTACATTTTAGTAAAAACAATGTTCACATATTTGTGTGGAGATGATGCTAGGTACCAATTCTGACTTCTTAATCAAAGGGATACTTTCATACTTCCGAAATGCTTCCAACACATTATATTATCGTGCAAAGTTGTTGTTTATTGTTGATAAGTATTTGTGCAATGCATTTCCATTTAAAAAAACAACAAAACAGAACTCACAAAACCTTCATTGAATTCACATGCATATGATGGGCGTAGAGCCGTCACATGCATTTCATAACATATAGTTTGAGTGGGATGTACTAATTATAAGTAGCGTCTTTTATCTTTTAATCCAAACGATAAAGTTTCATAATGTAAGGACATATCAACCTTGGACTTATTGGCTGCCATTATAACACCAACGGTATATCCAACAATGCAAAAACTGGATATACCAATAACTTATGACTTAGCAAGGGTTGAGATGTCCTTTGTAGTGAGGGTGCCTAACCTTCTAGCCTTATCACAACAGGCGAAACATGTCCCTTGGAATTGAACCTGGGTGGATAGGAGAACAAACTATGCTCCCAACCACTTGAGCTACTAAGACGGGACAATAACCTTTGTGGTTATTGATTGGCACTGATGGACATGACAAAAGGTTGATAGCTAAAAATAGTTAGTTTATAGGTACCCTTGTTGATGGCAAGGTGCACCATGGACATGTCTAATGCCCTTTGTCAAACTTGGCACGTTGCAAATTTGTGTAGCTCCCATTAGTTAGGCCTACTAAGAGAAGCTCGGAAGGGAACTTGGCGATTTGCAAGTATGACGCATGATGAACAAGATTGGCATAAAGAACTTGATTAGCTTTTATAGACTTGTGATCCTAGTATACATGTAGATTCCAAGAGTTGGGGATTTGCTATTTTAGGGTTGCAATGGATGGGTAGAAGTGCCCTAAGGCGTAAGCATCCGAGAGTACAATTGTACAATGCGCTAGTTGGGTTCACATTCATTTGGCACACATCCACTGGATGAACTTCTTATGTGCACCATTGCTATGCACACTTGGGTGCGATGGGCACATTTGTTGGGTGTGTGGCATCTCGGGCCCAACGTGATAAAGATGTTTGATAGTTGATGGAACACGAATGAAGTGGGAAAATGCACCATTGGCCACACATTCGTCAGGCACACATCAACTGGACACACTTGTTGGGTGTACCTCTGTTGGTTGTGCTTGGCCACCTAAAGCAAAACAACATTGGATGTCAGATAGTGGATGGACAAGAAGGGGCAGAGACTAATAGGCACACATATGTTAGACATGATTACTGGGTGCACCCTTAGGCACCATTGGCCACACATTCGTCAGGCACACATCAACTGGACACACTTGTTGGGTGTACCTTTGTTGGTTGTGCTTGGGCACCTTCAGCACAACAGCATTGGATGTTAGATAGTGGATGGACAAGAAGGGGCTAAGACTAATAGGCACACATATGTTAGACATGCTTACTGGGTGCACCCTTAGGCACCATTGGCTACACATTCGTCAGGAACACATCAACTGGACACACTTGTTGGGTGTACCTTTGTTGGTTGTGCTTGGGCACCTTCTACACAACACCATTGGATGTCAGATAGTGGATGGACAAAAAGGGGTAGAGATTAATAGGCACACATATGTTAGACATGCTTACTGGGTGCACCCTTGCCATGTGTGCTTGGGTGCCTTGGGCACACTTGTTAGGTGTGTTGTGACTTAAGCACAACACCATTAGATGTTGGACAATTTGAAATCAAGTAATGAAGGGGGTTAAATGCATCATTGATCATAGAAGTTGGTGATGTGGACACTTGAGTCCACTTAAGCATAAAGAGGTTTGTAATATGCAAAAGAAGGATGCAAGTGTGAGACAAGTCTTGTATAAGTAGTGGACACCTCAAAGTTGCTAAGGCATCATCCATTGATCATTCACCAAGAGTGTAACTGAGCTCGATTATCGTGCTAAGTTCAAGGTTGGCATGGTAGGGTGAAACTGCACTAACTGAGTGAGAAGAAAAAGAAGACAAGAATTACAAGAGGCAATCTTTCAATTTTTTAAAGGGTTTGGATTGTGAAAGTCTATTGGGTAGTAGTTAAGGCAATACTTTCTTTGACTCTTTGTATATCTAGAATAAAGTTGCAATTATGTTGTTATATATCTGTGACATTTTTTATATAATAACAGTAAGGCACTTGCCTTGGATGCTACCTCTACTTTGTGTGTTGTTATAATATGTTTACTTGAATGAATGTTATGTTCCTTGCAATGTATTTTGTTGGTTAAGTGTTAAGTATTGTTGGGATTTTTTAAAGGTTGTGGTGGGACATGTGCCTAGTGTTTAATGAATTTGATTAAGTTGGATTCAATTGCATTTGACACATTGTAGCTTACAGTAGAGTTATGAGTAGACCTCAAGTTAAAGTGTGTAGTGTGGTTGTTGTAGGTGTATGTTGGCCAACCGACTGTGGTTGAGTAAGACTAGTGTCACACAACCTCAAGAGTCAAAACATGCTTGGGGAAACTTAGGTTCTTATAGAAAAATTCTAGCAAACTGTAGGTTCATGACAAATCATATCAAAGGAGTGCAAATGTTCATTATGTTTGACCAAAATTGAGGCAAATTAGTAGGTTTGGGGACAAAATCAACCACAAGAGTGACTTAAAGGTTGGAACAAAAACTTTGTTCCGTTTTTAATCAAGCAATCAAGACTACATTTTTGCACAAAAGTTGAATACTTTAACCTCTCTTAACCATGACTTAGAAGGGCGCTTCAATCTTCGGTGGCAAGTTAAGAAGGTTGACAAAAGTAGGCTGAGGTAGTAAAGTAGATTGAGTCTTTGAGACTTCGGGTAGATTCTTTGCCCATACCTATATGCAGATGGATGGTGCAAAAGAAGAGTATGTGATGACAATGAAGCAATTGAAATTGCCCAAATCTAGTGTTAAGAATGTTGTTTGTTTCCTTTATTATCATAATCATTTTTCTATTGATTTTCCTTTGAAGAAGATGTTGGAAGACTTGGAAGTACTCCAAGTGAAAATTTTTTAGAAGATAAAAGCAACAGTGTTGGGAGGAGCCCAAGTGTACCAAACTTCAAAGGCATAGGTTCTTGATAGGCAAATTTAGGGTAGAAACTCAAGAACAATTGTTTGATAATGTAATGTTATTGTGAATCAACCAAATTATTTGGAGTCTATATTTGTGAATCACTAGAATTTCTTAAGGAGAACTTAAAGGAGAATTTTGAGCGGAGACCAAGGTCATAAAGCTCTTGAAACACCTTAACATTATGTCTTTGATATGACCTTAGTTACAAAAATATGAAATTGTACTCATACATAAGAGAACACACGAGAGAGAAAGTGTGAGAAGATGATAGTGAGGACTATATACATGTTATCATGCTCATATTATCAGTAAAATATTGCGAAATACTGATAAAGCTAGGCAAAGTTTCCAATAAAATGCAGTAAGGTATAAGTGATTGAGATCCTTTTTTATGGAGCTACCCAAAAGAACAAAGGAGAGTGAAAGTTGAGGATCATCATTTGATGCCACACTATATTGTTTGATAAAACTAAATTAATTAAATTGACATGCCTCTGACACGACTAGATGATATATCAAGAAGTTTTTAATTTTTTGAATTGAACTCATAATAATAATAATAATAATAATAATAATTATTATTATACAATTTTAAGGTCACATCCAAGCCAAAAACCAAATTGGTGTATGAGACCCCCTTGATTGTGGGACAAGGGACCCACCTCTGTGCAACGATTTGACTGCTAAGTCTATGAAGGCATACATACTCTACCCATTCTAGTTTTGAACTTGTGACCTCTTAAGAGGAAACACATGCTCTTAACCATTAGTCCCACTCAGGTTGTATAATGATTAATATGTCAAAAACAAGAAGAAGAATTGGCTCACACAGAGCTAGAGCTCTGTACTAGTACTTGCAGAAGTATCGAATTTGAAGGCTTTATACAAAGACACATGAAGAAAGAGGTTGTGTATAGGGAAGTGCACTACACTTGTTTGATAATTCCACACATTTCGAGGGCATGCCAATGGAAATGTCAATGTTGTTGGATACACTAGCATTCGTTAGTGTTAGAAAGTTCTCTTTGTAAAATATTTTGTTTTCATGAAGTAATATTTCCAATCAAGAGGATAAAGACTTTGCGTTTTTTTCCCAAAGGAAAAATCGTAATTTTCATTAATAATATATTGAAAATTACATGTAGGAGATGTTGTGAAGCATATCCAAAACTGTGTAGCAGATGTTGTGATAACATGTCCAAAACTGAGTAGGTCTTACAATTCAGATCCCACTATGTATCCAAACATAATACTGATATGTCTATACATACCTATCTATATATACATCGTCATACATATGAGAAAATTAAACATAATAAAAGCATGGTAGATGTGTGGTAAAATCATATAAGTGCATAAAATCTCCACAAAATGACCAGAATCCTTTTGTTATGCTTTGTCTTCATTGCTACCAATATGATCTATGAATGGATGATGATAATACTGATAGTATCCGGCTCCATTGTGCTCAATAATTAACCATGTGGTAATCTTGACTAAGGCATGAGTAAAGAAGACCTTCACTCGCTACTTTTCAACACTCCGTCTTAGCGAGGAAGGTGCTTCTGGAAGAACCTGGTCCACCTAGATTTGTCTCGTTCGCTACTACGTTTTCTGCTATTGCAACTGCTCCAGTATTCACAACCCTCTGGGCAAGCTGGTCAGCCTCAAACACAGTTGGGCCAACCAACTGCCCAGCCCTCTCAGCCATCTAGTCTGTTAGGACAACCTTCAGGGGCGCAACAACAGTTCCAATCCCAACCGGTAGGCCAACCTCGGTATCAGCAGGTACAACCTTCTGGACAGGTCGGCCAACCTCAGTATCAACAAGGTTTTCCTTCTGGCCAGATAGCCCAACCTACAGGGTAGCCTTTTGGCGCTGCTCAATCCGGCCCGTGGCCCCAAACGGGACCCCAAAACCCATTTGGTCTTCAAATGCAGGCTGGGGCTCAATCACAAACTTTTTATCCAACCCAGCCTGGTGCTCAAACTCAATTTGGAGCCCTACCATCGTAGGCTACCAGCAACCTCAAGGGCAACCTTTGTTCGCCCCATACCAGAACTACCAACAACTGCAGACAAATCCTTCGCAGACTTATCAGCAGCCATATAGCGCATCTGCGGCATCATTTGGTAATCCTTATGCTAGGGGGCAAAATACAAATCCCTATGGCCAATACACTATGGGGCCAAATCCGTCCGGACAAACCCTATGGGGGCAACCACCACCTGGTTGGAACCCTGGTGCTCCATCCTACCAGCATCCCCAGATGTCTTTCAATCCTCAATTACCATTCTTAGCGAATTTAGAATTACCGGATGTGTCCAAATTAACCAATGATCCTATTCTTCATAATCCTTATTGGCCTTTGGTTCCAACTAAAATTCCTGGTGATTGTCCAAAATTCGATGGTAAAGCCAATGAAGACCCACAAGCCCATGTCCTGACTTATCATTTGTGGTGTTCATCTAATTCATGGCTTGCTGATTCCATTCGGCTTCGCCTTTTTCAAAGGACTCTCACTGGCTCTACCGCTAAATGGTATATCGAACTTAATCGCGAGTCCTTTCAGGATTTCAATTCTTTGGCTATGGCCTTTCTCACTCATTTCCAGTTACCCATTCGATATGAAACGGGTACACACCTCCTCACTTCCTTAAGACAAACGATGGCTACGCATATCTCTGATCATATCCATGAATGGAGACGGCGTAGACGTATGATCAAATTTTGGATTCCCGACCAGCTTCTTACCGATTGGTTTACGACTTCATTTGTTCCTCCAATCGCCCGGGATATTGCCATGGGAGCGTGTATTACTGAAGAGCAAGCTATTGCGCGCGCTCAGTACCTCGATTTAGTTTATTCTCAATCAGGTACATTATATGATTACTTGCCTGATGCCCCAAGACTAGAAACATCTAAAGCCCCGCCAACACCCACTGTTGATGGTATCATTGGTTCGGTTAGTTCATCCTCACAGAAAAATCCCGCAAACCCTGGGAAGAAAAAATCGATTGCTTCGAATGAACAACCTTCCCAGGCACCACCTATTTCAAATGTTACTTCTGAGGTTAATTCCGTCCAATCCAATACGGCAAACAAGGCCTCGAAAGAGAAGAAGAAAGGGAAAGCGAAAAATAAGCCAAAACAACCCAAACAGGAAGCCCCAAAACCTCAACCCGAGGACGGCACTAAACGCAAACCCAAGTATCCTTGTCTTATCTGTGATGAGGATCACTATACCAAGGACTGCCCGAGGCAGTCCGAAGTTAGTCGTTTGTTAAAAGGCACCCCTGGGACTCCTGCGGTGCTCAAAGAGCCCTTTCCCACCCAACACACTCAAAAAACTCAAATGGTGGCTGACCCTTCTCAGCCTCCCTCTTCCTTTGGTTCTCAAGTGTTTATGGCTGGTACAGTACCCATTAATATCAGTACTCGAACGAAAGATTATCCGTCATCTGCCGGGAAGGAGCCTGAGGTTCCCTCGAGTGCTCCTCCGTTCAGTTCAGGTCCACTCCACATTGAGAGACCTACCACTGAGACGCCTCTTCGACCCCCTCCAAAAGGAGTACTCCGGAAATCCTTGTACAATCCGAATGCTCGTGCTGCACAACACTACAACATCGTTGAGGACTTAGCACAGACTCCGTCGGATATGTCCGCTTTAGAGGTTCTCCAGAGCTGCCCTTCTCAGAGGAAGTCCATGCTATCTGCCATTGGTGGCATAGACCCCACTGAATCGAATTTAATCACTTTTGACTTAGAACGCCATACTCAGAGACTGCCTCCCGAAATCGCCTTCCTCATACAGGTGATTATTGATTCCAAGACGATTCATCGTACAGTCATTGATGAAGGTGCCTCAACTTGCATCATGTCTGTTGCCTATTGGAAAGCTATTGGGTCTCCAACGCTGAGCCAGTCTCCTACTACCTTGGAAGCTTTTGATGGAAGAGCGTCCCGTCCTTACGGTATACTCCAACGTTTACCAATCTCTTTGGAAGGAAAGACGGTCGAGATGGAAGTTGAAGTCGTTGATGCTACTCTAACCTACAACCTCCTTCTCGGACGTAGCTGGATATATGCGATGCAAGCTGTTGCTTCATCTTTCTTCCGAATCATTCGTTTCCCTCATCAAGGGAAGATCGTTACCGTTGACCAGCTCTCCTTCTTTGATTCTTCTTCCAAAGGCACCATCCCGTTTGTGGAGCATACCTCCAAATTACCTAAGAGTCTGGGAGCTGGACTTTTCAAAGATCCCGATCTTATGGGTGTTTTTCCACTCCCTCCTCCAAATATCGCCTCCGTCAATATGATCACTACTGGTTCTAACCCGTGGATCATACCTCCCACAGACCAAGTAGATTCCTTGGGCGATTGGATGTCGTTGAGTTCTGCCGAGCTCAATTATGTTGAAATCATTGCTGCCTCGGCTCCCTCTTTTACGCTTACTCCATCCTCAGTGCTTCTAGACACGGCTTCTTCGGATTCCTTAGGAGAAAGATTCCTCTCCGACGAAGCCATTATTGAGACCATGTCTCTAGAGGAACCTCCTTGGCCTGATTCTCACCATCGTTCCTCATTTCTCCCTGCCCCGCAGAACTTTCTGACATGCCTCGAGCGGTTTGCTCCTTGTCTCCCATCACAAATCCTTCAAACGCCTATTCAAATTTATCAGGTGTTTTCTGAAGGGAATATGGCGAACATTACGCAAACCCAACCCATCGACATCTCCGTCAAACCAGGGATTGTTGAGCATCTTCACATTGGCGTCACTTGTACTCCAGAGGAGATTCAACTTTATTCCAAACTTTTTTCGCCAATTTCGTGATGTTTTCGCATGGTCCTATGAAGAAATTCTCAGCATTGATCATAGTATAGTGGTGCAGGAAATAATCACGTACCCAGATGCTAAGCCTGTTCGTCAACGTTTACGCCCCGTGCACCCCCGAAAGGCTGCAGCGATTAAGGCCGAAGTAGAGAAGCTTCTTAACGCCGGTTTTATTTATCCTATTCCTCTTACAGATTGGGTGTCTAATATTGTACCTGTAACCAAGAAACAAGGTACAATCCGGGTTTGTGTCAATTATCGTGATATAAACAAAGCCTGTCCTAAAGATAATTTTCCCACACCATTCATTGATCAAATCATTGATGAGTGTGCCGGAAGTGAAATGTATTCTTTTATGGACGGTTTCTCTGGTTATAACCAGATCAACATCGCTCCCGCTGATCAACACAAAACTGCCTTTATTTGCCCATGGGGGACTTTTGCCTATAAGAAGCTCCCTTTCGGTCTTAAAAATTCCGGTGCTACCTTCCAGCGTGCCATGTCTTATGCATTTCATGACATTCGACACATTGTACAACCTTATCTGGATGATCTCCCTGCTCATTCAGCTAAACGTCAGGACCACCCTAACCACCTTCGCGAAATCTTTCTTCGCTGTCGATACTACCGAATCAGGCTAAATCCTCACAAATGTGTCTTCTGTGTTGAATCTGGTAGACTTCTCGGGTTTATCGTTTCCCGAGAGGGCATCCGTTTGGATCCCCTTAAAGTCGAGGCTATCGTGAATCTCCCTCCCCCAGCTTCTTTGCATCAGTTGCAAAGTTTGAAGGGAAAGCCAATTTTTTACGTCGTTTTGTTCCCAACTATGCCGAGGTGGCCAAAGGTTTTACACGATTACTGAAGCGTGATGTCCCTTTTCATTGGGATGCCACAGCTCAGGAATCTTTTGAGCGTCTCAAGGGTCTCCTTGTTTCTGCTCCATTGCTCCGTCCTCCGAATTATTATCTCGACTATACCTTGTATTTGGCTGCCGCCTATCGTCATGGTTCTTGTCCAAGCTGACAATGATGGCACTGAACACGTTATTTATTATATCAGCCGCAACCTTCTTGATACGGAAACTTGATATGCTTATGTCGAAAAGTTGGCTTTAGCCGCAGTTTGTGCTGTACAACGCTTCCGTCATTATATTCTTTTGCGTACTACCACTGTGATTTCCAATTGCAACCCCATGACGTATATATTGTCACGCCAGTTGCTAGGGGGCAAATACTCCAAGTGGATTGTTATCCTCCAAGAGTTTGACTTGGAATTTACCACTGCCAAGTCTAAGAAATCTCTTGTGTTTGCTGAGTTAATTTGCTCTTTGCCATCTTCTTCCTCGACCTCGCCTGTAGAGGATCAAATTCCGGATGAGACCCTATTTCTCATTAGCACCCTCGATCCATGGTACAGAGATATAATATTATACTTGCAAACGTCCTCCTTTCGCCCAGGAGTGTCCAAGGACGCTCGGCGAAGGATTCGTCATCAATCTCAACCATACCGTATCATTGGCGATACATTATATCGTCTTGGCGCCGACTCTGTTCTCCGCCGATGTCTCACTCTCGAGGAAGCTGAGCGGGTCTTGAATGACTGCCACTTTGGTGCCTGTGGTGGTCACATGTCTGGTTATGCTACTGCCCAAAAAATCCTCCGTGCTGGCTATTTTTGGCCCTCTATTTTCAAGGATTGCATCCTTGCCGTCCGCTCTTGTCATGAGTGCCAGATATACCAGCGGAAAATGCGAGCGCCTCCTGCTCCGTTGCACCCTGTTGTTTCCGTTGGCCCTTTTGCAAAGTGGGGCATTGATTATATGACCTGTAACCCTCGCTCGGCCGGGGGGCATGGGTTTATCATCGTTGCCGTCGATTACTTTACTAAATGGGCCGAGGCGATGCCTACATTAACTGAAGACAGTCACACAGTGGCACAATTTTTATTCAATCATGTTATTTCGCGATTCGGCGTCCCTCAAGCCATTGTCACTGATCACGGAAAGCATTTCCGTAATCATATGATGTCGGAATTAACAACCCAGCTAGGCTTGCAACACGATAGTTCAACTCCATACTACCCTCAGTCCAATGGTCAAGTTGAAGCTGTCAATAAGATCTTGGTTACAATGCTTCAACGTATCGTTGGTGTGCATAAGTCTAACTGGCATTTGATGTTATTCCCTGCCTTGTGGGCTTACCGAACCTCTGTGAAGGATGCCACTGGTTTTACTCCATTTCAACTAGTTTACGGACTAGAGGCTACCCTTCCAATTGAATGTGAGATCCCTTCATTGAAATTAGCTGTCGAGCTACTTCCCAACACCACTCCGTTAGAAGAACGCCTTCTTTACTTAGAACGGTTAGATGAGACTCGTCGCCTGGCCTCTTTGGCCATCGAAACGCAAAAGAAGCGAGTCAAGACTCACTTCGATCAGACCGTCCGTCCACGTTCTTTCGTTGAGGAAGACTTAGTCTTGCTCTATGATCAAGCAAAAGATAAGCTAGGCGCAGGAAAGCTCGAGTATATGTGGCTAGGCCCTTACATTGTCAAGAAAGTTCTGCAGAAAGGGGCCTACGAGCTGATTGATTATGAAGGAAACCCTCTTGGGAAGCCCCGAAATGGGCTTTATTTGAAAAAGTACTATGCGTGATGCTAGTACATTTTATTGTGTACATACATGTACTTTAGTGTGTTGTGTGTGTGTGTCAGTTTTCAAGACATAGCTACCACTTATTGTGTTTTTCGCTTCTTGTGCAGATGTCGGATGCACCTTATGTTGGTTTCGCTGATGGTGCCTGCCGTAGTACCCGCGATTTGTCTTCTGCGGCATGGGTGATCTACGATCCTCATAGCGAGCTAATAGATTGTCAGGGTGTGTGTTTAGGCCTTACTACTAACAATGTCGCCGAATACTGTGCTGTAATCGAGCTACTTGCTAGAGAAATTAATTTCTGTATTCGTGCATTGGTAGTGAACCTGGACTCTCAACTTGTTGTCCACCAGCTCAACGGGCAATATTCCGTCAGAAACCATAATATTCTAAGGTTGTATTTACGTGTAAGATTGTTAGAAAGGCATTTTGATTTTATCACATATCAACATGTTCCAAGACAATTAAACACATTATCTGATGCATTGGCCAATCATGTATTAGATAAGCATTTGCATAATTTGTAATTAAAACAGTATACAAACAAGCACATGAAAACAAAATAATGAACCATAAACATATGTATATATATACGTGTGTAATGTTTGCGCCGCGCGCATTACATAACCCAAAAATAATACATGTCCAAATCCCATACAGCCGCTGACAATATGTCTCTCAAAAAATGTACAAAAATGAAACCTAGGCGTCTAAGCACGGTGATGCTCATGATAGCATGTCACCGCCCGCACCAAACGTCTCAACAGACGATGGATGCGAGTAGATACTCCCACCGTGTGTCTCTGATACGCTCTAGGTACGTCAGCCAATCTGCCATAATCTGGAATACCTCGAGTAAGTGCCTCAAGGTTCTGAACTAGATCATCCTCACCCTCTACCTGAGGGTCTGCCGCAGGTTGTGCTCTCCGTACGTTATGAGGCAAGTCAGCTGGTCACTCTGCACCAACATCTGCATACATATAGATGCTGTAAGAAACAGACATGTATTGCAAAAACGTGAATATGTAAAAACATTAAAAACACAAAGAGTTCTTACCTAGCTCCTCGTCCCAGTCCTCTCCCTCAGGCAACGGGAGGTCTGGATCTCCAGTAAAATTAGTGCCCGCATAGGGCCAGTCCTCCATGGAAATCATCTGGTGTTGGAGCCAAATGAAGAACTCGGGCCTCCAGGCCATCTGCTGGCCCCCACCTCCTCTAGGCATAAGTGGTGCCCATCGAGCCAACCTCGGCTCCCATGGCACTGGATCTGCCACTATACCTCCCGGGATCCGGAATATCGGTAGCCGCTCCAGGAAAAACGATACTATAATGGATCCATATCCAAACTACTTATTGCCATCACGCTTACACTTGGTAAGCTGCCTCTTTATATTTGTTGTCACTGCCGATGCCCAATTAAACAATGTCGGCTGCAGACACTCAGTCGCCAGCAGCAAGTGATTCTTGCTGGCCTCGTGGGGTGCCTGTACCCCAGTCGTCCGAGTGATAGTGAATAGTACCACTCGTAGCACCAAATCTGGGATAGTGACAATGTCTACCTTGGCGCTGTTGGATCCAAAATGGGCCCCATGACAAACTCTTTCCATTACCTCACCCATCTTTTCCCCGGAAGGCCTGCTACCGGTCAAGATGGGCCGTGCACCCCGCCGAGATAGTCCAGTAATAAAATAGACATCAGAAACATCCAACTCCAATGTCTGGTCCTTCAGGCGGAATACCTGATCCTCAATGTCCCAAGCATCCACAATGAACCTTAGTAACTCGGGCTGTGCACGTAGGTATGAGGTAAGAAAGAATTTTTTCAAGCCGCAATCTCGCAAATCATCCATGCATGCGTCATCTTCCATTGCCATGGCATCTATGGCCTCGTGTTCTGTTTCTCTCCATTCTATTGCCATTTTGATCAATACCTGCAACCAAAAACCGAAGATGTCATCAATAAATCGATGGTGAAACCAAAAATCAAGAGAAATTGCAGGTTCAACGGTGAAAATTGTGTAAAACTTGGTTCGCGCAATTGGCGCGACTCCTTTAGGGAAAATCGCCCATTGGCGCGGACCCGCACGGGAAACTCGTGCCAATGGGCGCAACCCTAGTTTTTGCAATCCCCCTTGCAGAGGATCATTATGTGGAAGGAAAGCTAAATAAATGGAATAGAAATGGAGCTAAGGATGAGGCCTCTTACCTGTTTCAGACGGCGGCTCGAATGGTCTCCTGGATTGATCGCAATCAGTAGTTGAAATTTGCACCCAAAACCCTCCAACGGTAAACTCACAAGGTAAAAAGTGAAAAGTAATTTTATTTTTTACCATTTCACTATTTATAGCTTCTTTTGGCTTAAAAATACATTAAAATAATGTTTTTTGGATATTTTTATGTCAAAGTGGGTTTTACGCTTTTTTTTGAATGTTGACAGGGTTTGGTGCCACTCAAGCAACATAACGAGCTTCTTTTTTGACTTTTTCAGGCCCGGTAAAACATGAGAAAAAGTTACTTTAAGGTCTGCTTTCAGCTCTTTTCCGACCATTTAAAAACGAAAAGATTGCCGAGTTTTCCCTCTTGACTCGTTAAACGTTAATAAGGGGCGGTCGTTTTAAGTTCTTTTTGTCGACCGTTGAAACATAAAAAGATTACCGGGTTTTGTCGTTTCAAACTCGTTAATGGTCATGAAACGACGTGGTTTTGACCACTTTTTTACTTTTTAGGGTCGAAATCACTATTTATGAAAAGTACTCCTCGATCGTCATGGTCGGGCGGTTCTTTCGGGCATTATTTTATACTTTTTCGGGCCCGAGAGACACAACTTTACGAAAAAGGATACCCCTGGAGTTTCCTTTTCTGCTGTCTTTTCAAACTCTCTAAACATGAAAAGACGCCGAGTTCTTCCTTTGTCAGACTCGTTAAAACCTGATGACATCGGATTTTGTCGAAATGACGCACCACAAGCATATGCTATCCCCATCAAGCTTGTTAAAAATAATTGGGGTACTCGCCAGAAATGGCGGGGGAAAAAAGGAACCATAATTACCATCGTGTCGGCAGTATGTCGCTCTTGAACATGGCACTTGTCTGCTTTCGTGTCTGGGTGGGGATATCTCATCTCGTTTTTCACTGGCCTCCGTGGAGTTGGGTAATCCTATTTGACCTCTCATCTACTCATTGCCTCGTCATCATGACCTTTGATACATTGATGTCAAATACTTCCAATTCCGTTAATGTGCCGCCGATATGTTCAAGAGAAGTTGACCTCTGAAAAAAAAAAAAAAAAAAAAAAAAAAAAAAAAAAAAACGACCTTCATCTGATAGTTCACATGATCTTGATTCACAACATTATCTCTCTGTCTCGTGTCGATGATGTGGGAAACATTATGGCCCACCTTCGATCAAGGTCACTTCCTGTCGACTTCAGCTCATTATCCAGGAAGCTGATCTAGAGACTCCCTGCTGGTGCCTTGGAGCCTGCATGCCTTAATGGCAGGTTCTTCGTGTTCGACGTGAGGTTTTCATCATTGGCCTTCGATCGAATGATTCTACGGGTGTTCGACTTCAGATCATTAATTCGCACGCCGTAGATTGTACCTATAGTACCTTGAGGGCCATTGTCATTATTGGTGGTACCTCTCGCGTCTGTTAACAGTTTCCACTATTGACTGGTAATCAGACGATGTTCATGCATGTTCGACTTCAGCTCATATATTCGCATGCTTGAACTTGTACTCTTGTTCGGGTCGAGATGAAGCGCAAGACCCTGGATTGTGTCTGTTGTAATCCAGGCGTGATTCTTGATACATGACTCGTTCACTGGATGGCTGCGACCATACCTGAGTCAATTCATTGATCCTAACCAGATGGCTGCGTCCATACTATGGATCTAGATTATTTATGTACTCTCTTATGGATGGCTGCGACCATGCCACGTACATCATGTAATTGAACTATCAGTCGTGTCTCTCAATGCAGATCCTCGGCGGCAGCTATATGTGTTTTTGTGTGTTCCTATAAAGCATTTCACCCCTCTCTCTCCCTCTCGGACTTCATGCTTTAGGGGGCATCTATTACACAGTAATTTGTCACCGTTGATCACCGTCCCTATTGCCCCGTTTCCATACATTGGAGGATGCATTCCGGGACCTGTGAGCAGTGACATAACCCAAAACACTTGCATTATGTTCCCCTGAGTATGTACTTCATGTTCCCTGAAGACACCTTCTGCAAATTATCCCTGGAAAGTACTTTTTTTCCATTGGCGCAGGTCCACAGTATCTTACCCGCGCCAATTACTGAGATCCTCAAAAGAGGGCGCGACCATTGGCGCTCTGTCACAGAACAACACCCGCGCCATCCCAATTTAGTAATTATTTTTGCTAAAAGCACGCCCATATGATTTTTCCCTTCAGACCACGAAGTCTTTTGAGGGAAAAATCCATCTGATAGAGGTCGAGAGTCATCATCCATCCTTGACATCTATCCACAGTGGCTTTTTCAGAGATAATTCCAATCCACAACGGGTGTCCTGGTTCATCGAATCTTTCTACCTTCTCCATCTATAAATATCTGTCCTCATGCATTAGACAAGCTAGTTCTAGAGTGGTGGAAGTTTTTGAGTTCTTGGAGGAATGCTAGTTGTGATTATGCTTGTCATGAGTGATAGTGAAGCATAGAGGGGTTATGCTGCCGGAGAGGAGGTACATTGCAAGACACATATAGTTGCTCGCCCAGCCAGAGGAGAGGTTCAATGTCAGAACCTTGGTTGTAACTTTTCCTGTCTATTATTCATTAATGAACGACTGTTATTATAGTTCCAATCTCATTGTCTATTATAGTGATGCTTGATTTATTTCCTTTCTGACTGAAATATAGTTGTGCCTTGGTGGATTTTATGCTGGTATCTGTTTCTTCCTTTGCATGTGCAGGTGTCCGTTTGCAAGGATCGCAAGGATTGTGACCTGCTGGAGTGAAGGAGCGGGAAAATCAACTCTACTTCAACTATAGCGTTGGATTCCAGGTTGGTCTTCTTAATTCACCTTTAATGTACAACTAGGAACTTGCGTGGCAGCGTGGATTGATTGTGGCTAGTTCTGTTTTAGGCTAGTGGGATCGCCTCTGTCCGCAAACTACGTACAGATAGGTAAATTGGGGACTGAGTGTCTGCAGCCGAAATTGTTTGATTGGGCATCGGCAGTGACAACAAATATAAAGAGGCAACTTACCAAGTGTAAGCGTGATGGCAATAAGCAGTTTGGATATGGATCCATTATAGTATCGTTTTTCCTGGAGCGGCTACCGATATTCCGAATCCCCGGAGGTATAGTGGCAGATCCAGTGCCATGGGAGCCGAGGTTGGCTCGATGGGCACCACTTATGCCTAGAGGAGGTGGGGGCCAGCAGATGGCCTGGAGGCCCGAGTTCTTCATTTGGATCCAACACCAGATGATTGTCGTGGAGGACTGGCCCTATGCGGGCACTGATTTTACTGGAGATCCAGACCTCCCGTTGCCTGAGGGAGAGGACTGGGACGAGGAGCTAGGTAAGAACTCTTTGTGTTTTTAATGTTTTTACATATTCACGTTTTTACAATACATGTCTGTTTCTTACAACATCTATATGTATGCAGATGTTGGTGCAGAGCGACCAGCTGACTTGCCTCATAACGTACGGAGAGCACAACCTGCGGCAGACCCTCAGGTAGAGGGTGAGGATGATCTAGTTCACAAAATTATCTCTCTGTCTCGTGTCGATGACGTGGGAAACATTATGGCCCACCTTCGATCAAGGTCACTTCCTATCGACTTCAGCTCATTATCCAGGAAGCTGATCTAGAGACTCCCTGCCGGTGCCTTGGAGCCTGCATGCCTTAATGGCAGGTTCTTCGTGTTCGACGTGAGGTTTTCATCATTGGCCTCCGATCAAATGATTCTATGGGTGTTCGACTTCAGATCATTAATTCGTACGCCGTATATTGTACCTATAGTACCTTGAGGGCCATTGTCATTATTGGTGGTACCTCTCACGTCTGTTAACAGTTTCCACTATTGACTGGTAATCAGACGATGTTCATGCATGTTCGACTTCAGCTCATATATTCGCATGCTTGAACTTGTACTCTTGTTTGGGTCGAGATGAAGCGCAAGGCCCTGGATTGTGTCTGTTGTAATCCAGGCGTGATTCTTGATACATGACTCATTCACTGGATGGCTGCGACCATACCTGAGTCAATTCATTGATCCTAACCAGATGGCTGCGTCCATACTATGGATCTAGATTATTTATGTGCTCTCTTATGGATGGCTGCGACCATGCCACATACATCATGTAATTGAACTATCAGTCGTGTCTCTCAATGCAGATCCTCGGCGGCAGCTATATGTGTTTTTGTGTGTTCCTATAAAGAATTTCACCCCTCTCTCTCCCTCTCGGACTTCATGCTTTAGGGGGCATCTGTGACACAGTAATTTGTCACCGTTGGTCACCGTCCCTATCGCCCCGTTTCCATACATTGGAGGACGCATTTCGGGACCTGTGAGCAGTGACATAACCCAAAAACACTTGCATTATGTTCCCCTGAGTATGTACTTCATGTTCCCTGAAGACACCTTCTGCAAATTATCCCTGGAAAGTACTCTTTTTCCATTGGCGCATGTCCACAGTATCTTACCCGCGCCAATTACTGAGATCCTCAAAAGAGGGCGCGACCATTGGTGCTCTGTCACAGAACAACACCCGTGCCAGCCCAGTTTAGTAATGATTTTTGCTAAAAGCACGACCATATGATTTTTCCCTTCAGACCACAAAGTCTTTTGAGGGAAAAATCCATCTGATAGAGGTCGAGAGTCATCATCCATCCTTGACATCTATCCACAGTGGATTTTTCAGAGATAATGCCAATCCACAATGGGTGTCCTGGTTCATCGAATCTTTCTACCTTCTCCATCTATAAATATCTGTCCTCATGCATTAGACAAGCTAGTTGTAGAGTGGTGGAAGTTTTTGAGTTCTTGGAGGAATGCTAGTTGTGATTATGCTTGTCATGAGTGATAGTGAAGCATAGAGGGGTTATGTTGCCAGAGAGGAGGTACATTGCAAGACACATATAATTGCTCGCCCAGCCAGAGGAGAGGTTCAACGTCAGAACCTTGGTTGTAACTTTTCCTGTCTATTATTCATTAATGAACGACTGTTATTATAGTTCCAATCTCATTGTCTATTATAGTGATGCTTGATTTATTTCCTATAATAGACAATGAGATTGGAACTATAATAACAGTCGTTCATTAATGAATAATAGACAGGAAAAGTTACAACCAAGGTTCTGACGTTGAACCTCTCCTCTGGCTGGGCGAGCAACTATATGTGTCTTGCAATGTACCTCCTCTCCGACAGCATAACCCCTCTATGCTTCACTATCACTCATGGCAAGCATAATCACAACTAGCATTCCTCCAAGAACTCAAAAACTTCCACCACTCTAGAACTAGCTTGTCTAATGCATGAGGACAAATATTTATAGATGGAGAAGGTAGAAAGATTCGATGAACCAGGACACCCATTGTGGATTGGCATTATCTCTGAAAAAGCCACTGTGGATAGATGTCAAGGACGGATGATGACTCTCGACCTCTATCAGATGGATTTTTCCCTCAAAAGACTTCGTGGTCTGAAGGGAAAAATCATATGGGCGTGCTTTTAGCAAAAAACATTACTAAACTGGGCTGGCGCGGGTGTTGTTCTGTGACAGAGCGCCAATGGTCGCGCCCTCTTTTGAGGATCTCAGTAATTAGCGCGGGTAAGATACTGTGGACCTGCTCCAATGGAAAAAGAGTACTTTCCAGGGATAATTTGCAGAAGGTGTCTTCAGGGAACATGAAGTACATACTCAGGGGAACATAATGCAAGTGTTTTTGGGTTATGTCACTGCTCACAGGTCCCGAAATGCGTCCTCCAATGTATGGAAACAGGGCGATAGGGATGGTGACCAATGGTGACAAATTACTGTGTAACAGATGCCCCCTAAAGCATGAAGTCCGAGAGGTAGAGAGAGGGGTGAAATTCTTTATAAGAACACACAAGAACACATATAGCTGCCGCCGAGGATCTGCATTGAGAGACACGACTGATAGTTCAATTACATGATGTACGTGGTATGGTCGCAGCCATCCATAAGAGAGTACATAAATAATCTATATCCATCGTATGGACGCAGCCATTTGATTAGGATCAATGAATTGACTCAGGTATGGTCGCAGCCATCCAGTGAATGAGTCATGTATCAAGAATCACGTCTGGATTACAACATACACAATCCAGGGTCTTGCGCTTCATCTCGACTCGAACAAGAGTACAAGTTCAAGCATGCGAATATATGAGCTGAAGTCGAACATGCATGAACATCGTCTGATTACCAGTCAATAGTGGAAACTGTTAACAGACGTGAAAGGTACCACCAATAACGACAATGGCCCTCAAGGTACTATAGGAACAATCTACGGCGTGCGAATGAATGATCTGAAGTCGAACACCCGTAGAATCATTCGATCGGAGGCTAATGATGAAAACCTCACGTCGAACACGAAGAACCTGCCATTAAGGCATGCAGGCTCCAAGGCACCGGCAGGGAGTCTCTAGATCAGCTTCCTCGATAATGAGTTGAAGTCGACAGGAAGTGACCTTGATCGAAGGTGGGCCATAATGTTTCCCACATCATCGACACGAGACAGAGAGATAATGTTGTGAATCAAGATCATGTGAACTATCAGATGAAGGTTGTTTCTTTTCAGAGGTCAACTTCTCTTGAACATATCGGTGGCACATTAACGGAATTGGCAGTATTTGACATCAATGTGTTAAAGGTCATGATGATGAGGCAATGAGTAGATGAGAGGTCAAATAGGGTACCCAAGTCCATGGAAGCAATATGAGATGAGATATCCCCAGCCTGGACACGAAAGCAAAAAAGTGCCATGTTCGAGAGCGATATACTGCCGACACGACGGTAATTATGGTTCGTTTTTTTTCCCCCGCCATTTCTGGTGAGTACCCCAATTATTTTTAACAAGCTTGATGGGGATAGCATATGCTTGTAGTACGTCATTTCGATAAAATCCGATGTCATCAGGTTTTAACGAGTCTGACAAAGGAAGAACTCGGCGCCTTTTCATGTTTAGAGAGTTTGAAAAGACAACAGAAAAGGAAACTCCAGGGGTATCCTTTTTCGTAAAGTTGTGTCTCTCGGGCCCGAAAAAGTATAAAATAATGCCCGAAAGAACCGCCCGACCATTACGATCGAGGAGTACTTTTCATAAATAGTGATTTCGACCTGAAAAAGTAAAAAAGTGGTCAAAACCACGTCGTTTCATGACCATTAACGAGTTTGAAACGACAAAACCTGGTAATATTTTTATGTTTCAACGGTTGACAAAAAGAACTTAAAACGACCGCCCCTTATTAACGTTTAACGAGTCAAGAGGGAAAATTCGGCAATCTTTTCATTTTTAAATGGTCGGAAAAGAGCTGAAAGCAGACCTCCATTTTTATTCTCTTTAACGAATCAAAAAGGAAAAATACTCGGCAATCTTTTCATATTTTACGAGTCAGAAAAGAGCGTAAAGGCGACTCGTCCTGAAGGAACGAGTGGTATAAAGGGTAGCAACTGGTTCCGGTAATGGTGGAACTGCTCATACCATGTAATGGTCAAGAGGCTGGCTAATAAAACCACTCATCGCTGCGGTTCCTCAGGAAAGGAAAAACAACCAAGTGAAAGCGTATGATCGGCCAAAGAGATGGTGGCGATGGAATGAAACAACCAAGGCTCATCTAGCAGAATTTTGCAGATAGAAGGCAATCACGGGATGTAAATCAGGTATGGGTTCATTTTTACACAAGCTTGAACCATGGAGAGCTTTGCTTGGATTCGGTTTCATGTTTACACAAGCTTGAAACGAAAACTATGCTTGCTATAAATTTGCATGCCCCCAGCATGATAATGCAAATCGAGGTACATGCCCCCCAAGCTTCATGGCATTCACGGTGTGGATGAAATGAAGGTTCACTTGGAAAGACTCGATTTTGAAAAGGAGGATGCATGCCCCCTGGCTTCAGTCACGCGCCCGGGTCAGCCGCCGTCATCAGAATGACGGGCTGGATGTTGAGGCATTTCCTGTGGAAATAAGACCATTTAGGAATGGTAGATGACTATATGTGAAGTGTGAACCGGGAAACGAAAGTTGGTCGACGACCTTGATCGTCCTTCCTTCGTGCGGAAAACACATCACTCTGAAGAGTGAGGACACAATTGCACGTATGCGATAAATATAGTCTCGTCCAAGGAGTAAATTGTAATCTAACGGACCTTGGACTACCATGACGCCCAGTTGAACGGTCTTCCCTTCTAATGTGATAGGTACATTGGGAAGAATTCCTAAAGGTCGAGTAGTTTCTCGATGAAAACTTGTAAGGTTTCTTATCTCAGGCAGAAGCAGTGGCGAACCAAGTGCTTCCCAAGCTGTTGAAGAAAGGATGCTCACAGGAGATCCCTCATCAATAATGGTACCGGCCATAATCATTCGGTAGACTTGGACTATAATTCGAAATGGTATGGAAGCTGGTAACCGGGGATTGTCTAGTTGATCCCAATTGAAGGAAACAACGAGAATGCTTGGAGGTGGGACCGGATAAACGGCCGGATATGACTCTGATGAATTTCCTTCTTGCAGTGAAGGAATGAGAGGGACGCTCACTTGATCATTAGAGTCTATGTTTATGAATAGAATTTGGACGGTGTGGTATTCATTCTTATCATCTGAGGATGGAACTGCTGAAGGCAGAACCGGGTCAACTGTCATCTGGACCTTTTGAAAGACCGGGTCACTTGTCATCTGGACCTGGGGACTTTCGTCAATATCGTCTGAGGATGGAACTTCTGAAGGTAAAACCGGGTCAACTGTCATCTGGACCTTTTGAAAGACCGGGTCACTTGTCATCTGGACCTGTGGACTTTCGTCTGGTTTGGATTCAGGTGGTTCATCCTTGATTATAAATTCTCCCGGAACAAAGTGGTGCATAGACGATGAACGTAAATCAACACTCTTTCCGACCAGGGACTGGTCTGGAACAGGCTGAGCACAGCCAGGTTCGGGAAGAGAAGGATGGACCGAAGAGGAATCATGATTGATCTCTTGGTGCGCGGAGAGATTATCTGCCGTTGCAAAAAGACGCTGATATCCAGCGGGTAGTTGGGGTAAGGGAACTGTCAGACTTTCCAAAAGACGGGAGGCTTCATCCATAAGTGGACAAAGGCGAAGGAGATGATTACCTTCACAAAGTTGACAAGGGAAACGAACCTTCCCTTTTCCCTTACCAGCTGATAAGGTGTGGTCAATCGGCGACAACGAGGGGCGAGTCGGGTCACGAGACCATATATCTAGGACCCTGGGAATACTAGGACAATCAGTAAGAAAATGGTCCTCCTTGCATAATCGACAAGGAAACTTAGCCTTCCGCGGAGGAGCAGAAGGTGGCTTTACTTTAGGTATACGCGGGGTAGATGCGACCTTTCCCTTGGGAGACTTCTTCTTTTTGGCCTTCTTCTTCTTCTTCTTAGCCACCTGGTTACTTAAATCCAGAGTTTCACCAGGCGAAGTAGAAGATGAGGACGCAACAATAGGTGAAGAAGGGGAGGTTTCCACCTTGGAATCAACATGATGTTGTTTGGGTGGAGGAGGTGGTGGTGGAATAGGAGTTATCACATTCAAGACCACCGAGTTTGAAAACAACCATACGGGCAAACCAATGGTTAACCCAGGCAAAGACAAAGTTGCGATATACTGAACACCGACATTCCCAACAGAAGGAAACAGACTAGGGTTTCCATCAGGAGGAACACCTTGGCCGGTGGACTCAGGGAAGGATGCCATTGAGCGAGAAAGAATCCTACTCAAGCTAACACAAACATAATCTAATTGGGGAAATGTTATTGTGGCCAAATAAATTTTAGGACGCAAAGACACAACTTGACCTTTTCATATTTTAAGAGTCGAGAAAAGGACAAAAGATGACTCTAGTCTCCTTCGAATATTTAATGAGCACGAAGTGACAAGACGCTCACAGGCACCTTTTCTTTTAGAGAGTCCGAAAAGGATCAAAAGTGACTACTCTGGAGACTCTAGGCAAAAAGGTTTACCAAACAATCTGTAAAACTGCTTATACACCTCGGAAATCAGATGAAAACCAAGGACTTCCCGTACTGCAGTCAATCTTCCCGAATGCTGTGTTCAGTGCATTACGGCTTGTAAGGCGGCAGACTCGGCTTCCTATGGATAAAGGATGATAGCCTAGTGGGGTCTCCCGTATATACGCGACGGTACGTGGGAGCTCAGTCCGTATTGGCACCTATCGTTTCACCGTGGAGGAATCACCCAACCACTCGACGATAATCTACCAGGTTTAAAGACGTCGGAACACGTCTCTAACCTAGACCTCTAGAATGTTTGCGTTATGTTCCAATGCGTTGTTATGTTCATTGAGTTTATTTTAAAGTTTATCTTCAATTATGTTTCAGTTTTTGGTCCTACCGTATGTGATATCTCAAAAGCTTCTTAGATGCAAACTACATGCCAAAACTTTACCATTTCATTCCATGAATTATATCTACAGGAGGGTTGAGATATTTACACAAACGAAACGATCACGCAGCAAACAACAACGATCCTAATGCAGCTAATAACAAGAAATGAAATTTTTTTTCCTTTTTCTTTTTAATAGCAACAAATAACAATAAACGCTAGCTAATATGATGCAAAAGATCTTTTGTTTTTCTTTCCTTTAAGATGGCATGATGCATTTAAACAAATCTTGAGAGATATTCACAAGTGTACACAATCCAAGTTTACTCAATGAAATAGAACCAATCCTGAAACACCAAAATGAACGATGCAAGCAAGGAAAAACACAAAGACTTTCAATGAACCATGTAATCTAAGTTCAAATGAAGTCGAGCAAAAGTCAAAGAGGCTAGAAGTGAATCACCCAAAGCATAGAAGACCAAGCTTTAACAAACCACTAGATAGGTGCAGAACACAACCAACAAGTTGACTGGAAAATCAAAAGACCGAAACTTCCCACAGAAGGCTAGACACGCGAAGCCACTAGATGTTCTAGGGCTAGGACGAAAATCAATAGAAATAAGCAAACAACTGAAGGATAAAGGCAAAACCAGTCAAACAGAGGTTCAACACACTTCCAGAGGCTGTAAGAGGTATAAAAAGATAAAAATCTGAGTTGAAAGAGCTTCAAACCAACACACAGGCAAAAATCACAGGGCTGGCGCGACTGTCAGCCTGCAACTTGCGCTACCAGAGGATTGGCGCGAGTTGCTGTTGAGAAATATGCGCCAACTGGCGCGACTGTCAGAGTAAAAACCGCGCCAACTAAGCTTGCCGGCTAAAAAATAAATAACACGACCCCAGGTCGGGCCGACAGTGTTTAGATGGATCAAACAGTAAATAACAATCTCAAAACTGACCCAGAAAGCTCATTCACTCAAGCAAGAGAAAATTAACATGCAAGACAAACTCCAAATAGCTTCTCCCCAGCGGAGTCGCCAAATTGTTGGATAGGTAAATCCCCTCTGCGGATAGAGGCGATCCCACTAGCCTAAAACAGAACTAGCCACAATCAATCCACGTTGCCACACAAGTTCCTAGTTGTACATTAAAGGTGAATTAAGAAGACCAACCTGGAATCCAACGCTATAGTTGAAGTAGAGTTGATTTTCCCGCTCCTTCGCTCCAGCAGGTCACAATCCTTGCGATCCTTGCAAACGGACACCTGCACATGCAAAGGAAGAAACATATACCAGCATAAAATCCACCAAGGCACACTATATTTCAGTCAGAAAGGAAATAAAACAAGCATCACTATAATAGACAATGAGAATTGAACTATAATAACAGTCATTCATTAATGAATAATAGACAGGAAAAGATACAACCAAGGTTCTGACGTTGAACCTCTCCTCTGGCTGGGTGAGCAACTATATGTGTCTTGCAATGTACCTCCTCTCCGGCAGCATAACCCCTCTATGCTTGACTATCACTCATGACAAGCATAATCACAACTAGCACTCCTCCAAGAACTCAAAAACTTCCACCACTCTAGAACTAGCTTGTCTAATGCATGAGGACAGATATTTATAGATGGAGAAGGTAGAAAGATTCGATGAACCAGGACACCCATTGTGGATTGGCATTATCTCTGAAAAAGCCACTGTGGATAGATGTCAAGGATGGATGATGACTCTCGACCTCTATCAGATGGATTTTTCCCTCAAAAGACTTCGTGGTCTGAAGGGAAAAATCATATGGGCGAGATTTTAGCAAAAATCATTACTAAACTGGGCTGGCGCGGGTGTTGTTCTGTGACAGAGCGCCAATGGTCGCGCCCTCTTTTGAGGATCTCAGTAATTGGCACGGGTAAGATACTGTGGACCTGCGCCAATGGAAAAAGAGTACTTTCCAGGGATAATTTGCAGAAGGTGTCTTCAGGGAACATGAAGTACATACTCAGGGGAACATAATGCAAGTGTTTTTGGGTTATGTCACTGCTCACAGGTCCCGAAATGCGTCCTCCAATGTATGGAAACAGGGCGATAGGGACGGTGACCAATGGTGACAAATTACTGTGTAACAATTAAACATAATAAACGCATGGTAGATGTGTGGTAAAATCATATAAGTGCATAAAATCTCCACAAAATGACCAGAATCCTTTTGTTATGCTTTGTCTTCATTGCTGCCAATATGATCTATGAATGGATGATGATAATACTGATAGTATCTGGCTCCATTGTGCTCAATAATTAACCATGTGGTCATCTTGACTAAGGCATGAGTAAATAAGACCTTCACTTGCTACTTTTCAACACTCCCTCTTAGCGAGGAAGGTGCTTCTGGAAGAACCTGGTCCACCTAGATTTGTCTCGTTCGCTACTACGTTTTCTGCTATTGCAACTGCTCCCTATGAATTCAAAGGCTTCCTTCCTTTATCTCGTAGAATTTGATTTGAAGACCTGTTCTTTCCAACCATGCTCTATGAGTGCATCACTTTAGTGATAAGTGTCATGTATCCTGTGTACCTATGGGGTTGCTTCCTCTAGCTGAAGGTGATACTGGAAGATCCAACTCTCTCTTGATCTCCCTTAAACAAAACCTCTGCCCTCTCTCTCTAAAGGTGATACTGGAAGATCCAATCTCTCTCTTGAGCTTTTTCCCCCTCTGAGAACTAATTGCCTTTCTACTCAAGGTTGTGCTTGTCTCTACCTAGAACTTGTAGAGATTCTTTACCCTCACATCTATCTTGCCTCTTACATGCAGAAGCTAAATTTTTTAGGTAAGCCTTACCCCTCCTGAAGATTACATGATAACCCTTGTCATCATTGGTAGCTGTCGAAACAAGATTCTGCTTTAATCCTGGAACATAAAGGACATCTACGAGGAGAAGTTAATACTTGAATCCCTCGAAAAAATGATAGTGCTAACTCCACTAGCTGCATTCATGCCATCATCTCTTAGCTCAATTTGATAAAACATTTCCTTCTCCTTCAAGTGGTTGAAACATAATTTTTCGATATGAATTTTTTTATTAGAAACAAAAAAGTAGACCTTGTTTGCATGATCCAACATGACCAATGCTATAGTGTTTGTGTTGAAGAATCTAGGGCATTCAGAATTAAAGTGATTCTTCTTACCATGATAACAATTTGTGAAGTGTTTTTAGAATTATCTTAGCTAAATGTTCTTTGTATTACTAGTGTGTGTTTATTTCATCAAACTGCTTTCAAAACAAAGAGACAAGAACACAAGATATTTGGCTTTTTTCCAAGGCCAAAACCTCTCCCTCGTGGAGAGGAAAACCCACACAAAATTATTCTTATAAAAATTCCAATTGATAGATACCAAGACCATGACCCTTGATCCATTCTGCCACTCCAAGACCAAGATACCAATCCTCTCCTCTGTGACTGCTGAGATTATCCTCATTGCTGCACCATTGAGGCCATCATTACTACGTCATTGAGATCTTCATTACTGCGTCTTCATCATGTCAACGAGGTCTCTTGTCTTCATTGAGATCTTCACTGTGACCTTGATTCTATGACAATCATCATGATAACTGTTGCACCATATCTTCATTTGTACTTAGATCATCACTGCAATCTCTCTGAGATCATCATCACATTGACTGTGACCATTTCGAGAGTTTTTTTCGAGACTGTGATGATCCTTGTCACCTTTTCTTATTATGCCGAGACAATAATTCTTATTACTGCTTCTCATTATGTTGAAACTGTAACCCTTGTCACTGTCATTAAGTCTCCTTCTCATTATACCGATACTACTACAGAGATATCACTTGGATCTTCTTCATTATCAGTATGCCGAGACTATAGCAATGCTTAGAAAATATGCGGAGGTTACTAGAGATAGATTCGAACCCTTTACAGTGATATCCTCCGAGAATTAACTTGTTGTAACCATGTCGAGGCTGTAGAGATATATGTGAGGGATTCACTGTCATTGTAACCATGAATGTTGCTCATTGTTCCATCCTATGACTCAAAGGAATCCGAGAAATTGTCCTTGTTGTACCATCCGAAATAGCAGAGAAGAATCTGACTTCTTGCACCCTACTGTACCCATCTGAAATATGTCCTACCTACATACCCATCAAAATTTCAGAGGAGAATGCAAGTTTTGTGTCTTTCCGTTATGAAACCAGCTCAAGAAAATATAGAAAAGATAGATCAACGCCTTAGAATTCAGCCTCTTCGAGGGGGCAACCTCCTTTACATTACATAAATGAACAATTATTGGATGATTCAAATGACAAAACCTCCTTTATATATATAGGAGTCTAAGGAGTCACAATATAATCTAGCCGACCTAACAATAATAATATAAAGCCACAAAAATAACAATAGAGGGATTCTATGGGGCACATAAATAACAATATGGGGGTAATAGGGGCACAACAATATAAATAAGGGGTATAACTACAATAGTAATTGGGTAATCACTAGTATTATAGGGACCCAACATGCCCCTCTCCTTCAAAAAAGTGTTGTCCTCAACGCTTGAGTAGTTCTGGATACTTCTGCATAAAATTCTCATCCTCCCATGTGGAATCTTCAGCGGATAAGTTCTTCCACTTGATAAGATACTCTGAAATTGATTGATTTCGTAGCTGTCGACTACTTCTGGTTCCAATATAATTTTTCCTTCCTCGTCAAGTTTTGGCAATATTGTTTGAATTGGGAGCTTGTCGCCTATAACCTTCTTTAAACATGAAACATGGAAAACTGGGTGCAATCGCGAAGCTGCAGGAAGCTCCAATTTGTATGCCCTAGTACCAATCTTTTGCAACACCTTGTATGGACCATAATACTTTGGTGATAATTTATTATCCTTCTTAGCTTGCTTTAGGGACATTTTCTTATATGGTTGTAGCCGTAGGAATACCCAATCACCTACATCAAAACTTCTTTCACTGCGATGTTGATCTGCCTGTTGTTTCATTCTATTTTGTGCCAACACGAGGTTATCCTTTAAGAGTTGGAGGACTTGTTGTTGATGTTCGATGTGATGTTCCACTGCCTGAACCTTAGAATTTTCTCTTAAATATGATGTGATGGATGGTGGTTGATACCCATAAAGTGCCATAAATGGGGTCATTTTTGTTGCTGTATGGAAGGAACTGTTATACCACCATTCAGCCCGAGGCAACCATTTGACCCATTGTGTCTGTTTATCAGATACAAAGCAATGAAGATATCCTTCCAAACATTTGTTTACTATCTCAGTTTTCCCATCAGATTGAGGATGATAAGATGAGCTATGAGCTAACTGAGTACCAAGACAAGAAAATAATTATGTCCAAAAATTTCCAGTGAAAATGGGATCTCTGTCACTTACAATAATCTTTGGGTTTCCATGTAGCTTTTGAAATGTTTCCATAAATGCAGTAGAAACTGTACTGGCTTTAAATGGATGTGATAATGCACAAAAGTCTGCATACTTGGTAAGTCTGTCAACTACCACCATGATGACACTCTTTCCCTCAGACTTGGGTAAACCTGTGATAAAATCCATTGAAACCTCCTCCCAACGTTGGCTTGGAATGGATAAAGGTTGTAATAGACCCAGTGTCTTAATTGTTTCAACTTTATTTTGTTGGCAAACCAAACATTCCGCCACAAACTTTTGAATATCTGATTTAAGGCCATCCCAAAAAAATTCCTTCTTAACCCTGTGGTAAGTTTTTAAAAATCCTGAGTGCCCTCCTAAGGGAGAAGTGTGCAATTCAATAAGAATCTTTTGTTTTAGCTGGGAATTCTTACAGAGGTATAAGCGATCTTTGTACCATAACGAATCATTTTGCCAGCTAAATGTATCAGAAGTACTAGAATCTTGTCGTGGCTTTCGAATAAGTGCCCACACTTCTTTGTCATTCTTCCATTCCTCCATTGCTTCGTTTGTCCAATCTGGTTGGATAATAGAAATGGCACACAACAATGCTTCCACATCCTCATCCTTTCTTGAGAGTGCATCTGCCACCACATTTTGCTTCCCTTTTTTGTAGATGATTTCAAAGTCATAACCCAACATCTTTGTGACCCACTTTTGTTGCTCTTCAGAGGATAATCTTTGTTCTAAAAAGTATTTAAGGCTATCATGATCCGTTTTTACCTTGAAGTGTCTTCCCATTAGGTAGGGTCGCCATTTCTTAAGTGCGTGGAGTATTGCCAACATTTCCTTCTCATAAATAGCTTTGCTTAAAAACTTTCCCTTGATTGGACGACTTTCAAAAGCAATGGGTCTTTCATCTTGCATTAGAACAACACCAATTCCATTTCCTAAAGCATCACATTCCACAATAAATGTTTTTGTGAAGTCCGGTGTAGCTAAGACCGGTGCTTGGCACATTGCCTCTTTAAGATGTTCAAAGGCCTTTGTTGCTTCCAGAGTCCATGAAAATGAATCTTTCTTCAATAATGTTGTTATAGGTGCTGCTATTCTCCCATAATTCTTAACAAACTTGCGATAATACCCTGTCAACCCAAGAAATCCTCGCAAATGCTTTATGGATGTGGGGATTTTCCATTCCTTAATGGCTTTAATTTTGCTAGGGTCTACCTTAACTCCTTCATGAGATACAATATGACCCAAATATTCCACCTCCTGGACTCCAAAGAAACATTTGGATCTTTTTGCATATAATTGTTTCTCCTCCAATAGTTGTAGCACCCTGTCAACATGTTCAACATGATCCTTCCAAGACTTGCTGTAGATTAGTATATCATCAAAAAATACTAACACAATTTTTCTAAGGAATGGTTTGAAAATTGAATTCATCAAACCTTGAAATGTTGAAGGTGCATTGGTAAGGCCAAAAGGCATGACCAAAAATTCATAATGAGCCTCATGAGTTCTAAATGCCATTTTCGGAATGTCTTCAATCTTCATTCTGATTTGATGATATCCCGAACGAAGATCCAACTTGGTGAAGTAAATTGATCCATGCAATTCATCCAGTAATTCATCAATGACAGGAATGGGGAACTTATCTTTAATAGTGAGCTTGTTGAGCTCCCTATAATCTGGACACATGCTCCATGATCCATCCTTCTTGTGCACCAATACTACTGGAGCTGAGAAAGAACTTTGACTCGGTTGAATTATACCAGCCTCTAGCATTTCTGCAACCATACGTTCAATTTCACTTTTTTGGACATAGGGATATCTGTACGGCCTGATGTTTGGAGGAACACTTCCTGGAATCAGATGAATAGCATGATCATGATCACGCATAGGTGGGAGACCTTTGGGAGTCTCAAATACCTTGGAATGATTGTCCAGGACTTTTTGGAGATCTGGAGAAATAGATGATTCCAATGTAGAAACATCTAGCGAACATAATTGTGCAATTACACCTCTTTGCTCCTTTTTTAGAAGCTTTGTCATGCCATTAGAGCTGATTATCTTTCCTGGTTTCCCTGCAATACCCCTTAATTCAACTTCCTTTCCTTCCGTAGAAAATTTGATGAAAAGTTCTTGAAAATTAAAAGCTATTGTACCCAAGGATTGTAGCCATTGGACTCCTAGTACAACATCAGCACCTCCCATTGGAATGGAAAGCATTGGGATAGTCAATACATATTCTCCCATGGATAGCTTGATATTATGGCACTTTCCAGAGCAATTTATTGTTCCTCCATTTGCAATCATCAATTGACACTCTGGTGCTGGATATAGGAAGCAATTCAATTCTTTTGCTACCCTACAATGAATAAAATTGTGGGTGCTTCCTGAATCAATCAACACTATTACCTTTTTCTTCTTGATTTGTCCTTCTATCTTGATGGTTTGAGGAGTGGTAATTCCCACCAATGCATTACAAGATATGGTCGGATTTATTTGTTCTTCATCTAGGCTTTGTTCCTGGCGTATATCCTCTTCTTTTGACCTTTCTTGCTCCTTTTATTCTTCCTCTTCACAATCTATGTAGAATAATTTCTTCTCAGCACACTTATGACCTTTTGTGTATTTGCTATCACAACTGTAACAAAGCCCTTTTGCTCTTTTTTCTTCCAATTTTTGTGGTGTCAACCTTGTAGGTTGTGGAACACTAGGGGCAACAACACTTCCGTCTTTATAGTTGTGAGTGGTATGCTTCCTAGTTGCCATAATTTTGCTTTCCATTTTTCTTGCTAACCTGAATGCCTTCTGTAATGAATCAGGTTCCCAAAGGCGAACATCATGTTGGATATTATCCTTTAAAGACCCTATGAACACATCAATCCTATGCTCCTATGGAATATCTTTTACCCTTATGTTCAATTTTTGGAACTCCTCAATGTGCTCCATTATTGAACCCTTTTGTTTGATACTTATAAATTGGCTAAAAAAAGTGTTGCTTTTTATATCCTCATAATGTGCTATCAATTCTTCCGTAAATATTGCCCAAGTGATAAATTGTTTACGAGAACAAAGCCATTGATACCATACAAACTGATTTGGTTCCAAATATACAGTTGCCATACGTACCTTTTGTGTGTTTTGCACATTATTGAAATCGAAGAATTGCTCCATCTGTAATATCCATGTGGCGGGATCCTTGCCATCAAACTTCCTCATATCGATTTTTGGAATATGGTGATTCTTCGATCCAACATTAACATCTATGGAATCATGATTAACATTTCTTTTGTTCTCATCATGAGTTTCCTTTACTACCTTTTCACCATTAGTAAGTATTTCTTGTACAAAATTTGTCAAATCTGTCTTCAAATCTACCATGCCTGTCTTCAAATTTGTGTTCAAATCTATCTTCAAATTGTCCATCTTAGCTTCCATGCCATTCATTTTAGCTTCCACGCCATTTATCTTAGCTTCTGTTAACTTTTGTGAGTGTGACATTTGTTTCACGTTTTCTTGTAATTTTGATATATCCTGTAGCATTTCTTCCTCTTCTTCATGAGTCATGCTAGAGCTTTCAGGTTCCTTACTAGGTGCTTGCATTTTCTTTCCTCAGGGCATTAGTTAACGATAATAATGCTCTACTATGCCCTTTGAATTCCTTCAAAATAAATTTTCAAACCAAGCTTAAGCAAAAATTTAAAAAAATCTACACACCTTTTTTCACTTTGTAGGAGCTGGATATTGCCTCTGATGCATCTCTGTACCTTCCAATCATCTAGTTCTGAATTTGTGACTTGTAGTAGCTCTCTGTGTCCTCTTTCCAATGCCCCTAGTCTGATCCAAATTGGATTCTCCAAGAAAGAGTTATGCACAATCTCCCAAGATGACCTGATTATAGACCTTTCCAGAAGAGCGAACTTGTCTGAAGTGCGATGTGTACAATTTTTGATCTTTGGTTCTGAAAACGATACAAAAGAAACTACAGTCTGTCCTCTTTCTGTACCTTCTTACGTAATTTCAATCTGAGTCCCAGAGAGAAAGTTATGACGATTTTCCCCAGGTCACCTGTTTTGAATGTAATTCAGGAGTCTGCAAAAAGACCAACTTCCTCAGATCATATCTCCGCAAGTATCGCGCGCAAAGCTCTGAAATTCGGACCCAAGGTTCAACGTGATTTATTCTTAAAAGGGTTTTTTTTTTGACTTCTGAAACGTCACAGAAAAAAGTTATAGCGAAAATGCCACGATGACCTATTTGGAGCAGCGAAACCCTAGAATCCAAAGCTCTGATACCAAATGTTAAGAAACCAACTCAAGAAAAGATAGATCAATGCCTTAGAATTCAGCCTCTTCGAGGGAGCAACCTCCTTTACATTACATAAATGAACAATTATTGGATGATTCAAATGACAAAACCTCCTTTCTATATATAGGAGTCTAATGAGTCACAATATAATCCAACCGACCTAACAATAATAATATAAAGCCACAAAAATAACAATAGAGAGATTCTATGGGGCACAAAAATAACAATATGGGGGTAATAGGGGCACAACAATATAAATAAGGGGTATAATTATACAGACCCAACACTTTCATTTGTGGATACCCTAAACGGGTATTTATAGTGGTTTGTGCCTCCTATATTGAACCGACTTGAATACATGAACCGGCATGTCTATTGTTTGAGCCAACATGACACTTGAATATATATTTAATTCAATATTGAAGCTGACATGATGAATTCTTATCGATTTGCTTGCAGACTTCTTGGGCTTGCTAATGGAGGATTGATCTTGGTCTTTGGAGGGCTGCTAGACACTTTTGTCGACTTGCGGACGTATATGGAGGAGATCCAAAGCTAGCACGAGTAATAGCATATATGGATGCTTGTGGTAGAGAGGTATACATTTACATAAGCTCATGAAGAGCTCCTTTTTACATGACATGACTCTTTGACATATTAATAAATCCTAAAGACATCAAGAAGAAGTCTTTTGTCCTATGACACTTCATGAAACCCATGTAGCAAGGCATACAAAAATAGTTTATTCTCTTTTATTAAATCATTTACAAATATTATGTCATTATGAAGACCGAACCTAGTTACACTTTCTTCAACAATTTGTTTATTGTAGGTATCATAAAACATTTGTGATAGGAAAACCAAGTCACCATAGTGACAATACGAAAGTACAATTTAGGATCAAAAAACCAAAAAACTTCTAAGAATTACAGTGAAACCAAGGAGACCTATGATAGAGAACTCAGTTGATGGAGGAATATGCAAGCCATCTAGAGTGCTAAATTGGGTTAATGAGAGGTTGGCTAGGAGCTGGATGGAGGATCTTTCTTGATCTTCTAGGAGTGTCACAACTGGCTTCTTTTGTGTCGCCACAATTGTCAGCTTCTCCTCTAAGATGTTGACCCTATTTTCCAAGTTGTCGACTTGAGGCTTGAGATGTGGAAGAATGCTTAATGACATGTTCAAAATTTTCATTGGGTGTTTTCCAAAGCCTATAGTGTTTTTGAGAGAATATCCTTGCAGATGCATAGTTCTTCAATGGCCGTTGAGTGCGGGCATAGGGAGCTACATGTGGCTCATAGCTCCCCACAATCCATATCCACTACGGAAAAGGTTAGTTGTGAAAGACTATGGCCAAAGTTAGTCACCCAAACCAATCAATCAACCAAGCTATCAATCCAAGGAGGAAACCAAAGTTTTGCATTAGAAGCCATGCCTTTTCACATAGTTATTCCATAGTTTAAGTGTGAGAAGGGACTGATGTGATTAGACCCAAAGCATACACACTATGGTTCTTAATGGAGAAGGGAGGTGGATGATAATTGATTACGATGCAAGGAAGATTCTAATGATAATTGATTACGATGCAAGATTTATGACTTCGATATGAAAATGGTGACATTGTTGGATTCATTCTGCCAGTAGAGTGCATCAATGTAACTTTGCAAAGTAAAATCACTTGGCTGGGAGAATGTATGTTTGTGACTCTACACATGGCAAATGAAATGTCACCCTCTCTTATAGGTGGGTGATGCGTTCATATTTGTT